>JAXQQM020071147.1:0-84795 GCA_034641835.2 Pinus albicaulis
TTCATCCTACATAAAATCATGTAGCACCCTTCCACAGCTCAACCTGTTGTTGAGAAACACAATAGTTTAGAGCAACAATGTTCATTCCATACCCTCGGTTGTATAAATTTCAATATCCACAGCCTCCTCCAAGTGTTCCTGAAGCATCGGATCCACCATAGAAAGTGCCATGAGAATTTCTCCACCCCAATATCTCCGCTTCTCCACAAGCTGGTGGATACACATTTATGATGAAAAATCCAGCATGCAACACCCAACGCCACTAGTAGCTCTATGAATGTATTCATGATTTAGCTAGAGAAATCACTAAACCAATTAACAACACAGAGATTTATTAAGTGCGTTGAACATCGGCCAAAAAAAAAAAATAGCAGCACTACTAAGTTAGCACTCATACAGTTATTGTGTTCCTGTTCTATAACTAGGATCAATGATTCCATAAGAATATTGAAATAATATTGACGTGGAGATGCCATCAAATCTGCATTTCTGTGATGAAATCATCGAACCATGGACAAACCTTCTATAAATAGCTTTCAACAAATCCACCATTGATGTTATAATCCCAAGATATTAGCCGTGCATTTCTTTTTTTCACTATTTCGCTTCCTCGTGGACGTGGCCCGCCTTTCAAATCGACTTCCAACATTGTGGAGTTCTGCATCTAGACGTACCACTGATTATGCCACAAAATCTTCAATCTGTTGATGAAATCGCGGAACGAACTCTGCAAAGGATTCGAAGAAACTACTTTCAAAACTTCGGAAATAACATTTACACATTGTTGGATATGCTTCAATGGTCAAGTGGCTAGTGTTCATATCTTGAAGTGGAGTATTTTCGCTGTAGTTTCCTCCTTATCTCCTGCAAATTATACTTCACATGATAGTTAAGCCATAACATATGGTTGTATTATATTTATAGCCTTATTTCACAGAGAAATAGTTCCTTCTCATGAAGTTAACAAATATATCGATAAAAAAATATCGGTCAACAAATATTATATGGAGGTGCTACTGCTCAGCTGGATTGAGATTGTAGGAAATCCCAAAAATGCATTGTATACAGCTGGAGCACTGGATTAGGGAAACTAATACTTCCCCATGTAAACAATGTAAACTTCTTGTTTATCATCTTCATTGATTCTGCATCCCATGAGTATTACAAGTAACGTGATAACTAGTAACAAATTGTTGGTAGTCATCATTCAACTCCTATGACAGCTCGTTCTTAACCGTGGACTCTTAGATTTCTAATGTTGGTTCTTTAGCTAGATTGCAGACTACCTTCTACGATGCCTATGAAACCATGAATTGCATATTTTTCATCTCGGTATCATGCACAAATGATTTTGAAAGTTGGTTCACATCCATAGCTCCCATTAATTTTCTTGCAACCACTTTCCTCTTATTAATGTGAAGAAAATATTTCCAGATACGAACCTGAGGCAAATCTGAATTTGGTCAGCTGTAACGATATTGTAATAATTCTCTTTTTCATACAACAGGCTAATAATGCCACACACGCAGGTAGACATTGCATACACGAGATTTGTCCTCCCAACAGAGAAACACCTTCGACAGTTCTAGAAATTCCATAGCCATCGATCTTGGTTGGAATCCACTCATTCATGAAAAAAGGCTGGGTTGCACAGATCATTACATTGGACAGGAAAATATCTCACGACCAGCAAGAGTCAATAAGACTGTGATCCATTTCTATGTTGATAACCTTGACAACTCCATGAACAAAGATACTCTGTTGTGTGATCTTTCACAATATGACGATAGTTGTACTCATCATTTTCTTGCCATATCCATACAGTCTTATAAATGGCATCAGATTGAGAGGTTGCGTTTGGAGAACTAAATATCCAAAGGTTCCTATCTCCTGTTTTAACAGAGAACTTTCATACATCGAGAATGGATATTTGCAGCTATAAATTTGCATTAACATTGTCTGACTAGAATAATTCTGAAGAAACCATCCCATAACACAATATATATCTTATATGGGTTGTATAAAATGAAGAGAAAACATGCGAATGCTAAATTGATTACTTTGCAGTACAATGATTCCAATGAATTCTTGGTTTCTTTACAAATTTCTGTTTAGCAGCCGAAACCATAAACATTCCAGAATTTAATAATAATTCCATCAAATTTATAGAACATTTAAAAGACAACCAGGTGATTTTAATTCAGCATAAAAGATATCCATTGCTTACCCAACCAGGTGAATGGATTTTCTTTGATTGGATTTGTTTCATCACAAATACTCTTTTCTTGTGTTTTTGTTGCAGGTTCCTTTCGCAACTTTGGAAGATATATTTGTGAGAACTATTTATTCTGCTTTTGTCCAAGCTTTGGATGTAGATCCCAAAAATTCTCCTTCCGGTGCCCATTTCTTCCACAATGAACAAAAAAATGCACTTGTCGATTCCTTGTTAGAAATGATTTCAAACCTTGATCAGGAGAAAAAGATTTAGCTCTTCCCTTGAATTTCTCATCTCTTCATGGCGACTGCTTTCCATCACCATTACCACCATGATTTGAGTTTCTTGCCTCTGCAGATTTGGAACTCTCTCCAATTTCTATATAGCCCAATATTTCCTTATGAGGTTTTCTCTTCACCTCAATAGGATTCATGATGCCTTGACCATTAAATCCAAGGCCTCTTTCTTCATATCCCATCTTGGTAAAAAACTTCATACCAATCTCCTTGGTATGATTTTCAAAAGCTGCAAACAATGCATCATTAACATCATTATTAGAAGGTATACAAAATGAAATTCTTCATAACTCCTCGGACACTTGATTATCTTCTTGATTCTTTGTTGATGATGAAGTAGAAGATGATGCTCCATGAGAACTACGCTTCTCACATGGCTGATAGAAAGAACCCTTCAATGGCTCTTCCAAAAAATCTCTGTCCTTTGTCGCTTTGAAATCTTTTCAGCTTGACATTCTCCTCTAGAAGTGATAAATTACTCTCTTCTAATTCAGTTACCTGCTTACGCAACTGAAAATCCTTGTACATTTCTTCTACCATTTCTTTCATGGTTAAGAAAGTTTTCCAATTTTGTTGAAGAAAGGAAACGAAATATGACATTTTGAATCAAAACAATTTACCTTCTCCTTCTCCTGCTTGTGTGAGCTGAAACTGCAAGATGTACCCACTAAACCAGATAATGAACTTACTCTGATACCAAATTGATCTGAAATTGAACTTTTAGTTCTAACTTATATTAAACTTTAAAACATGTATATGGAAAAATTATTAAAAAATGATTTAATTGAATGCTTTAATAAAATATGTTCAATAACATAAGTAAAAATTCATAAGAAAGAGAAGAACACAATTGAAAATGGATTTCACCCCCTCCACTAGGTTACCTCTCTGGATTCACCTCCAATAGGACAAATCGATCTATTGTCTTTCTGAATAGAGATAAATGTACATTGACTTTTACATTAAGGTGGCCAGTCGAGAACTCTCAACTATAAATCCATACTCTGAAAGACTTATGAGCTATCCAAGCTCTACTCGAAGATGACTTTTTCAAGCACTCCAAATCTCTCCTTACTCTCTTTCTCATTTTCTTTCCTGTACATAGAATGACATTATATAGCTCTTAAGAGCCCAAAAATAAGAACGAAAATCTCCTTATCTATGATTTTAAGGAAGAAATAATTCTTAAATCCCTTAAAATTTTCTCATGATATTTCTATGGAGGAAATATCTCAATCTCTACTTTCAAGGGACTTATCACCAAAACCTTAGGGATGAGAATAATCTATCAGCTTCAATATGAAATTAGAAATTGAATTTTTGAATTGTTGAGGAAAAATCCTCTCAACATTTTCAATTTCTATTTTACAAATATATGAGAAGATTTAATTAAAAATAAAGACATCCTCAACCAAGGCTTAACATGAGTATATCTTCTTCGTAGTGCTCCTTGGGTTGTCTAGATCCTTATGGATCACCAATCTAAACCCACCAACGCAGGATAGGGGTTGGTATCATCAACATTCTGTATAATTTTAGGCTTTTCGGATCTAGAGATCAACATCGGGCTTTGTCCCTTTGTCTTCACCCGTGGCTACACCACTCCTACTGACGTCATTCACTCTTTTCTCTTCTTCGTGAATCTCAGCTCTTACGATATGAATGTTTTGAGTGGGATTCTCTATTTTCTTTTCCTGCATCTTTGCAATCAAAATATAGAAATATTCAATAACATGATCAAATTTTCTACAGTACCTACACGACTTTCGTGCTGGGTTTGGATATCTGCACGCATAATGACCCACATCTCCACAATTATAGTAGATGAGCTTAACCCCTTTCCTCAACCACCCCCTGCTCCCCTTCCTCATCCTCTACATTGGAATCCACCGTGCCTAGATTGGGGTGCTGGTGAGGTTGGTGCAGCATGCATCATATATAGGTAAGCTTGGTAAATCATTAAATCGAAGCTCCGACATTGTTGTTCGTGAATCGTCATGCTCCACCAATGAGAAAAACTTGTAGAACAGTTTCTTAAGCTTAGGGATATATCTACCAATCCTTGGGCATAAGTCTATCATATGCATACCCATTATTTGACAAATTGCGCACCACAATGGGTAAGTTCCACTCAGTTCAGTCGTGCTCTTTAGTGGGCTTAGTCCTCCGATTGATATATAGTCATTGAATAGAGGGCATTGATCCTTGTGATGCTCAAAAAATTTTCAGTGTATGTTTGGACTCCGTAGTTTGCAATATTGGTAAGTACAAATGCTGTAGAGCCTACATCAAAAACGGTTTGGACTCTAAGGACCTAGCCATCCTAGATTCAAAGAGGGATCTCTCTATGTATGAGTTCAAAGATATGATCTTTAAGTTTTATGATATGATATTAGGCTAGCTATGAAGAACAGAGTCTTTGTTTGTTTTGTTGGTTGGGCAAGGATATAATGAGGATGAAGGAAGCCAATATGAAGGGTGAAGGTGTGAGTAGGTGAAGGAATGGTTCAGATGATAAGATAGGCTAGGAGCAGCATCAATCCATTGGACTATGGAGTCATAAGAGGATTTAATTGGACAGTAAGGTTCAAGAGTGGTCCATGGGGCAAGTCATCTATGTCAAAGGATCTCTTTAAGTTGATTTTATGGAATGAAACAATAAGAAATGAAGTGAAAGAAACAAAAAACATGAAGAAACAAAGAACAACCTAAGATCAAGTAAGTACTTTGAAACTATCCTACTTTTGGCATGCACTTAAAGAAAGACACAAAAGTAATCTAAGATCAGGTAAGTAGTTTTAAACTAGCCTTCTTTTGATGTACTTTCAAGAGAAAACATTTAAAAACATGGAATAGCCTAAGATCAAGTAAAGACTTTTAACATAGCCTGCTTTCATCATATTCAAAGGGAAAACATTCATGATAAACACAAAGTAGTCGAAGATCAGGTAAGTACTTTGAAACTAGCCTTCTTTCAACATACTCTTAAGGGAACTCTTCAAAGTAACTGTTGGAGAAGGAACTAAAGGACAGGGCTAACCATGGACTTCTCTAAATCAATCTTCAATTAGAAAACTTATCAAGAACATTCAAAGATAATATCTCAAGTTGTACTCAGGAAGTATGGGCTTACCAACACTTCACTGGTTATACTCTATTGATTCATCCTTGAATACACAATTTAACATAAAAACATAAAGGATAAAGATTTTCAGTGAGATTTAGGGTACTTCAGATGTAAATCCTAATCTATATTTGTTGTTCTTTATCAGAGAAAAGTGGAAATAATGGTAAAAAAAAAGAAAATAATGATTTACAATGAGAAACACATAACCATTGACATAGACCAAGATCCCATAAATCAGCTCTTTGTATTTAATGTTCAAACTAGTTACAATCTTCAAGTCCAGTGGGTCTCTACAACTTCAAATTTCTCATCTCAGCTAATGTGTCTTCAATTACGAACAGAGCTACAATAGCTTTAGAAAGCTATTTACATGCAACAAATATCCAGAGACCAACCCCTATAATGTCTTCTGCAGAAGTATTTATAGAAGAAAGAGGAGGTGGAAGAGTTTTAGGTTTCAGGTATCATTAATTTCATACTAAATGCAGCTCCTAGCCTTGAAAACCTTGCAAGGCGTAAGGCAGGAGTGCTTTCAATTATAACTCTTCTTCATTTAACTCTATTTTTTATTTTTCGTCTTAGTGGGTGAAAGATTAACTTTCAGGCACTTTCTTATCTTTATAATAACTTTACTGACAGTTTATAATGTTTCTTTTACTTGTAATAACTGTCACTTGCCTTTTGTCTTAATGTTTACTGACTGGGCCTTTAACTACATTTTCTTTTGAGACAGAAAAGCTGCAAGTGGCAATTTAGTAGCTGGGGATTCAATTAGCCCCTCTGATGTGGCACTGAGGTGTCCTTCATTGTTTTGTCTTCTGTTATTTCCTTTAAAACACTGATTTACTTTAATATTGCGTTTATGCCTGATTAGGCTCTCTATTTAGCTTTAAGCCCTTTAGACCATATTCGAATTTTGATGACTGTGCCTATCTGTTTTATTTGTGTTTAACACCTTTAATCCTTTGATTATGCTCTGATCCTTCAATGAATTGATGCTCACTGTGTTTCCGCTTGTTGGCAGGTGCGTAGAGGTTTTGCTTAACCAGAGGGTTCTTACTGAAGGCCGATGGTCATGATTCATCGATAAATGTGGAGATAAAAAACCTCCTCTGGATAACCCTTTTATGATGAATAGGCTTGGGATCATCATCTCTGGCCTTCGTGTTATCATCATACTGTGGGTCACTTTGGCACTTTATCATCCATGAAACCTACAACAAAAAATATAAACCATATTATATAAGCCTCCGTGAATGAGGATAATTGCGACAGAGGTTGATCATGGCGAGGACTAGTGTAGAGGGGGGTGATTATGCTGGAGGAGGGGGCTTATGGATAAAAATAGGCGAAAAGTCTAGTTCAAAACAGTATTTGACGCGCACTGGGAAAACGTGATTTTTGGAATACCAAGGGTGGATATCGCACGACCTTCGGGCGGTAAGTGGTTTTGCCCGGAGGCAATGCGATTCCATTGATTGCTCATCATGTGGCTTTTTTGATACCACCGGTATCACATTATTATGGAGTGTTAAACTCTGGGCGCCAAAATTATGCGATATGGAATACATGTCATCCGATGAGGGGGAGGAGATCCGACAGTGCGGGTTGAATGCGATGAACAAGTTGCACGGGCGGAACACATGGCGGGTCCCAATGCTGATGTAAGCAAACCTGTCATGGAACAGAGAAGTTGATCGGTAGTGTCAAAATGGTCGGGTTAACTGGGAACCGTCCGATCAGAAGGATGGACGGCTACGATCGAATCGGTGAATGGCATATCATAGGTTGCGAAGGATGGGGGAACTTGGACGTATAGGATGATATGGTGGAAGGGCCATCGGATTTGGGTGAACAGACGGCCGAGATGAAATCGGGGATCGGTGACGAGAGATGCAGGGGTATAAGGTGTCAAGGAAAATCCGATCCGATAACTGATGGGGGTTCGGTGCTGACTACACGATCATTCAGAGGGACGGTTGAGATGTGATCGGACTCATCGCATCGGTGGAAAAAAACACAAGGTGAGAAAGCAGATGAAGGGGGCTTGCTATGGAATGAGGCCTTAAGCGCTTGGTTATAGCACGTGGTTTCATGAAGAATGAGGGGGCTAGGGATAGGCTTTAAAGGAGATTAACACCAGAATGCTCAAATGATTGGTTTTAGGTTAAGAACATGTTTTTTCAAGGGTTTTTTGGTGTTCCGATAAACAAAATATGAGTTTTTGAAGAACCAAGAGGGGTTTTGATGAGCTTTTAGAAGGGATTTGGAAGGTTCCCTTGGGATAATGAGGATAAAATGAAGAGAGAAAGGGGATTTTTTAGAGTTAAATGGAGGATAAAAAAGGGTAAAAAATTAGTAAATGAAATGATGAAAAAGGGGTTATTTAGGGAACAATTTTGCAGGGGGTAGCAAGTTTAACTTGGTTTTATTTTAATGAAATAGTAGTGAAGTTTACTTCCAAAGTTCAAACAACACAAGAAGACATCAAGAATGAGAATTTTTTCATGAAAACAATCTCTTGAAGGCTTAGGAATTATTCTTAGCCATCATTTTCTCAATCAAAAATTTACTTATGGCTAACAATGGCTCCACTTGCGGATGGCAGCTCCTTGGAGGTGTTAAGAATATTCAAAATTTGATCTCTAGGATGTAGACCTATGCCTTTATCCATTGACAGCCTCTTGTTCTTTGATCATGTAGCTTTGAAAAATGATTAGTATTTATATCAAACAGAGTTATTTCCCAAACAACTACCTACACAGCCTACTTCCTAACATTTTTTCTTTAGCAGGTGCATTTGGGCTTGCATACCTTGAACATCAACATTTTATTCTTTTTGAAAATAGGAAAAAATAATCTAATTCTACCCTTATTTCTTCCATGAGTTCAGATTAGGATATTGAACTCATAAATTCTCTACCTAAGATACTATTTGACAGGATTAGACTTGTCTGGCAAATTTTATTCTCTATCTTCTAAAACAAAAATTGAAAACGCAGCCAAATTAGGTTTAAGCAGTCTAATTTGCTGAGGTGTCTATGGCTATATGTACAAGCTGCACACAGAATTTATTTGCGGAAATTTAAAACAAAACTACGAAGGCTTGAAATCTGAAAATTAAAACATCCTTCATCCCTTTTGCAACTCTGGTTTTGATCTTTTTGATCTGTTCTTTTCTTCCTTTGGTTCAGATTTTGAGAATATTAGAAGCAATATTTCATCAATCTTATAGGTTCATATTTTTAGTTTCTTTGAACCATTGTTTCCTATCCTAATCTAATCTATTGATAAGCCAAGATTAAACAGTTTGGAAAATCTTCTTTACTAACCTATCAACAGTAAAATTAAAATCTATATTATTCATGATTAGGTTGTATGACTAAAATAGCAGAGTTTTGTTTTGGTAGTGGCATTTAAGCTTGCACACTTTCAAATTTTCTCTTTTTGGTATGGGGCTATACCTTTATTGCTTTATTTCTACCCTCTTTTTCTTTTTCTATTTTTTTTGTCTTTTCTCTTTCTTCAAATTGAAAAACAATGTTATATACAATGGATAAAAAGCCGTGAAAGTAAAATGACAGTCAACAGAAATAATGTTTGAGAACCCTGTCATTAACAGGACCTCCAAAGTATTTAGCTCCATCCAATTCTTTCAGAACAAATGCATTGTTTCCAATAGCAGATTGGATAATATAAGAGCCCTGCCATAAGTTATCAAATTTTCCATGTTTGCCCTTATCTTCTCTTCTTGAATCCCATTTCAAAAATTTATCACCAATTTTGAAATCACTTTCCTTGTCTCTTTTGTCAAAAAAATTCTTGATGTTTTCTTGTAGTTGTTGTGCTCTAATGTATACTTCCTCTCTGATTTGCTGTAAATGTATATTCTGGTTTATTCTTCTTGTTACATCATCATCTTTAGACTGTCTTCCCATAAAGCATTTACTAGCTTATTGTGCCATGATTTTTTGTTATCTTCCAGAAACTTCTTGATAATGTTAACCAAACTTTTATTTGATGATTCTACAAGCCCATTACCTTGAGGGTAATAAGTTGTGGAATGACCCAATATAATCTGATATTTATGAGAGAACTCTACCATTTTCTTAGACCCAAATGAATCAGCATTATCAGTGATGATCTTTCTAGGACAGCCAAATCTGGATAATATATGGTTTTCAAGGAATGAAATTATGACTGAATCTATGGCATTCCTAGAGGGGATGGCTTCTATCCACTTGGTAAAATAGTTTGTTGTGTGAGGATCCATCTATGTTGGGCAGATGAGGGAGGATGGATTTCCCCAATGAATTCTAGACCCCACTATTGAAAAGGAGCTTCAATAGTGATTGGTTGCAGAGGTAAGGGCAACAGTTTTCTTTTTCCTTCAAAGATTTGGCATTTGTGACAGGAAATAATCATCTTATCGACATATTGAAAATAGGTGGGCCAGTAATAACCAGCTCTAAGGATTTTGTTGGTAGTTGATTTCCAGTAGAGGTGGCCTCCACATTATCCTTCATGGAACTTAGGCTTGATCTTATCTGCATCATTCTCAGACAAACATTTAAGCAATAATCCACTAGCATTTTTCCAATATAAAAATTTATTCAAATTGCAGTAATTTACAACCTTTAACTTTAAAAATCTTGCCTTTGTTTTAGACAAACCAGGAGGAACATTAAGATTGAGCAAAACATACAAAATGTCAACATACCAATATGAATTTAGAAAATGGTCTTCAATAATTGGAGTTAAAAACTCCTCCTGTTCATCTAATGCATTAAACATGTTTATATCAAGAGCTTGGAAGTTAGATTCATCCATCAGTTTTTATTTTCCTTGACACTTTATGAGTTTAGTGGGCTTGATTTCTAAGTCGTACTCTAAAATTACAGCAATTCACTTTCCTCTTTTTCCATCAGGATCTTGGGTCAATATGTCTTTCACCACTGAATGAGGCACAAATGATATGATGTGGGAATGTAGAATGTAAAATCTAAAGTATTTTAAGGCTTTGAATAAGGCAAAGTATTTTTTTTCCATTATGTTGTACTTCATAGGTGCATCTCTTAATGCCTTGCTAAAAAATGCAATGGGCTGCTCTTGTCCATTCAATTTTTTCTATAATAGGACAATAGCTGCTGTGTTTTCTGATGTAAATGAAAAAATGAAGAAATATTTTGAAAAATCATGATGATCCAGGTGGATATTGGTGGCCACCCACCTATTCCACTTGGACCCCCACCATTGTCTCTTTCAGTTTTTTATTTTTGGCATAACTTACTATTTTTATCATTTTTTCGGGTCCTCAACTTCTAGAGCCATTTTGAGGCACTAAATGACGTTTTTTGGGCATCGCGACTCAGATAGAGCTTTAGTACTTAGATAGAGATTTCTAATGATGTATCATGTGTGTCAAATGGAGATATTATGCCAAAGTTACGTCCCTTGGAATTTGAAACACCAATTTACCCAAACGGGGCCCATAGTGGCACTTCATCTCCTAGGGTTAGGTTTTTGGATGTTTAGGGTTATCCATTGTTTCTCAATAATAAATAGGCCCTCGAGACTCATTGTAACTTAGTTCAAAGGCCTGTAGCTGCCACATCTCTTCTCAGAGATAGCTACCAGTGCCCTAGCTAGTTTCATTTCCATTCTGTCTGTAAGCAAATTTCAGTTCTTTGATATTAATGAAATGAAGTGTTATTTCCGCTGCATCTCTGTATTTATGGTTATATGTTTATTCTATTGCGTTCCTGCATAAATCCAGATTAGTGGTATCAAAGCGGTCTAATTTTTCTCGATCCTTCTTTGCATGTCCCCAACGAGGTTGGGGTATAAGGAGCTAGGGCTTGATCTGGTGGAACCTTTGTAATATCAACCTCGCAAACCTCGACGGACGCCCATGGGGGACAAAAAGAAATATGAGGGAGCAGGAGATCCTATCAAAATATTGCTTGAGGAGGCCCTCGAAAAATAAAGGAACGCAATGATGGATAACTTTGCTCAAATCCTTCAATGGCTGCCCACCGGCGGCGCATCTGCATCCAGCAGCCACTCGGGAGGTGCGAATCCTTTTAAGGTACAAATAAATTTTGACATTCCCATATTTGATGGTCAAATAGATGCAGATGCGATAGATAGATGGTTGAATCTATTAGAAGGATATTTCTCTGTTCATGACTTTTCAGACCGAGAGAAGATTATTTTTGCACTCCTTAAAGCTACCCCCCATGTTAAGGACTAGTGGGAAACCTACTATGACAACAAGGACCAGGCAGAACCCTCTCTGTTCTCAGGCATACCAACTTGGAATTCTTTCTGAGACACCGTCAAGGAATAGTACTATCCCATGCGGAGCTATGAGGACAAGTACATACAATGGACCACGCTGCGACAACAAAGGGATCAAGATGTGCATGAGCTGACGAATCTGTAAAATACCCTGCGCACAAAGTTGGGTACAAAGATTCAGAGAAACATTTGGTGCTAAAGTATCACAGATGTCTGCACAGATAAATTCAAGAGGAAATGGAGTTCCTCGACATCTCCTCGCTTGGTACGGCATACCGGTATGCTGCCAAGATTGAGCAGAAATTCAAATAGAAGAAGTGAGACTTTGGATCTGTGAATCAAAAGCAAGGGAAAGGTGCTTCCAAAACGCAGAATAAAGGATAGAGCCAAGGCATGGTGGCTAAAGACACCCGTCAAAGCCACAAGAAAAGAACAGCACCGCAAAGCTGAAGAAGGACACGGGAAAGTGGTGTGAGTTCCATAAGAGCTCCACTCACAACACAAGTGAGTTTCGGGCCAAGCAGTCACTAGTGGCCGAGATGAGGGCTTCTGAGTCAGATGCATGCTCTGACTCCAAATCAGAACTTGAAAAGGGGAATGAAAAAGGTAAAAAAATTATTGATGCGGAGCCCAATGCCACTGTTGCCACTACAAAGATCCAGAAGGAGGAACCAGAAGATCCAGAGGAGGAGGAACGTCTCTTCCACTCCCAGATGTGGGTAAGGGGCTCCCCTGTACAGTTCATTATCGACAATGGGAGCCAAAAGAACCTCATTTCAGTAGACGCCGTGAAGCGGTTGGGCTTGCCAACCACAACTCACCCACATCCATACACCATCGGGAGGCTTCACCAAGGACGAGATCTCCATGTCAGCCAGCAGTGTCACCTTCCCTATAGCATCAAGCCCTTCACGGATGAGGTATTATGTGATGTTTCTCCTATTGATGTTTCTGATGTCTTATTAGGAAAACCATACTTGTGGAAGCGTCATGCTATGTATGAGTCTCGACCTCGTGATGTTATTGTTACTTTGGGAAATAAGTTGTATAGGATACCAGAGGTACCACCTCCTGCAGCTATCTCTTTGGTTACTGCAAAACAATGCAGTAAGCTCATTTCCCAAACCAGGAAATTCATTTCCCTGATGATCTGCCCCCAGTGCAAGAAGAATACTGTGGCCACGAACTCCAGACAGGGCTCCTCTGCACGACAACAACAAATGGATAAGGTTGTGGATGAGTACGGGGACATCTTCACCTCACCCACATGGGTTCCTCTGCACTGTCAGGTCAAGCACCTGATTGATCTGACCCCAGGTGTGTTGCTACCCAATGGACCGATCTATCGGTGCTCAGTTCTAGAGAATGATGAAATGAAGAGG
This sequence comes from Pinus albicaulis, assembly GCA_034641835.2. Taxonomy (NCBI): domain Eukaryota; kingdom Viridiplantae; phylum Streptophyta; class Pinopsida; order Pinales; family Pinaceae; genus Pinus; species Pinus albicaulis. Next base: position 13,321 of record JAXQQM020071147.1, read on the forward strand.
CAGATTCAGGAGCTGTTTCAAAAAGGTCACATCAGACCAGGTTCATTACCCTATGGGAGCCCGATCATGTTGGTATAGAAGAAGGATGGGACGTGGAGACTCTGTATTGACTATCAAGCGCTGAGCAAGATCATTGTCCAGAATAGGTACCCAATCCCACGAATTGATGACCTTCTGGACCAACTCAAAGGTGCAAAATATTTTAGCAAGATTGACCTGAATTCTGGGTATCACCAGGTACCAATTGAACCCTTTGATGTGTGGAAGACTGCCTTCAAAGCCAAGGAAGGCCTTTTTGAGTGGCTAGTCATGCCTTTCGGGTTGATGAATGCTCTCGCAACCTTCATGAGGATGATGGATGACATCTTGTGGCCATTCACCAACTCATTTGTAGTGGTGTACTTGGATGACATGATGATATTCAACAAGACTTGGGAAGAGCACCTTCACCACATCCGACAAGTCCTCCAAACACTGCAGCAACACAAGCTATCTGCCAATTTGGAGAACTGCACGTTTGGCATGACCCAGGTTCAATATCTAGGATACATTATTGATGAAAGGGGGGTGCATGTGTATCCAGCCAAGATCCAAGTCATTCGGGATTGGCCAGCCCCAACCACTATAACAAAGCTTCACAAATTTTTGGGTCTTGCTAATTTGTACCGTAGATTCGTGTTGAGATTCACTCATATCACTTGGCACTTGAGTCAAGTCACCAAGGGAGGAGCGAGAGAAAAATTCCTTTGGTTGGAACCTCAACAGAAGGCATTCACAGAATTGAAAAATCACCTATGTTCTACCCCAATGCTCACATTACTAGACTTGCAACAACCATTTGAGATCGAGACAGATGCCTCTGACTATGCTATTGGGTCAGTTCTTACTCAACAGGGACATCTAGTGGCATATCACAGTGAGACATTGTCTGAGATAGTTCGCATGTATCCCACCTATGACAAAGAAATGTATTGCATTGTGCAAGCCTGTCGACAATAGAAGCATTACACTTTGGGGAAGGAAACAATTATCCACACAAACCACCGGCCCCTGCAGTTCATACAGACACAAGGGAAGTTGCAAAATGATCGCCATCAGAAGTGGTCCACATATCTACAACAGTTTCATTTGAACATCAAGTACAAGAAGGGTAGCACCAATAATGTTGCAGACTGCCTCAGCCGACCATCGATCGTGGTGCTCACCACCGTGGTCAACTCTTGTGGGCATGAGACTTCTGATTGGCCACTTCTCTATGAGAGTGACCCAGAATTCGGCCACACTTACAAGGCACTCTTGGGGGGTACGCAAGTTCCAAATTTTCACCTCCAAGATGCACTTTTATGTCACCCGGGACACCTTTGTGCTCCTTCAAGTGAGCGTGCCAAGATGATATGGGAAGCACACTACAGTCGAGTCGTTGGGAATTTCGGGGTCAAGAAAATAGTAGCAATACTACAGAAGTATTTCTATTGGCCGAACCTTTGAAAGGATGTCAAGAAGGACATCAGATCCTGCACTGCTTGTGCCATTGCCAAACCGACCATCAAGAAGCAAAGCCTATATAATCCACTACCTACCCCTAGTCGACCTTGGGAATCTATCTCCATGGATTACATGTTGGGCCTGCCTTATACTAAGAATGGAAATGACTGTGTTTTTGTGGTCGTTGAAAGATTCTCGAAGATGGCCATTATGGCGGCCTGTAAGAAGAATATCACAGCAGAAGCCATTGCTAAACTCTTCTTTGAACAAGTGTGGGTGCACTTTGGGATCCCACAGTCTATCATATCAGATCGAGATAGCAGGTTCCTCAGCACATTTTTGTCCAGCCTCTGGTCAATTTTGGACACAAAGCTCACCAAGTCCATAGCTTTCCATCCCCAAACAGATGGCCAGACAGAGGTCATCAACAGAATAATTGTACACATTCTACGCATGTACAATACAAAGCATCCATGCACATGGGATGAGAGCCTCCCCTATGTACAACATAGTTATAACAGGGCTTTACACAGTTCAATTGGCCATAGCCCCTTTCAGGTGGGCTTGGGATTCCAGCCACTATGTCCCATTGACGTAGCCATGCCATTTGCAGCTGCTCAGGCCGATTCAGCTCATGTCCAGTCTGAAGTTGACAAAGCAAGTAGCTTCATCAAGCACATTCAACACATCCACCAATAGGTTCATGATATATTAGACAGAGCCAATGTGAAGTACAAGCAGCACCATGATCAACACCAGGTGCCACACAAATTCTAGGTGGGCGACAAAGTATGGCTACATTTGCAGAAGGAGCGCCTCACTGGACCCCACCACAAGCTTCGCCCGCTCTGATACGGGTCGTACACCGTCACCAAGGCTATAGGGAAAAATGCCTTAGAGCTTATTATTCCTCCATTCCTTGGTCTGCACCCAGTCTTCAATGTGGATCACCTTCGTCCTTACTTCCCACCTCTACTAGACACCTCGGACATTGCAGAACAAATCACACCAACAGAGTTAAACCCAGACTACATGGAACAAGCCACCACAGATTGTATCATGTACATGCAAATCAAGAACACTCGCCAACAGAAGATCCAACTATATCGGGTTGTCAAAGCTGGCCAACTCCTGCACCAAGGAAAGTGGTTCACCAGGGACCAAGTTGAGCAGAAATTTCCTCATCTCATGGAGGAACTTAATGCAATGGGGACAATTTATTCCTAAGGGGGGAGGAATGATCCAGGTGGATATTGGTGGCCACCCACCTATTCCACTTGGACCCCCACCATTGTCTCTTTCAGTTTTTCAGTTTCGGCATAACTTACTATTTTTAGCATTTTTTCGGGTCCTGAACTTCCGGAGCCGTTTTTAGGCCCTAAATGACGTTATTTGGACATCACGCCTCTAGAGAATATCATTATTTTCCGTAATGATATTCATGGCGAAATTTTTATTCCTCGGATAGAGCTTTCTAATGATGTATCATGTGCGTCAAACGGAGATAGTATGCCAAAGTTACGTCCCTGGGAAGTTGAAACACCAATTTACCCAAACGGGGCCCATAGTTTTGGCGCTTCATCTCCTAGGGTTAGGTTTTTGGATGTTTAGGGTTCTCCATTATTTCTCAATAATAAATAGGCCCTCGAGCCTCATTGTAACTCAATTCAGAGGCCTGTAGCCACCACATCTCTTCTCAGAGATAGCTACCAATGCCCTAGCTAGTTTTATTTCTATTCTGTCTATAAGAAAATTTCAGTTCTTTGATATTAATGAAATGAAGTGTTATTTCTACTGCATCTCTGTATTTATGGTTATATGTTTATTCTTTTGTGTTCCTGCATAAATCCGGATCACATGACTAATAAGAACTGTTGTTTTGGTGAGTGCTTGTTTTACCAGTTCAAATGACTTCTTTGCTTCTAAGGTCCATTTGACTCCTTCTTGTTTCTTGAACATGTTAGTTATGTTTCTAAGGATTTCAGCTAGATCGGGTATGAACCTTCTCAAGAAATTAATCTTTCCAATGAAGGATTGAAGTTCCTTGATGTTTCTGGGATGGCCGATTCTTAGAAAATTAAATATTACATAGCAATGAAACATATAAAATATGCGGAAAACACAAGCATATTAAACACATAAAACCAGAGAGACATAGATATACATGGTTCACCTAGTTTAGGCTACGTCCACCCCGAACAGCCAGTCCTTCCTTTCTATTATCCAGAAAAAATGAAGAGACACAACCTACAGTAGATTCGTTGTAATATCCGATGTTCTCTTTCACAGTCTCCCTATCTTTTTCTTGCTCTTAGAATACACACACAATACACAGCCGAAATACAATACCCTCATAAAAGTGAGGGGTTTCCTTCTAGGGGAAAAAATCCTAAACTAAACATAGCTTCTACCATCAGATCATTTGCCTAATGGTAGGTACAGATCTTTCTGATACAGATAATCTTCCATCTGCATCTTCCACAACGGGAAGTTTTGGTCGTTAAATTTCTCGACCCTAAATTTACCATCTTCCGCTATTGCTCCCACTCGAACCAGGAACCCTTCTTTCCTACGAGTTTATTAGCCAAATAGAACTTCGACTCTAATAACAGTTGTTAGAAAATTAAATAATATAGAGCAATGTAACATATAAAATATGTGGAAAACACAATCACACAGAACACATAGAACCAGAGAGACACAAATATACGTTGTTCACCCAATTTGGGCTATGCCCACCCCGAAAAATGGAAGATTAATGTATGCAATGGTCTACACAAGGCCTGATATTTCACATGCAGTGGGAGTTGTAAGAAGGTACATGAACAATCCAGGAAAAGAACATTGGATGGCAGTGATATGGATTCTCAGATATTTGAGAGGTAGCACAAATCAAGCATTATGCTTTGGTGGTTCAAACATTGCTCTACAGGGATATGTTGATGTAGATATGGCTGGTGCTAGAGATAACAGGAGGAGCACTACAGCATATGTATTTACTATAGGTGGAACAATTGTCAATTGGGTTTCAAAAATCCAAAGTGTTTTTTCACTTTCAGCAACAGAAGCAGAGTATGTTGCTGCTATAGAGGCTAGTAAAGAAATGATTTGGTTACAAAGGTTTATGGATGAATTGGGTAAGAAGCATGATATGGGCGCGTTATACAGTGATATCCAAAGTGCCATTCATCCTGCAAAGAACTCAACATTTCTTTCCAGGACCAAACACGTACATATCAAGTACCATTTCATACACTCAGTATTGGAAGATGGACAGTTGAAGCTAGAAAAGATACACACTAGCTAGAATCTTGTAGATATGCTAACAAAACTTGTAACCAGGGAGAAACTGAGAATATGCTCAGTTTCAATTGGTCTTCAAGGATGAAAATGAAGATGAGAAACAACCAGGTCCAAAGAGGAGTTATTGTCCAGAAAATGAAGCAACGGTGGAGTTGCTACAATCAGTTTCCAAGTGGGAGATTTTTGTGTGTGGAGCCTGATTATCTTGTTTATTTTGTATCACAGTGTTGGAACCCCTATACCTTAATGGGGGCGGCAAAGCTTCCCATAATTAAACGTTGCCTGGGGGGTCTAGGGGGGCCGGCTGTGACTGTATGGAGCCCCCCCTAGCGAGGGGTTTCGGCGGCAGTGCCTGTGAAGCTAAAAACAGATTTAAAATTCCCTTGTAAAAGTATAATAATTTCTAGTCAATCTGGGCCGTTCATTTGGAAGATGATCTGACGGTAGAAGTTATGTTTAGTTTAGGGTTTTTTTCCCTAGAAGGAAACCCATCACTTTTATGAGGGTATTGTATTGTGGCTGTGTATTGTGTGTGTATTCTGAGAGCAAGAAACAGATAGGGAGAGTGTGAGAGAGAACTTATGATATTACAACGGATCTGTTGTAGGTTTTGTCTCTTCATTTTTGCTAGATAATAGAAAGGGAAGACTGGTTGTTCGGGGTGGACGTAGCCCAAACTGGGTGAACCACGTATATCTATGTCTCTCTGGTTTTATGTGTTTTGTGTGCTTGTGTTTTCCGCATATTTTATATGTTTCATTACTCTGTAATATTTAATTTTCTAACAATTGGTATCAGAGCCAAAGGTCTATTTGGCTAATAAACTCGCAGGAAAGAAGGGTTCCTGGTTCGAGTGGGATCAATGGCAGAAGATGGTAAATTTAGGTTCAAGAAATTTAACGGCCAAAACTTCTCGTTGTGGAAGATGCAGATGGAATATAATCTGTATCAGAAAGATCTGTATGTACCATTGAGTGGAAAAACAAATAAGCTGACGGTTATGACAGACGCAGAATGGGATATTCTCGATATAAAGGCACTTGGAACAATACGGTTGTGCCTCGTGGCATCAGTAGCCTTCAATATTTCGAAGGAAACAACAACAGATGGTTTGATTAAGGCCTTGGCGAAACTATATGAGAAACCCTCGGCCTGAAACAAGGTATTTCTCATGAAACATTTATTTAATATGAAGATGCATCAGCAGTTGGAATCTTAATGTATGAAATGGTCTACACATGACCTGATATTGTAGATGCAGTGGGAGTTTTAAGTAGGTACATGAACAATCCAGGAAAAGAACATTATATGGAAGTGAAATGGATTCTAAGATATTTGAGAGGTACCACAAATCAAGCATTATTCTTTGCTGGTTCAAACATTGCTCTGCAGGGATATGTTGATGCAGATATGGCAGGTGACATAGATAAGAGGAGGAGCACTAAAAGACATGTATTTACTATAGGTGGAACATCTGTCAGTTGGGTTTCAAAAATCCAGAGTGTTGTTACACTTTCAACAACAGAAGCAAAGTATGTTGCTGCTACAGAGGCTAGTAAAGAAATGATTTGGTTACAAAGGTTTATGGATGAATTGGGTAAGAAGCATGATATGGGCACGTTATACTGTGATATCCAAAGTGCCATTAATTTTTCAAAGAACTCAACATTTCATTACAGGACTAAACACATACAACTCAAGTACCATTTCATATGCTCAGTATTGGAAGATGGATAGTTGAAGCTGGAAAAGATACACACTAGCCAGAATCCTGCATATATGTTAACAAAAGTTGGAACCAGGGAGAAATTGAGAATATGCTCAGTTTCAATTGGTATTCAAGGATGACGATGAAGATGAGAAACAGCCAGGTCCAAAGAGGAGTCATTTTATAGCAAATGAAGCAGCGGTGGAGTTGCTACAATCAGTCTCCAAGTGGGAGATTGTTGGGTGTGGAGCCTGATTATCTCATTTATTTTGTATCACAGTGTTGGACCCCCCGTAATCAAATGCTACTTGGGGGGTCCAAGGGGGGTGGCTGTGACTTTATGGAGTCCCCCCCGCCGGGGAGTTTCGGGGGCAGTGCCCTCGAAGCTAAAAATAGATGTAAAATTGCCTTGTAAAAGTATAGTAACTTCTAGTCAATCTAGGTCGTTGATTAGGCAGATGACCCGAAGGTAGAAGTTATATTTAGTTTAGCATTTTTTTCCATAGAAGGCAACCCCTCTCTTTTATGAGGGTATTGTATTGCGACTGTGTATTGTGTGTGTATTTTGAGAGCAAGAAACAGATAGGGTGACTGTGAGAGAGAACATAGGATATTACAGTGGATCTGTTGTAGGTTGTGTCTCTTCATTTTTGCTAGATAATAGAAAGGAAGGAATAGTTTTTCAGGGTGGATGTAGCCCAAACTGGGTGAACCACATATATTTATGTCTCTCTAGTTTTATTTGTTTTTTGTGCTTGTGTTTTCCGCATATTTTATATGTTGCATTGCTCTGTAATATTTAATTTTCTAACAACTTGTAATATGCCATCAATCCTTTTTGGGTCTATCCTTATTCCTTCCTCTGATATGATATGCCCTAGAAATTTACCTTCTTGGAGACCAAACAATGTTTTCTTTGGGTTTAAGGACAGTCCAAATTTTCTACACTTTTCAAAGACTTTTATCAAATGTATTAGGTGTTCTTCGTCTATTTTAGAATAAACAGTTATATCATCAAGGTAAATTATAATGAAGTAACCTATTTCTTCTGTTAATGCAATATCCATGGCTCTCTGAAATGTGGCACCAACATTCATCAAACCAAAAGGCATTTTCAAATACATGGAAGTAACCTAGGGTGTAGTAAAGGCTATTTTAAGTTGATCATCAGGATGTACCAAAATTTGATTGTAACCTGATAAGCCATCTAGCAAAGAAATTCTTTTGGAACCAACTACCTTTTGTAAAATATGATCCATTTTGGGCAAAGGATAATTTTCCTTAAGTGAGGCTTTGTTCAAGTTCCTAAAATCAATGCAAAGGCTTATATCTCCCGTTTTCTTCCTAACTGATACAAGATTAGACACCCACTCTAAGTATCTAATAGGGACTATAATTCCAGCATCATACATTTTTTTGATTTCTTTCTCTACCAGAGGTAATTGAATAGGGTCGATTCTGTGCAATTTCTGTTTAAAAGGTTTATGGTTTTCTTTGAGGGGTATCTTATGATAAATTATTTCTGTATCATATGATTTCAGATCTTCATAGCTCCATGCAAAAACATCAGAAAAATACTTAAAGAGCTCAATGTATTTCAGTTTAATGTGGGCAGACAGTGTTTTAGATATTTTGATTATTTTGGGCTTTTCCTCACTGCCTATATTGCATTCTTCTACTTCATATTCTATGGGTTCTAGTTTTGGCTTTTTGGCAACATCATTCAAGTCAAACATTTCTTCTAAAGGGACCAGTCCCTTTGGCAAGCTTTCGTCTTTATATTGTAGCACTTCTAAGTCTTCATTTTCTAAATTTGTGCTATTCTCTGTTTTATGATTGGGTTCATAGGTTAACATAATTTTTTTAGAAATATTGGGATACTTTTCTTCTTCAACAAGTGGGTTTTCTTCAATAGGATAGTCTTTATCATAATCTAAATCTGAGCTTGATGTCTCAAATTCATTTTTGGACTATAAGAAGTCTTATATTTATTTATATCCCTCAAAAACTTCCCAGTATATTTCATTGTCTGGGACATCTAGTCTAAATCTGACTTGGGTGGTGCATTGCTCAGTTTCATAAGGTGTAAGAAAAGTTCTAGTAGCAAAGGCTAAACCATTGGTAAGGAAATTTTGGTTTCTTGGAACAAAGATAAGTTTGAATTCATCAAAATTTATTAACAATTCCATGGCATCATCTCTATAGGCTCTAAGTCTAGGATGTTTAGCACTATATTCCCCATTTACTTGCCTAATAATAAAATCAGAATCCCCGTGAAATTTTATCCTTTTGGCCACTAACTTCTTTAATAAATGTAGGCATAAGAGGAAAGCTTCATACTCAGCTATCTTGTTAGTACATTGAAAGTTTAATCTGTAGGAATTCCCCTTAGCATGATTGTTTTGAGTGTTGTGTAACCATATGCCTGCCCCTACATCATTTCTATTACAAGACCCATCAAAATTCATGTTCCAAAGAGGACTGTTTTTAGATTTGAGATTTATTTCACCGTTGTCCTCTCTGTTTTCTTCATTTTCCAGTTTTATACTAGGGTTTGTACTATGTTTCTCTGTGTTTTGTTCCTCAAGGTTTTCAATCGTTTTAGGTCTTACTCATTGATTTTCATGATCTGCGTTATTTATATGATTGTATTGGACCTCAAGAATTTTAAGATGTTCGCTATAAATTTCTAAATCAGCAAACTGTTTTTTAATTTCCCCTTTATTTTCCTCCTCATCAATGGATGTAGCTATGTTTGAAAGTGAAGTGATCACAAAATTTGATGTTTTTCCACTGATTAGTTCTTGCTCTTTTGGAATATCATCATTAAAAATAATGAAAGGGTCAAGGTTAGTGTGGATGGAATAGAGAGTAGAATTCTCTGGTCATTCTTGGTTACTGACCATGTATTTCATGTGCGTTTCCCTATAGAGTCTTCTAGGTTGACTGAAGATAGGGATGGTGGCATAAGTCATATCCATCTTCATTGTTCCTTATAACTTAGCACCCCATGATCTTGAAAGGAGCATGCCATATTTCAGGGGTATATCAGCCACTATAATGTCCATCACTAAACTCTTGGCTGGTATTTGCGCTAAGTTAGCACAAAGGTATTTTATTAAGCCTAGGCATCTCACCCTACTTGAATCAAAGGAATATAAATGTTTGTAGGGTCTAGTTACCTCTAAGCCTAATATTTCCATTATCACCTTGGGCATGAGGTTGTGTAATTCTCCTGAATCAAGCATGGCATTGTGAAAAATATTATCATGCATGTTTAAGCTGATGTAGAATGGAGGGGTAGTTCCTTCTTGAAATTTTCCTTCAATATTTGGTCCAAAAATGAGCTATGAGGTATCATCATTTAAGTTAACTATGTGATGAATGTATTCTATGTTTAAAGCCTTCAAAATATGACCTCTATATACATTCTGAGTGACTAATTTAGTAAGTGGAATAGAGATTTTGATTTTGGATATTTCATTTTCTAGGCTAAAAGGGGTCTGGTTTTTTAACATGTTTAATTCAGCCTTCTTAGTCACTATTTCATCAGCAAAATCATCTTGCTGATTTTTATTATTTACAGTAGTTAGAATGGTCTTCTTAGGACCATTAGCTGAGGTGCTAGTGCTACGGGGGTCAATACTCTGTTTTTCATTGGTTTGAGCATTTTTCCCTTTGTTTAAATCAGAGTTTACAACCACTATTTTGTGATTTTCAACTGTCTTTTTGGGTGTATTTTCAGGGTTGTTTTTGGCAGATTTATCAGAGGTTTTATTTCAGAGAGTATCTCGATTCTTTTTACTTCTGAGGTCATATAGTTTAGGTGATCCTATGATGGCATAGTTTGAGTATTTTTCATAATAATCAGTTTGTGGTCTTCTGTCATCATAAGGTTTAAATAGACCTTTTTCTCTTCCATAAATGAAATCAAAATCCTCATTAATTACTCCCAACATATTCATGTTGTCACCCTCTGTTTTTTCATTTGTTTTTTCATCCTAATTAAAATAATTTTCTTGGAAGGGAGTTCTGATCTATTGATCATCCTCACTTTGTCTATTTTGAGGTTGAATTCTCCTAAAGATCTGATTTTGATTTTGAGATTGATTTCTGTTTTGAGGAGCTGATTGGTTTTCTCTAGATTGTGCTCTCGCAAGTATGCTCATTTTCTTCATCACTTCCTCCATCATTCTTTCCATTTTTGAGCTAGATGTGGAGGGTGCAGTTTCCTCCCTAAATGACACTTTCTTTTCATTCCTCATCCTAGCTCTTTTCTCAATTTGATTTACATCTGCAGCTAAAGCTCCCTTCTGCATGTCTTCTAAAGTCAAGGGGTCGCTTTCTCTTAGCTGATATGCCATTTTAGGATCAAATCCTTTAGGAAATTTGGCCAAAGCTGAGCCTTGTGGAGGTTTCAAGTCTGCGGGTAGGGCATTATAAACATTATTAAAACTAGTGCAATAATTTTGAACACTTTCCCCAATGTTTCTTTTGAGATTGTGTAATATGAAAGTATTTGGAGAGGGTTTTTTCTAACTTCCCATTTTTTTAGGAATGATTGATGGAGGGCTTGGAGTTCATCAATACTGTGAGGGGTTAATCCTTTAAACCATTTTCTTGCTTCTCCCCCTAGACTAAGAGCAAATAATCTAAGTTTGACAGTTTCATCATCTATCTCATTTCTATCAAAATAGTCATTCATCTTGTCCACATGTTGTGAAGCAGTAGTAGCACCAATGGTATCATATAATGGTATCTTGGATTGATAGTCCTGTGGTAGATTGACTACATGTAAAGGAAGGACTAGGGGAGCATACCATGTTGTCATGATAGGAGGTTGTGGAAATAATGGGGGGTTTACAGGTGGAGGATGTAGGATAGGAGGGGATTGATGGAAAGGGGTGGTTTGAATAGTGGGTGTATGGATAATAGAAGTGGATTCACCAGAAAGAGACTATTGAGCAGATCTTGAATGAGAGAAACCAAAATTATGCAGGAAATGTAAATCAGGTGGGGTGGTTTATCTACTAAAAATTTTCTCACCGCTATGTTGGGGTGTGTGTGAAGGCCCAAAGTCTATCTGATCTATATCATCAAGTGACCTAGTTGTAAATTGGTTTCTTAAGTCAACTTGTGAATCTTGTAGAGCTATGAGGTTTTCAGGAACATAATTAGCTCTATGGACTGACCCAACAACAGTTGAATTTTTAAACTTAGGGGATTTCCTAAGTATACTTTCCAGATTATCAACTATCTCAGGAGGGTTTGGGTAAGGATAGGCTCTAGTATTAACTCTTCTAGTGGCCACTGTGCTATGTCTACAGTCCCATTGATAAGAAAAGTTTACCCAAATATGACAATCTTTGTTAGGCTAACTGATCTTTGACAAGAAAACTTTAATCATCAAATTTTCTGAAGCTAATTTTGTATGATGTTATGGTAGTAAATGGTTTTCTAGTGAAGTCTTTAGGTCAATTCAAGATTTTGGAGTCGCCAGGTGGAAATTTTTAGCTTTTGAGGTAAAATGTTTTATCGTCCACCACCAATAATAGGTCTGAATACCAATCTAAAATATTTTTGGGTTTTCTGAGTTTTTACAATCCTTTGGTTTATGAGAGTGTCCTAAATCTATTTCAGCACTTAGCTACAATGATGAGACAAACAAAGTTTACTCTATGGCTTACTTAGCTGATTTCTTCAAGGTTTGATAGGGGTCTATTAGAATCCTAAGAATTACTTAGATTCCCACTGATTTACACAGGTCCTATCATGATTACCAAAATGTTTGGTAGCGCTTGAAGAAAGTTACTTATACTGCACTGAACACTGAGTGTTTTGTTTTAAGGATTTTACTCATAATCCCCAGTATGGTCAGTAGTATGTTGGGACTCCATAGTTTTCAATATTGGAAAGTACAAACACTACAGAGCCTACATTAAAACTACTTTGGAATCTGAGGACCTAGCCATCCTAGATTCAGATAGGGATATCTCTATGTATGAGTTCAAAGATATGATCTTTAAGTTTTATGATATGATATTATGCTAGTTATGAAGAATAGAGTCTTTGTTTGTTTTTTTTGGTTGGGCAAGGATATAATGAAGATGAAGGAATCCAATATAAAGGGTGAAGGTGTGAGTAGGTGAAGGAATGGTTCAGATGATAAGATAGGCTAGGAGCATCATCAATCCATTGGGCCATGGAGTCATAAGAGGATTTAATTAGACAGAAAGATTCAAGAGTGGTCCATGGGGCAAGTCATATATGTCAAAGGGTCTCTTTAAGTTGATTTTATGGAATGAAACAATAATAAATGAAGTGAAAGAAATAAAACACATGAAGAAACTATTGGGTGTGGAGCCTTATTATCTTGTTTACTTTGTATCACAGCATTGGACCCTTGTACCTTAAAAGGGGTGGCAACGCTGGCCATAATTAATCACTACTGTGGGGGGTCCAGGGGGGTGGCAATGCTTTTCGGAGCCCCCCCCCTGGTGGAAGCTAAAAACAGATGTAAAATTGCCTTGTAAAAGTATATTAATTTCTAGTCAATCTGGGCCATTCATAGGTGGATGATCTGACGGTAGAAGTTATGTTTAGAGTAGGGTTTTTTTCCCTAGAAGGCAACCCCTCACTTTTATGAGGGTATTGTATTGCGGCTGTGTATTGTGTGTGTATTCTCAGAGCGAGAAACAGAGAGGGAGACTGTGAGAGAGAGCAGAGGATATTACAGTGGATCTGTTGTAGGTTTTGTCTCTTCATTTTGCTGGATAATAGAAAGGAAGGACTCGCTGGTCGGGGTGGACGTAGCCCAAACTAGGGGAACCACGTATATCTGTGTCTCTCTGGTTTTATGTGTTTTCTGTGCTTTTATTTTTCCGCATATTTTATGTGTTGCATTGCTCCATAATATATAATTTTCTAACAACTGGTATCAGAGTCGAAGGTCTATTTGGCTGATAAACTCGCAAGAATGAAGGGTTCCTGGTTCGAGTGGGAGCAATGGTAGAAGATCATAAGTTTAGGGTCGAGAAATTTAATGGCCAAAACTTCCCACTGTGGAAGATGCAGATGGAAGATTATCTGTATCAGAAAGATCTATACCTACCATTGAGCGAAAAAACAAAGAAGTTGGCGGCCATGAAAGATGTGGAATGGAAAATTCTAGATAGAAAGGCACTCGAAACAGTACGGTTGTGCCTTCCAGTGTTAGTTGCCTTTAATATTTCGAAGGAAACAACAACAAAGGGTTTGATGTAGATGTTGGCGAAACTATATGAAAAACCCTCAGCCTCAAACAAGGTATTTATTATGAAATGACTATTTGATATGAAGATGTTGGAAGGTGGATCTGTTGTAGACCATTTAAATGATTTTAATACAGTTACCAGTCAGTTAAGTTCTGTAGGGGTAAAATTTGATGATGAAGTTAGAGCTCTGTTATTTCTGTGCTCATTGCCAAAAATCTGGAATGGTTTAGTTATGGCCATTAGTAACTCTATCTCTGGATCTAGTACTTTAAAGTTTGATGATGTTGTCGATGCTATCCTTAGCGAGGAAATGCGACGGAAAAGCTCTGGTGAGACATCAGGTAATGCTTTGAGTGCAGAGTCTAGGGGAAGGAGAATGGAGAGAAGAAAGAGCTTAGGATATCACAGTAAATAAATAAAAGGAAAATCCAAGTCCATATTAGGGATAGTGTGCTAGAAATGCGGAAAGAAAGGATACCTAAAGAAAGACTATAGATCTAGGAAGGGAAAAGAAGGAGATGCACAACAAGAAAACAATCATGAAGCAAATGTGATAGGTGATGTGTTACAAGATTATTTGATTCTTTCTTTCGAAAATGTTACTGATTCTTGGGTTGTAGATTCAGGGGCTTCATTCCATGCCACACCTGATAAGAAATATTTTCATGACTATGTTCAAGGAGATTTTGGACAAGTTCGTTTGGGTGATGATAAACCTTGTAAAATTGTTGGAATGGGTAAAGTTATTGTAAAACAACAGAATGGAAACCAATGGCTACTAAAGGAGGTAAGGCATGTTCCAGATCTGAAGAAAAATCCTATTTCAACAGGGCAGTTAGGCGGTGAAGGTTGTGTGACAACTTTCACGGATAAAACTTGGAAGGTCACCAATGGAGCCCTGGTAATAGCAAAAGGAGAAAAGGTTGGTACATTGTATTTATGCAATGGTATTTCTAACTCTATTAATGCTTTAACTTCCAAAGGAGCAGATGCAACATTATGGCATCATAGGCTCAAACACATGAGTTAGAAGGGGATGAAGATTCTTCACTCAAGAAATTTGTTGCTAGGTTTGAAGAATGTTGATTTGGATTTCTGTGAGAATTGAATTTATGGAAAAAAAGAAGAGAGTTAGATTTCTCAAAGTTGGGAAAGAAAAGAAGAGAAAAAAATTAGATCTTGTGGATACAAAAGTATGGGGACCTGCTCAAGTATCATATCTCAGTGGCTCTCGTTCTTATGTTACTTTTATTGATGATGAAACTAGAAAAACCTGGATTTATTGTATTCAGAGTAAATATGATGTATTTGATACTTTCAAGAAATGGAAATATTTGGTTGATATTGAGATAGGAAAGAAGTTGAAGTGTCTCAGATCAGACAATGGAGGTGAATATTGCAGCAAAGAGTTTGACAGGTATTGTTCAGAGCATGGAATTCGTAGAGAGAAGACAGTCCCAAGAACACCACAAGAAAATGGTGTGTCAGAAAGGATGAACAGAACAATCATGGAGTGTGCATGGTGCAAGAGATTGCATGCATGATTGCCTTTACAATTTTGGGCAGATGTTGTAGATACTGTTGTTTATCTAATAAATAGAGGGCCTTCAAGTTCCTTGGATGGTGGTATTCCAGAGGAAGCATGGACAGGTAAAAAGGTAAACTACTCTTTTTTAAAGCCTTTTGGTTGTGAGGCTTTTGTCCATATTAATAAAGAAAATAGAACAAAGCTTCAGGCAAAATCAAAGAAATGTACCTTTATTGGATATGGTGTTAATGATTTTGGTTATCACTTATATGATTATGAAAAACACAAAATCATTAGGAGAAGAGATGTAATATTCAATGAAAAGGTCTTGTATAAGAATCAGTTGCAGGAAAAGAAACAGGAAAAAGAAAGCAAGGAATACATAGTTCTTGATGAGGTAGCTGAAAAATTAAAGGTGCCTGGAAATAATAATAATCAACAACCACAACAGCAGCAACCACCACAACAGCAACAGGAACCTCAAACACCTGAAAGTGGTGTTAGAAGATCTACCAGGATAAGTAAACCCCCTAAACGATACTCTCCTTCATTATATTATTATTTTTGACTGATTCTGGTGAACCTGAATATTATGAAGAAGCAATGCAGGTTGAAAGAAGGAAAAAGTGGGAGCTAGCCATGGAAGAAGATATGGACTCCTTAATGCATAAACAGACTTGGGAATTAGTCAGGTTGCCTACAGGTAAAACTGCATTGCAGAATAAATGGGTTTACAGGCTGAAGGAAGAAGATAGAGGAAAACCGAGGTACAAAGCTAAACTTGTAGTGAAGGGGTTTGCACAGAAGAAAGGTATTGATTTTGATGAAATATTTTCTCCTGTTGTTAAGATGAATTCAATCAGAACTATTTTAAGTCTTGTAGTAGCGGAAGATCTACATCTTGAACAGTTAGATGTAAAGAAAGCATTTCTCCATGGAGATTTGGAGGAAGAGATCCATATGGAGCAACCAGAAGGATATGAGGTCAAAGGGAAAGAAAAATTGGTGTGCAGGTTAAAGAAGAGCTTGTATGGCTTAAAACATGCTCCAAGGCAGTGGTATCTAAAATTTGACAAGTTTATGTCTGAACAAGGTTATACTAGATGTCACTCTGATCATTGTGTTTATCTAAAAAGGAAAAATGATGGAAACTATATTATATTACTATTGTATGTAGATGACATGCTTGTTGCAGGGTCTAACATGCAGGAAATAAATTTTCTCAAAAGAAAATTGGCAAATTCATTTGCAATGAAGGATTTGGGAGCTGCAAAATAGATCCTTGGTATGAGGATAACTAGAGACAGGAAAAATCGCAAATCCACACTGTCTCATAATGAGTACATAGAAAAGGTGTTGAAAAGATTTAATATGAAAAATGCAAAACCAGTTAGTACACCTTTTGCTAGCCATTTCAAACTTAGTAAGGAGATGTGCCCCAAGACCCAAGAAGAAATGGACTATATGTCTAAAGTTCCATATGCATCAGTAGTTGGAAGCTTAATGTATGCAGTGGTTTGCACAAGGCCTGATATTACACATGCAGTGGGAGTTATAAGCAGGTACATGAATAATCTAGGAAAAGAACATTGGATGGAAATAAAATGGATTCTCAGATATTTGAGAGGTACCACAAATCAATCATTATGCTTTGGTCGTTCAAACATTGCTCTACAGGGATTTGTTGATGTAGATATGGCAGGTGACAGAGATAACAGGAGGAGCACTACAGGATATTTATTTACTGTAGGTGGAACAACTGTCAGTTGGGTTTCAAAAATCCAAAGTGTTATTGCACTTTCAACAACAAAAGCCGAGTATGTTGCTGCTACAGAGGCTAGTAAAGAAATAATTTGGTTACAAAGGTTTATGGATGAATTGGGTAATAAGCATGATATGGGCACGCTATACAGTGATAGCCAAAGTGCCATTCATCTTGCAAAGAACTCAGCATTTCATTCCAGGACTAAACACATACATATCAAGTACCATTTCATACGGTCAGTATTGGAAGATGGAGAGTTGAAGCTAGAAAACATACACACTAGCCAGAACCCTGCAGATATGCTAACAAAAGTTGTAACCAGGGAGAAACTGAGAATGTGTGTTGAGCCCCAAAGATGTCCTTCTTTTCCACCACATTTCACTTAATTTCCTTTGTCCCTCATCAATTACAGGCTTAAATGATCAATAGGATTGATTAGGATTACTTTAAGAATGTATATAATGACTAACTTGCTATGTTTTCATGATTTTGTTGTTCTAGTAATTTTTTACTAGACTCGACTACAGAACATAGTCATTCTGTAGCCAGTCGCCTATTCCGCAGATATATTCATGTTCACACAGGTTCCAGGTGCCACCTCAAGGAAAAACACATATGGTCATATTCCACATCACTCCCCCATCATTTCTTGCTCTCCACGATGTCTGAGCTCGAGTCTACAGGTGGTTATGCACATGGAAGAGATCAAAACTGGGAAGCAGATTCCTACTAGGACAAGGACTGTACAGATGTCCTTAAGCAGAATACGAGGCTTTCACGAGAGTCCTAATTTGATTTTAATTTGGAAAGGCACTTATCCCTATGTTATCTCAAAGACAGTTATGTAATTTTTTTATAAGTATGGCTCGGGAGACCGAGAGACAGCTAGCTAGATTTTGTTTTGTTGCTAGATCTCAGAAGACCGTAATACTCTATTTTTTGAAGAATTTCTCTTGTAATTAAAGAAGCATCACTTTATTGCAAGAGCTAATTCAATATTGAGTATATTTTTGTGCTAATCTGGTGGTAGAGGGCCCCTGCTACCTGAGAAGCTTTGTTCATATGGTTTAGATAAGTAACTTAGCCTTGTTTCATTCCTAGTTTAATCAATTTTTTGAACTTTGTGTTTTTATACTTACTTGCAGTGGATGCCACAGTCAGTATTATCCTTACAAACTATTCCAAAATACCACTAATATTGGATGAGATATAACTGTAGTATTTGAGGAGTTAATTGCATTTTTTCTGAAACTTTATGTTTTATGCTCATTTGCATTGAATGATATAGCCAGACTTGTTTTTACAAACTATTCCAAAATATCACTCATATTGAACAAGATAGGGCTGTAGGATTTCATAGAATTAGTTGCATTTTAGTTCAGTTGAAATACTCCGGAGGTAGATGTCACTCTAGTTTAATTCTGTCACTATATTTCAAGTTTGATAATGGCACTCTAGTTCAAATCTATTCACTGTATTTCAAGTTAGATTAGTGGCATTCTAGTTCAGTTCCAGTTCACTGTATTTCAAGTTAGGTTAATGGCATTCTAGTTTAATTGTGGTCACTGTGTTTCAAGGTTGATCAATTGCATTCTAGTTCATTGTTATCCATTGTTCTCTAAGTTGTATTAACTGTCAAAATTAGACTTCACGGCCTTCATTTTTTAAAAACTACTCTTGTTTTGAATTTCTATTAATGCATCATCATATGGATAGGAATTAGTGATATCAGTTTAAGGCCTTGATTGTTCTGCAATCTTTTGAAATTTCACAAATAAGCCTTTTCCCAAAAACTATTCTAGAAAATCTCTAATTTTCGAATGAGGCTTAGTAGTGACAAGTTGAGCTGTAGAATGGATTAATATTACCATTACAAGTTAATTCAGAGTATAAATCTTATTGTGTTACAAATAACATTTTCCAATTTTGTTCCAATAAACTTCTAGCCATGGATGAGATTCTTTGTAATATTGTAAGATGATTGTTTACTTAGGAGAACCTCATTTTCACTAAGCTTGTCCTTTTAACAAGCTATTCCAACATATTTCTAATGAATGAATTGGATGAGTTCATGTTGTGAGTTATTGAGTTCATGTTGTGATTTATTTCCTTGCTATGAGTCATTATCAAGCTTTGCATTTTCTGTTCTTTAGTGCCATACATAGTTTAGAATAGGTTTTGCTCTGTTTTAGTGTAACCATCCACTTCTCTTTACCAACACTTGGTTCTTTTCCTTTTTAACATAAAACCATAAACCAAAAACATCAGAAAAACATTAAACACAACGTAGTGAGAAACAAATACCTAGGCACATATAGTGCACCTCACTTCAGCAGTTTACTAGCCCTGGTTGACAATTATGACATCAATTTAGGAACACTAAGTTGAGCACACATTTTGGTGTCGTTGCCGGGGAAGTGAAAACTAGGTATTTTTTTTTCTTACCTCCCAAAAACAATGACATGCGTAGAGAAAGAGACTCAAGGGGTAGATTCATAAGAAGCAGAAGCTTGATTCCTAGAACACCACTTGTTTCACCAAGACCAAGAGCCAGCACACCTCCAACTCAAACCCACATTGCATCCTTTACTGATCCTAGACTTCCAGAGGACTTAAGGTCAGATATTCCATCAAAAATACCTTCCACTTCATCCACTGAACCTGTCTTAGAAGAAGATTCAAGGATCCCTGCTAGAGGAACAAACTTTTCCACTTCCACAAAAGAATCAACTATGGCAGAAGAAAGGGGAGGAGGAGTCTTTAATGCAGAACACACACTATTTGGAGGGGGTAGAGGTAGAGGTAGAGGGAAGGAGGTATAGGTGTAGAAGGAGAAGGAGGTAGAGGAAGAGGTAGAAGTGAAATGGGAAGCTCTTTTGGGTTTCCTATAGTAGATGAAGAAACCAATACAACTATGAAAAAAATTTCACCGTCTGTCTTTCCATACTTTTATGGACTTAAAACTGAAGATCCTGAAACCTTCCTATTTGAATTTGAAGTCCTATGTAGAACCTATGACTACTTGCAAGATGCTCAAAAAATTAAACTATTCCCTTCAACATTGAAAGGAGTAGCATTAAAATGGTTTATGAGTTTGATCAACTGTTCTATTAGGACATGGGAAGACATGAAACAAGAATTTATAGAGAGGTATTTGGATTACTGTATGCCAGTCAACCATAAGGAGGAAGTGTTTAAAATTCTACAAAAAGAGGATGAAAATTTGGAAGATTTGTTGGAGAGATTTAGCTATAACATCGAGAGGGAAAAAATGGAAAACCTAGACCAAGATCCTCGGAAGCTCTCTTGTTGAAGACAATTAGGGATGAATGGTTATATATCCTTAACATGATGGGAAAATGGGATATATATCAGCTTACATTACCTAAAATATCTGAATTATGTATCAACCTTTCAACAGGGAAATCTAAAACTGTAAAAGGACCAAGAGACCCCACTTTTGCAAGGGCAAGTAAGTCTGCTTCTGGGACAGTAAGTAGGCCAGAAATAGGACATATTCTTGATGAATTCAAATCTGATATCTTGGGGAGTCTTAGTGAACAAATAGACACCCTTAAGTTACAAAACAAGCAAAAATATGAATTTGATGCCTTAGCAATTTTTTGTCCCAAATGTAGAAAGAAACATGCATTGAGAGAGTGCCCTTTGGATGCCAAAGTTGTGGAGACTTGTGTAATTTTTTTAGAAAAACATGAGACCAAGAGTTTTCCTTCACTTCCTAGTCTTAAAGCTATCTTTCAAAAAGAAACTTCTACAAGTTCCACAAAATCTCTCAATTTTGTCTTGAGGAGGCCTTGGGAAGGACCTCAAACACAAGGATTTCATGATCAGTTGTATAATCAACCCCCACCAAATTGGAATTATTGGCCACAAACTTGGCCCCAATTTCAAAATCAATCACAAAATTTGGCGCAAGGAGCACAAAATCCCTATGGAAGATACTCTCAGTATTACCAATATCCACCATCCTATCCACCATATCCACATTTCCCTCCTCAACAAAATTTTCAACAAAATCCTCAACAAAATCCTCAAAATCCACAACATCAAAATCAACCACTTCCATTACCATTTCCTCAGAAAACAAATCAGTTGCCTACCCAACCCATACCAAACCCCAATAATAAAAATCCTCAGAACACATACAAGATAGAAGGCCAACAGTTTCCAACTTATTTGATCACTCCTTTAGACCTTAGTGATGTTCAACTTAGGTCTGGAAGAGTACTTGAAAAGAGGAAACCTTCTATAATCATACAAGAGAAAGACAATTCTAAGGAAGATTCTCTACAGGTAAATAAAAGTCTTGAAGAGAACACAACTTTCCAAGACTCAAACATTGAAAAATCAAAACAAAAAGAACCAATAATTTCAACTCCTATATTAGAGCAGCCATCAACATCCACTTCTACACCTCCCTTTCTAGAAAGATTACAAATTGATAAGGGTGTAGAAAAACAAATTATGGTGCCTAATTATGATTTCCTAGATGAGCTGAGAAATGTTTGTATTAAGATCCCATTATTACAAGCCATCAAGGAAATTCCAATCTTAGCAAAGACAATAAAGGAGTTGAGCATGAAGAAAACAAGAAAAAGAATAAGAGAGATAAAGAAAATTCAACTGGCAGGAAAAATTGCAGATATCATGATGGGTAAGATTGCTATTCCAAAGTATATAGACCCAGGAAATCCAGTTGTTAAAATTCACATCAATGGAATTGAGATCCAAAACACACTTATTGATTTAGGAGCAACAATCAATATTATGAGTAGACAAATCATGGATAAACTGAAACTTCCTAATCTTTTTTTTACACCCACATTATTACAATTAGCAGACAGATCTATGATCAAACCTGATGGGGTAATAGAAGACATTCTAGAGTCCCTAGATTCTTTGGAATATCCTGTGGATTTTATGATCCTAACTCCTAAGAATAATCTAGGAGGGCATCCTATTATATTAGGAAGACCTTGGTTAGCTACAGCTGATGCTTTCATTATTTGTAGATCTGGTGATATGTACATCTCTGATGGTAGTTCAACCAAGAAATTTACCTTGTATCCTCCAACAAGAACAATTATAGAATTAGATGATACTCAATGGATAGAGGATGAAGAAGACTTACAACCTCTCTTCACAATTTCAGAAATTAGTGAAGATAGCCAGATTCTGAATACCTTAGAAAACTCTGAATCCTTTTCAGAATATAAGCATGAACAATTTCAAGAAGAATCTAACATTGAGTTTTTATCATCAAGGCATATGTCTCTTTATTCCATGGATAAATTTGGCAGCTCTACAATTGAGATATTTTCAGGAAAAACCTTAAACATAAACAAGAACTTAGAGAAATCTGAACAAGAAGAGCTAGTCAAGATCTTACAGAGACATTCTTCTGCATATGCATGGGAGTACACTGATATGAAATGGATAAGCCCCAAGACTTGCACTCATCACATCCACATAAAGTAAAATTGTAAACCAATTAGACAACCTCAGAGACGGATAAATCCAAATCTTAGGGAGATTGTTAAGGAAGAATTGCAGAAATTGTTAAATGTCAACTTTATCTATCCCATTTTAGATAGTCAATGAGTTTCTCCTTTGGTAATTGTGCCAAAGAAAAATGGTAAATGGAGGGTATGTATTGACTACCGGGAATTAAACAAAGTTACTCTTAAAGATCATTTTCCCTTACCTTTCATAGATCAGGTGTTAGATACATTAGCTGGCAAAAAGTACTTTTCATTTCTAGATGGGTTTAGCGGTTATAACCAAATTCAAGTAGCACTTGAAGATCAAGACAAAACAACATTTACATGTCCTTGGGGTACCTATTCTTACCGAGTATTTCCATTTGGACTATGCAATTCACCCGCAACATTTCAAAGAGCAGTACTAGGAATTTTTTTAGATCTAATACATGATTGTGTAGAGGTATATATGGATGATTTCACAGTTTATGGAAACACATTTGAAGAAGCCTTAGAAAACTTGGAAAAATTATTAAAGAGATGTAAAGAAGCAAATCTTTCACTAAGTCATGAGAAGTGTTTTATGATGTTTACTGAAGGAATTGTTTAGGGACATCACATTTCAGGGGATGGGATTAGAGTTGATGAGTCAAAAGTTGAAGTCATCTCTAACTTATCTATTCCAAGTTGTCAAAAAGATGTTAGGAGTTTTCTAGGATTTACAGGATATTATCGAAGGTTTATAGAAAACTTCACCAAGATAGCATCTCCACTTTTCAAATTACTTTCCAAAGACTGTGAATTCAAGTGGAATCCTGATTTCCAATTAGCCTTTCAGACCCTGAAAACAAAAATCTCCGAAGCGCCTATTTTAAGGGGACCTAACTGGAAGTTACCTTTTCATATTTCAACAGATGCCTCAGATACAACTCTAGGAGCAGTATTGGGACAAAAAGACCTGATTCCTTATGCCATCTACTATACCAGTAAAAATTTGACTCCTTCAGAGTTAAACTATACTGTAACTGAAAAAGAAATTTTAGCTGTTGTTCATGCCATAAAAAAATTCAGACACTATATAACAGGCTATGAAACTTTTGTTCACACAGATCACTCTGCAATTAGATATTTAATGAACAAATCAATTACTAATGGTAGATTCATAAGATGGTTATTGATTTTACAGGAATTCAACATTACCATTCTAGATAGGCCTGGAAAACAAAACACAGTAGCTGATTTCCTATCTATACTCCAAAACATCAAAGACAATACTCCAGTTGAAGATCAATTCCCTGATGAATATCTTTTTGCAATTTCTACTCAAACTCCTTGGGTTGCTGACATTGCTAATTATTTAGTTTCAGGGAAATTTCTTCCAATAATGAATGCAAGAGGCAAAAGAAAGATCATTTATGATAGTGAAAAATATTCATGGGTTGCTAATGAGTTATAACAAACAGGTCCATATTTTATCATTAGGAGATGTGTTACAGAAGATGAGATGTCTGAGATCTTCAAGGCATGTCATGATGAACCTTGTGGTGGAAACTTTGATGATAAAAGGACAGCTTATAAGGTCCTTCATTTAGGATACTATTGGCCATCCCTTTTTAAAGATGCTAAAGAGTATGTCAAAAGGTTTGACAGTTGCCAAAGGGTAGGGAAACCTTCTCCTTCAGGTGAAATGCCATTGCAGCCTCAGGTACATATTGAACCTTTTGAAAAATGGGCTTTAGATTTTGTAGGACCTATTAGTCCTCCATCAAGACAAAAGAAATATATATTAGTTTGCACTGATTATGTTACCAAATTGGTAGAGGCGAAGCCATTATTTTCTGCTACTGAAGCATCTGTAGTTAATTTTATTTTTGAGGATATTTTTACTCGTTTTGGTGTCCCAAGGGAAATTGTTACAGATAAGTGAGCTCAATTCACATCAAGGCTAGTGGAACAAATGATGGAGAGGTACAAAATTAGACACAGAAAATCTACTCCCTATCATCCACAAGAAAATGGTCAAGTGGAATCTACTAATAAGGTCATTGAAGGGATCCTAACGAAGACTGTTCATTTTCATAGAAGAGATTGGGCAGATAGGCTTCCTGAAGCCTTGTGGGCCTATATAACTACATGGAGAAGCACAATAGGCCATACTACTTATGAACTTGTTTATGGAAAACAAGTTTTGTTTCCCATAGAGTTTCAGATTCAAACTTTTAAAATGGAAGTTCAGCTAGGACTTGATCTAACAGAGGCACAAAAGCATAGATTGGAGAGGATTAATGAATTGGATGAGATCAGACAAGATGCAGTTCAGAAAACAAGTATAGTCCAGCAGCAAAGGACTAGATCACATGATAAGTATATCAAGGAAAATAATTTCAAAGGTGACTGGGCTCTCTTGTTTGATTCAAAGTTCAAATATTTTCAAGGTAAATTCCAAACACATTGGCTTGGACCATATGAAATTGTGAAATTTTTTGACAATGAAGCAATAAAAATTAGGACAATAGATGAAGAAGAGGTCACTTTTCTTGTAAATGGTAATATATTGAAGCTGTATCATAAGCCACTTTCAAGAGAAGAATTTGTCAAGAGATTCCAGGAAAACAATGATGTGAAGTTAATGAAGAAGAATTTTTCTTCTTCATCAACTTAGTTGAATTTTCTGAATTCAAAAGCATTAAAAATAAAAATAAAAATAAAAAATATAAAAATAAAGTATAAACATGAAAACTAATCACTGATTAGCATGTTTATACAAAAAAGATAGAGTGAAAATCAGAATATTTCTGACACTTTAGCTTTTCAAATTTGTTCTTTTTCTGCAAGCAGCTATTACAAAATCATAAGTGCAAACCCATATTTCAACTCTGATTCATTTCATTCCATTCATCCATACTCCACTTCATTCCATAACTCATTCATTTCATTCCATGGTCCACCTCATTTCCATCTCAGATTTTTTATTTATTTAAAATTTTGATCTTTTTCTTCAATTGAATAATACAAATCATAAGTTGCAGGTCACTTTCCATACTTCACTCCACTTCATAATTATGATTCATTTCATTACATTATTCACTTCACTCATACTCCATTACACCATATTTTATTATCCATTTTTAACTCATTTCATACAACATTCCATTAATGCTTCAAACCATTCCATTCCATGTTTCAAGGCTTCTACAGGTACATTCGGCAATCAGTCAGACATTCTGCAGCCAGTCAGACATTCTGCAGCTAGAGATCCTGAAGGCACTATCTAGTAATCACTTGATTTAGCAGCAAATTGATCCTGTATATCCAATACAAAAAGAAAAATCAAAGGAGTTATGAGGACTAAAGATCAATGATTTTCAAAGGAGGACAAGGCATATCAAAACCACAAAAAAAAATCAAAGGAAAGGTAAAGTTAAAATTTCTGAAATTATTATGGTGACAGATCATGAAAGTTTTAGCATAGTTAAGTCATGTATGATTCAAAAAGTTATTTTAATTAGTCGTGTTGATCATGCCTATCAAAGCTATCATAAAAACTTTGGACAAAATCCCTTTCACTCCGCCATTCCAAATCATCATTTAAGACTTAACGGTTAAGTACTGAAGTAACCTAATCAGTCATGTCACTAGCCCGAAGCATTTAGTGATGATTTTGAAATTTACACGAGAATTTTTCCGCGGTCTTTTCTTCTGTGATAGCTCTCAACTCATTAATCCGTGTGAATCATCCTCACCGCATTATACTCATTTCATAACCACGCCATATCATTTCTTTCCGTAGCCAATTCTTAGCCATTCCGGTCTATAAAACAGAGGAAACATATTTGGAGTAAAAATATCTCTTTAACAACCATTTTCACCGTGAGCAGAGGAGCAGTAATTTGAATGTTGAGAAAGGAAGCTATGGGTCTCATAGTAAGATCCGAACTAGTTGGAACCAAGTACTTGGAAGCTTATCCACAAATTAGAGAAATGCTACAGCAGGCTGGGTGGTTACAATTTTTGGAAAAATTTAATGGTTTTCATAAAAAGGTAACCAAAACATTTTCACGGTCCTTCAATGGAGCAGAGGTTGAAATAAGAGATATTAAATTCACTATTACAGAGTCTTTCATTTCAGAAGCAACATAATTACCCAAACAAGGAAAACGGTGGTTCAAAAATAGGGAATTTCATAATGAGGCATGGAGGCAAATACTCAAAACACCAGGTATGGATGTTTCCATTTTTAAGAAAGGTATTCCTAGCTCGGCACTGAAGAATAAATGGAGGAATATCTTGCTCATTTTGCAAAAAATTATCACTTGTGAAGGAAGATTTGGTACCCTCTATGTTTATCATATTCGGTTAATGATGCATTTCTTAGATGAAGAAATCAATTTTCCCTTTTTCCTACTTCATATTCTGAAAATAATGGCCTTTAATGTTCAAAACAGGGTTCAATTTCTAGAAACCACTTTGTATCACCATGGTTTAGTCAAAATCCTAATTGAACATCATTTGAGGAAAATGGGAGATAATTGGGATGAGTTTCTACTGAGGAATCACTTTGAAAAACCCAAGGAATCTCCACCTGAAGGCAAACCTACAAGAAGAAGCAGGAGAAGGGAAATTTCCAAAGCTGTTGAAACTAAAATTGGTAAATCAATACTAGGGGAAAGTGAAGAGATGATTTTTGAGAAATTGGCTGAAATTAAGAAGAATCTTAAGAAGGAGAGGATAATAAGAAAATATGCCAAAGAGAGAGGTGAAGGACCATCTCAACCAAGACGGAGCCACAGACTCAGAGGTATATTGAAGAAAACAGGGGTTAGACAAACGGGAATCATAAACATTGAGGATGAAGAAACAGCTACTGCTAGATAACCTGAGTACCAGTACGAGGAGGATCTTGATGAAGGAGCTCCAGAGATAGACCCAGCACAACAAAAAATTTATAATTATGTTGAGACATTAGAGAAGAGAGCCTCGGAAAGTAGAGACAGAACTCCTAGCCCACCAAAATCTGCAATTGATGTACTAAGAAGAGACAAATATGAGTTATAAGTTCTCAATAGGCATATCAAGAATGAGAATGAAATTTTATGGGAGCAGGTTAAGCTGAAAGGTGATATGAATACAACTCTGTCTCTACAAATGAAAAAGTTGTACAAGGCCAGTGAAAAATTGAAGAAGAAAAACAAAAAGTTAAGCAGGGCACTTACAAATTTGAGATTCAAGTTGATCATAAGGAAGCCTAGGAGGCCATTGACTGTCAGGAAAAGCAGAAGAAGGGGCCTAGATGTCCTAGCAAAGGTATCAGAGTACATGGATTAGTTGCATGAGGACATGCAAAAGCCTTGCAGTGGGGGTATGTTGAGCCCCAAAGATGTCCTTCTTTTCCACCACATTTCACTTCATTTCCTTTGTCCCTGATCAATTACAGGCTTAAATGATCAATATGATTGATTAGGATTACTTTAAGAATGTATATAATGACTAACTTGCTATGTTTTCATGATTTTGTTGTTGTAGTAATTTTTTACTAGACTCGGCTACAGAACGTAGTCATTCTATAGCCAGTCGCCTATTCCACAGCTATCTTCATGTTCACACAGGTTCCAGGTGTCACCTCAAGGAAAAACGCATATGGTCATACTCCACATCACTCCCCCATCATTTCTTGCTCTCCATGAAGTCTGAGCTCGAGTCTATAGGTGGTTATGCACGTGGAAGAGATCAAAACTAGGAAGCAGATTCCTACTAGGACAAGGACTGTACATATGTCCTTAAGCAGAATACCAGGCTTTCACCAGAGTTCTAATTTGATTTTAATTTGGAAAGACACTTATCCCTATGTTATCTCAAAGACAGTTATGTAATTTTGTTATAAGTATGGCTCGGGAGACCGAGAGACAACTAGCTAGATTTTGTTTTGTTGCTAGATCTCAGAGGACCGTAATACTCTGTTTTTTGAAGAATTTCACCTTTAATGAAAGAAGCATCACTTTATTGCAAGATATGAGTCAATATTGAGTAGATTTGCATGCTAATCCGGTGGTAGAGGGCCCCTGCTACCTGAGAAGCTTTGTTCATATGGTTTAGATAAGTAACTTAGCCTTGTTTCATTCCTAGTTTAATCAATTTTCTGAACTTTGTGTTTTTATACTTACTTCCAGTGGATGCGATAGTTAGTATTATCCTTACAAACTATTCCAAAATACCACTAATATTGGATGAGATATAACTGTAGTATTTTAGGAGTTAATTTCATTTTTGTTCCGAAACTTTACGTTTTATGCTCATTTGCATTGAATGATACAGCCAGACTTGTTTTTACAAACTATTCCAAATATCACTCACATTGAATGAGATAGGGCTGTAGTATTTCATAGAATTATTTTCATATTTGTTTAGTTGAAACACTCCGGAGGTAGATGTCACTCTAGTTTAATTCTTTCACTATATTTCAAGTTTGATAATGGCACTCTAGTTCAACTCTGTTCACTATATTTCAAGTTAGATTAGTGGCATTCTAGTTCAGTTCCAGTTCACTGTATTTCAAGTTAGGTTAATGGCATTCTAGTTTAATTGTGGTCACTGTGTTTCAAGGTTGATCAATTGCATTCTAGTTCAGTGTTATCCATTGTTCTTTAAGTTGTATTAACTGTCAAAATTAGACTTCACGGCCTTCATTGTTTACAAACTACTCTTGTTCTGAATTTCTATTAATGCATCATCATATAGACAGGAATTAGTGATATCAGTTTAAGGCCTTGATTGTTTTGCAATATTTTGCAATTTCACAAATAAGCCTTTTCCCAAAAACTATTCTAGAAAATCTCTAACTTTCGAATGAGGCTTTGTAGTGACAAGTTGAGCTGCAGAATGGATTAATCTTACCATTAAAAGTTAATTAAGAGTAGAAATATTATTGTGCTACAAATAATATTTTCCAATTTTGTTCCAATAAACTTCTAGCCATGGATGAGATTCTTTGTAATATTGTAAGATGATTGTTTACTTAGGAGAACCTCATTTGCACTAAACTTGTTCTTTTCTCAAGATATTCCAACATATTTCTAATGAATGAATTGGATGAGTTCATGTTATGAGTTATTGAGTTCATGTTGTGATTTATTTCCTTGCTATGATTCATTATCAAGCTTTGCATTTTCTGTTCTTTAGTGCCATACATAGTTTAGAATAGGTTTTGCTCTATTTTAGTGTAACCATCCATTTCTCTTTACCAACACTTGGTTCTTTTCCTTTTTAACATAAAACTATATAACCAAAAACACCATAAAAATAGTAAACACAACGTACTGAGAAACAGATACCTAGGCACATATAGTGCACCTCAGTTCAGCAGTTTACTAGCCCTGGTTGACAATTTATGACATCAATTTAGGAACACTAAGTTTACCACACAGTTGGCATGCCCTGTAGTCCCTAGAATTCCATAGAACATCGTTGCATGCAGTGAGATACATGAGCATTTGTTACACATTTCCACTTGCAATTTATTGGAACATATTATTAGTGTGCCTAGCATTCCCCTTTTGGAAAAGATAAATTATCGACTTATTAACCCTCTTATGTGATCATTTCGTTGAATTTTAGCTTCATTATTCCTATTATTTCCTTGACACTCCTTGACATATATTGGCATACCCTGGCACCCTACACATCCTATCATGCCTTAGCACGTAGAATTTCTTCCAATATCTTGGAAGTATTTGGCATATTTTAGCACACCCCGTAACACCCTAGTACACTTCTAAAATTATTTGCGTGCCTTGATATTCCCTAGCACGCCTTACCAATTCTTAGCATACCTTTTCACTCCCTCCTTGGAATGAAAACTAGAATTCATTGACACTCCCTAGCACATCAACATATTCATTGAATTCCATGCATTTTGACCTATTTTTCCCCTGTATTGTACTAGGACTCCCTAACATTATTCATCATGCATTCGCACTCTCTAGCACACCTTAGCACTTTTTGACATGCCTTGCCACTTCATAGCATGCATAACACTCCCTGACACACATTGTAACTTGACATGTGTTGGCACTTGGAAATTCTTAGCATGTTTAGCATGAATTGAAATGCCTTGGTATGATTTGACATGGTTTAATATTAATTTTATTTTAGATCAATTATTAGAAAGTAGATGAGAAGCAATATAGGAATATTTGGCACTTAGAATGCACTAAGGCTTGGCATTTGGAACCTATTGGTAGCTAGTGTTGGTGTGCCTAGAATTCCCCTCTTCGAAAAGGTAAAATGATGACTTATTAACTCTATTATGTGTTCATTTCCTTGTAGTATAACTTGTGTCTCCCTTTTTTTGCCTTGACAGATCCCTGGCATGAATTTTCACCACCCTTGCAAATCTTTATATGCCTTATGACTTGGCACATATTCGCATGTTTGAAATGCTTTCGCACTATATGGAACATGTTAGCATTCCCTATCATTCCCTAGCATGCCTTGGAACTCATTCCCTTACAACTAGCCTTGCATTTTTTCATGACTTCAAAACCCAATCAAGTCCTTGGCTACTACAGTTGATGTGACATTGTCCTGCTTTAGCCAAAAAAACTTGACCAATTGCACCTACTGCAAGTAGGTTTTACCTTAATCATCTAAGAACTTCCTATAACTCATCTTAGGCCACTCATATCCAAGATCAACTTGTCCCACTTAACTAGTTACCAAGACAAGGATCACATCTATCCATGGACATAAAACAATTAAGAAATATAGCTTCATAAGAGATATTTCACATGTATGCCCTGTTCATATAAACAATAGAGCATTAATTTGGAGTTTGCAAGAAACAAAAGATGCACAAGACACACGAGATATAAGTTGACACAAACAAAGTGCCTAAAAAATTATGCACAACAATGTACAATATTCGATTATTTAGAATAGTTTAAAAACTAAGCATGCAACCCAAGTGTGCCACATCTAATAAAAAAATAATAGCTAAAGGAAAAACAATGTCATGCCAAAAAAATAGTCTCCCTTTGTCTTAATCTATTTCAAGCCCCTTGTTGAACTCTAGGCTTTCCTCATAAAAATCATATTCTAAACTTCTCCTAACACACTTCGTCCTTGGCACACTTGAATTTTCTAACACTCCCTAGAACACACTATTATCTGTTCCTTTCCATGCATTTTGACCTAGTTCTCCCTTGTGATGCCCCGAAACTCCCTAACATTCCTTATCATGCATTGAAATTTTCTGACATATCTTAGTACACCTTTTCATATCTTATTATGCCCTGACCCTCCATAACTATCACGCCCTTACAATAGCCCTTACTTGATTTGCAACTTGCAAACCAAACCAAGTCCTTTCTTGACTAAAAGATCTTGATCAAGTTACAGTTACTAAAAATAGACTATGATGCTGAATTGTGTATCTTCTTAGGTACTCCACAAGCCTAATGGTATGGGTTTGTGTGAGTTTGGTCATAAAAGGATTTATGGGCAAAGAACCCAAACATAGGGGGTTTGGATCAAAGATGGGGTTTAAAATATAAAATAAAATAAAAAAGGAAAATTAATATTTCTTAAGGTATAAGTTGATAAAACTCATAAGTTATAGAGGGTTACTAAGTGGCCTAGGAAAATATATTCAAGGAGACATTAAGATGAAGGAAAGAAAATCAAGTAAGAAGGAGCTCATTTGATCAACGATACTAAGAAAGATGTAGAACTAAATTATTTTGAGTAGGGTTGCTAAAGGGAGGCCTTGATCATCCAAAAAGAGTAGGATCATCACGTGAGGGTTCACAATAGTCTTACATACCTTAATGTGTTCGAGCTAGGAAGTAAGATGTAAAATTGATGGTTCTCTTATGGTAGATCAAGCTCAATAGAGGTTTCTCATGCGAATTTGAGAAGGTAATTTTAGTGGTATATTTTGGTGAAGGTTTCATCAAATTCAAAAATAGAAGAGAGGGTTGAGACCCTATCTTGTGGTTTTTATTAGGCCATGTAATATCCCTTTTTCAGGATTTCTCATAAAACATGCATGAAAAACGCATTTCCAGCAACATATAAAATGAAAAGGTGAAATAATCACTTGAATCCCTTGGATATATATATGAAGTATGTAAATACAAGAATATATCAAAAATAAATGGAAATAGGTGGTTTAAACAAACCTCCCACACTAGTATAGGTGAAAAACCCCAAGACTGCAAAATGTCGGAGCAGCTGCTCAAG
This sequence comes from Pinus albicaulis, assembly GCA_034641835.2. Classification (NCBI taxonomy): domain Eukaryota; kingdom Viridiplantae; phylum Streptophyta; class Pinopsida; order Pinales; family Pinaceae; genus Pinus; species Pinus albicaulis. The sequence goes on from JAXQQM020071147.1 coordinate 46,100, forward strand.
GGACTAGGCAGTCTAAGAGAGGGTTTGCACATAAAATTATAAGAGAATCATGGATATACTGATATATTGATAAATAATTCTGAAATACAAAGATATAATCTCCTATACAAAATACAAGACAACTTGGCAAGGGTTTCTTGTCACACATTCTATATATAAAATGTGATATTCGGGAAATGACTGAATAATCACTGCAAAACTGAAGTAAATGAGTGAAAAAGGATGAAATATGTCTGATATGATGTATAACCTTCAAGGGCCTCCTCCCATGAAAGGATGGACCTCTCAATCACAAGGAAACATTGCAACGGAGCCACCAAACCGTGCAATGAATACTGCCTCTAAAATAACGCACTCCCTAGCGGAAACAACGCTGGGAGGGTATGATAAATGTGTGGTCTGATACCACAGATCTGAAATAATCTCTAGATCTCTCCAAACAGATCTCTCAAGTTAAGGAAACTTTCCTCTAATGAGAAACTAGCTCAGAAGTTGGGATTCCAATCCCTTCCACTGCTCCACCCAACAACAATGAACAATCTTTGGAAAAGCTGTGTTGATAAATATGGTTGAAGATTTGCCTGAAAAAATTATGTGGAATGATGAATACAAACTCCCCCAATGATCTACTCAAAGGAAAGATCTGGGATTCTTGCCTGGGAACACCCATTGCTAGACAGCAGTGCAACTTGCTAAGCAGCAAGCAGCAACAATTCTTGGCAGCCAAGAATAATAATCTACAACATAACACGCTAACATTTTTTTCCATCTGCTTCCTTATATAATATGTGAGATTTATTTCCCTTGGCCCCACTCACTTAGGTTACTTCTAACCCAAGTTATATTTCCCTCCAAAATTGTGTTATCCATCATAGGATTCCTCCTCCACTAAAACTGCGCTATTGACTTGGTCAAATCAACTTCATTTTATCTTTGTTCATATATGGAGGTGTTTTATTGAGCTAGAAAGAGTGTCTCCTTTCACACTTGGAGTGACTTTATCCTCCTTAGGAGACTTATGGGCTTTTCTACCCATTTATTCACCGGCTAAAGCTGCTGCTAACTGTATTGTGCCTTTTAGCTTGGAAGCTAAAATTTTGGAACATTACAGTCCTCCCCTCCAAAATATTTTCTTGTCCTCAAGAAAATGTATAAGGAGAGAAAAATTTCTCCCCTCTTCCTCATGTGGCCTCCATCAATAGCCTCCATCACTACATCAAGAGAATCTGCAAATAACTGTCATCCAATGCTTCCTCCCAAGTGTGCAAAACTAAGATGTCTGCATCAGTCAAAGGTGAAAAGTGTGAATGGAAACCTGCTAGCTATCACATGGCCTCCAAAAAGTAGGAGTGATTACCAACATGGTGAATGAGTGCCTCCCTCACCCATGCAATCATCCAAATGAAGTGAGTCACCCTCCAACATGGTAACTCATGAAAATTCTCCTCCACCTTGTGCTCCTGAAATGAAGGTAGGCTGAATGAATGTACATGATAGGCAAGAAGGAATATCCCACATTTTCCCCCTCTCCAATCATGATAAGTGTAGAGGGCATGCTGACCTTGGGCTGAAACATGATTGCCCTCCAATGGCAAGAAGAAGATTGAGCCTCCAAAGACTCTTCCTCCAAAATCATGAGTCATTCCAACCCAAACCATTCTATTCAAGATGAATGGCACATCACCACCACATGGCATCCAAATCAGAAAATGGCTAAAGCTTATGTGCAATTTTGGATGATACATATGGTCTCTCCGGTGGATACATCACAGTTCTCCCAACTGCTACTTGAGAATGTCATATGGCAAGTGTTCCTACAACAAGTTACAAGTTGTATATGTTTGTTCTCCCAACATGGGAAAGTAAGCATCAATGTATATCAGCTGTACATATATAAAATAAAAATAGACTTGCCCAAAATCATGTATATATGGGCTACTATCATCATAAACATTGGCCCGAAAGTGACCATAAAACCCAAAAATACTCTTTCTCTTTTGAGGAGCAACGCATTGTTCAAACATGGTGGGAAAGTACAAGTACTCAATGGAGTAATCAACAAGTACAAAAATGCATTTCCTACCATACACAGTGATTAGGCTAAAAATTAGGTCCATGTATAGGCTCCCCGATGAGGATCCTCTCACAAAAATATGCAAGAAGGAGGGATACACATACTCTTTGGAACACTCCATAAAAAAGAACATACGCCCATGTGTCAATGTTGTAGGCTTTAAGAATAAGGCTCCATGGCTTCTCACTTCGACATTTCATATGCCAAAGCCATCCACCATCATGCTGCTATGTGAGAAGATAATCTTCCGGCATGGAAGTCTCTCATGATCCTTCAATATTGAAGGGTGGCCTCCTTGCACCATGAATGTGCCTTTCTTCTCTCCAGAAATATCATGAAAATTATAGGAAGAATTTTTCCTATACTCTCCCAAGTGAAACCATAGCAACAAAAACTTTTGTTGCTACCTCATATCTCCCTCATACAAGCTTCCTTTGAACAAGAACACATCAGAAATACATGGAAGAAATATACAATAAAAACAAGTTTCCAATTGACAACTGGAGAGTGAATCATGGTCCCTCTCATGGAACCAGTGCAGTGCACCCTTGGCCTGCATCAAAATAAGAATCAACAAGTGCTTTACCAGTTTGCTACCATAGACATCTCATAAGATGAGAACATGAAGTCACAATATGGTGTCATTGGTGCACACCAAGAGACATATGGCTTCCCCCACGGCTCATCAAAAAGATAGCCAATATAAATGCTACAAGTAGCTGCAAGTACATCATCATATAATATGCAGGAAGAAATATTCCTTCTTGTTACATCATGCTGCTCAAATAAAGGAAAGAAGTAAAATAAAAAACATGAAATGATACCTCTTCCATTATGTACTTGAGGTCTTAAGCTGAAATGGCTCAACTGGAAATTCTCCCTCACTCCCAATGAGTAGGAAGGTAGTTGTGACACCCTCTCTATCACCATCCATGTTGTGCATCTCTCCATATGCTGATATATGTCATGCTAGATGCCCTCCCAAGTGAAATACTCCATCAAATGGAAATATGCATCAAAGTGCATAGAATAGAAGTCCTCATGTGCTACATGTAGCAGCTTCTCCTTGAAACTAGAAGATGTAGTCAAGAAGCCTGCCATAGGAATAGATGACCACATCTCTCACCATGTATCTGTCATCTCCATCCCGGTCATCAAGAATCATGCATGCATCAAGATCCTTGGAGTACTCTACCAAAAGCTTAGATCTTCAATAAGGATCAATCCTCCTCAGTGACAGTGCTTGTGATCTGGCATGTGAAGTTCCACTCATGCTGCTGCCTGCTACTTTGACATCCCCCATGGAAAATTTCTCTTAAAAACTCTTCACCTCTCCAAAATCCAAGAGTGGTGAACCCAAAGACAAGACCTCTCTCATCAACTGATGATCAGGTGGCCTCCCATGTGGAATGCCTCCATGAAGTGAGACATCAATGTCAAGAGTAGACTACATAGGTGATTGGGAAACCTTGCCCCTGCTTCTACAACACAAATCAGTTTGCCTCTTCCTTGCATTGGATCTCTGAAATAGAGAAGGGTGTATGCCTCTCATCAACTGATGCTACTCTTCCTCCTTTCCTCCTCATTCCAGCTGCAATGTTGCACAATCATGCTGCTCACTGATTGTGCTTGGACCTCTATGTATGAGATATTGGGGAAATTATTGCAAAGATGCAATAATCTCTCCTATGGGAGCATGTTCTCCTCCCTCCTCTGCATGAGGCACTAGATGTGCTCTAGATATGATAGCGTTGTTGCCCTCTTCTCCGTCAATTTGTGTAGGCAACATCTCAACAATTGGATCCCTTTGTAAAAAAGTGATCCCCATGCCCTCTTGTTTAAGAATATGAACTGGAAGTTTTGCTTCCTGCAATGTGTAATGCAAGACATCAGCTCCTCTCATGGTTTTCTGAAATGAAGTTTCATCCATCACATGAAAGGTCTCAACAATTAGATCCTTTGTAAAAAAGTGATCCCCATGCCTTCTTGTTTAAGAATATGAACTGGAAGTTTTGCTTCTGGCAATGTGTAATGCAAGACATCAGCTCCTCTCATGGTTTTCTAAAATGAAGTTTCATACATCACATGCAAGGGTTTTGTTTTCTCAAGTTTTCCTTGCTCATGTGTCTTTGGAGTTTTTTCACCAAACCTCTCCACCAATGTTTTTATGAATCTTGCGTAAGAGAAATTCTTGGAATTCTTTAAGGAATAAGATTAAAAAATCCACCATTCATGAGCCTTACCTCTAAAATGAAACGCTGCAACCCTGATAGCTTCATCTCTAGAAATATGGTGCAACTGCAAATATGAGCTTAGCTCCTTCACCCAAGCTCCAACTGAACATGTAGGTGATCCAGAAAAAGTAGATAGAAGAAATCTATCTGCATCCTACTGCTAGCTCTTCTCCATCTAGATCTTGCAAAATTCTTGGAAATTAGTATGATCTCTAAAGCTCTCAGTTTCAGATTCATACTCCCGCAACAAATCACTAAGAGTCATTCTCTTAGGCATACTTCCTCCTCCCATCCATCTCAGGATAGCTCTAGGCATGTGACTGTGATGTACATCATGGAGTGTAGCTACATGCTCACACTCATCATGTGAAAATCTAGATTCGTCTCTAGAATCAACCTCCTCTGGAGATTTCATCTCCAATCTCATTTCTTCAGCTCTCCTTGAAAGCTCTTCAAAGATTTTGGAAGAAGATTTGTAAGCTTGTCTTCCTTCCAACATAAACTAAATATTTCTGGCTTCTATCCATCTCTCCTTCTTTTGATAGCTAGATCTCACAGGCTGAGCCAAGAGATCATGCTTTGATACCACTGTAATATCCCTTTTTCAGGATTGCTCATAAAACATGCATGAAAAATGAATTTCCAGAAACATATACAATAAAACAGTGAAATATTCACTTGAATCCCATGGATACATCTATGAATTATGTAAATACAAGGATATATCAAAAATACAAGGAACTAGGTGGGTTAAACAGACCTCCCACACTAGTATAGTTGAAAAAAAGGTGAAAAACCCCAAGACTGCAAAATGCCGGAGCAGCTGCTCAAGGGACTGCGCAGTATAAGAGAGGTTTTTCACATAAAATGATAGTATAATCATGGATCTACTCATATATTGATAAATAATTCTAAAGTACAAAGATCTAATCTCCTATACAAAATACAAGACAACCTGGCAAGGGTTTCTTGTCACACACTCTATATATAAAATGTGATATTCAGGAAATGACTGAATAATCACTGCAACACCGAAGTAAATGAGTGAAAAATGTTGAAAGATATCTGATATGTTGTATAACCCTCAAGGGCTTCCTCCCATGAAAGGATGGACCTCTCAATCACAAGGAAACAACAGAGCCACCAAACCATGCAATGAATACTGCCTCTAAAATAATGCACTCCCTAGCAGAAACAACACTAGGAGGGTATGATAAATGTGTGGCCTAATACCACAGATCCAAAATAAGCTCTAGAGCTCTCCAAACATATCTCTCAAGTGAAGGAAACTTTCCTCCAATGAGAAACTATCTAAGAAGCTGGGATTCCAATCCCTTCCACTACTGCACCCAGCAACACTGCACAATCTCCGGAAAAGATGTTCTGATGAAGATGGCTGAAGCTTGGCCTGAAAACCTGATGTGTATTTATGAATAAAAACTCCCCCAATGAGCTACTCAAAGTAAAGAGGTGGGATTCCTGCCAGGGAACACTCAGTGCTAAACAACAATGCAACTTGCTAAGCAGCAAGCAACAACAATTCTTGGCAGCCAAGAATAATAATCTACAACATAAAATAATGAAAAATTCTTCCATCCTCTTCCTTATATAATATGTGAGATTTCTTGCCTTTGGCCCCACTCACTTAGGTTACTTCTAACCCAAGTTACATTTCCCTCCAAAATTTCATTATCCATCCTAGGATTCCTCCTCCACTAAAACTGCGTTGTTGACTTGGTCAAAGCATCTTCATTTTATCTTTTTTCATACATGGAGGTGTTTTATTGAGCTAGAAAGAGTGTCTCATTTCACACTTGGAGTGTTTTTATCCTCCTTAGGAGACTTATGGGCTTTTCTACCCATTTATTCACTAGCTAAAGCTGCTGCTAACTCTAATGTTCCATTTAGCTTGGAAGCTAAAATTTTGGAACATTACAGGCCACAAGGTCTGTGATAAAGAACAACACAAATGGATCAGGGCCTACACTAGAATTTAGGACCAGAAAATTAGTCGTAGGTATAATATTGAATAAGGTAACCCTAGTTTCAGGGTCGTAAAGTTTTGAATTTCATGTCAAGATTCAATTAAATAAATGCTCAAAATCTATAGATCCATATAAGCTAAGTCGATTCTATTATGGAGGCAAGAGTAGTTGTTTTTTCTATGGGTGGATAGGGTTTGTTCTAAAGAAATCAGAACAAAGTATATTTCCCTAGTTAGGGTGGATTCCTAGCATGTTTAGTCCATAAGATATACCCTTAAGACTATGACAAATCTGTGTAGAAGAAGAGGGGTTGTGACCCTTATAGGGAGGTTTATCTCTTCAATAGAGACCTCATATATGGAAGATGGTTTGCAGAAGTATGTGTGGAGATAAAAAATCCAAAGAAGGGTGGAACCCAAGTAGAAGATAGAGCAGAAGAAATGTGTCATATGAATAATGGATTGACATGAAAAGGAGTGGATTTTGGTGGATTGTCTGTAGAGTTTTGGACATAGTTATAAAGCATTCTATAAACAATTAGTGAACGAACTATTAATGGTTAATTTGTGAGCCTAGTTAAATCAACTAAAAATTTTTAGAAGGATGATAATAGGACTAGTTCAGATTTGTTTATAGATTTTAAAAAAAATAAACTGGTACACAATAATGGTGATTTTGAGTGGACTAAAATCATTTTTAGGTGGCATATTTTAAGACCCCTAGATGGGGACAATGTTTTGGTCCCTAGATAAGTAAAACAATTAACAATGTTTGGGTATTTTGATGGTAATCCAAGTGCAGTTAGAGGCTTATTAGGTGACTGTCAAAGAAGAGCCCTAAGACATTTAGTTGTGAAGGACAACAAGGCTAGTAGAAGTAGATCTATATTAGGCCTAAGGATGTGAAAGCTTTGAAGGAATAAAGTAGTATTCAAGTGGGCCAACCAACTAGCCCTAGTTCACTATATTGTAGCAGATTAATTTAGTGAGAAGAACGGAAACCTCCATAGCCCTTGAACTGTCATTTTGGAGCAGTAGTATGGAGAAAGTGGGCAGACCAAAGAGTTATTCACTAATAGAATTGTGAATATTTGATTGAATACCCTAAGTGTCATAGACCTTGAAGGATAAAGGACACAAATAGAGGGCCATGTTTGTTGGGTTGAGTTCAGTAATCTAAAGGAGTTGAGCTCATTGATAGAGGAAAATAAATGAGTTGCAAAATGGGAGGCAACATGACCTTCCAGATGTGTTAAGAACACGTGGAATGAAAAGGTTGTGTGTGGCCACCATCAATAAGTAGGTTAAGTGTTGTATTTTTCAAGATAGATTGGTTATCAAAGAGCTAACACAAGTCCATAGTTTTATTCCTTTTATCAGTGTGATTGTCCCTAGTGCGAGAGATACAACTTGGTGTATTATAGTTTTTAATATAATGTAGAAGAGTTTTAAAATTTTAAAAATTGTCATGTGCGCTCATTGATTCCCTGATCTGTGTAGATTTCATCGTGCATTAAAGTAGATGTGTTGTGGCACTTCAGTGTGTTTAGATCAAATTTTCTAATATCAAACCTAGATTCTCATGTGTTGTGGAAATTCAACATATTCCTTGTTAACCTAAGAACTACCTATAATTTAGCTTAGGCTACTCATGTCTAATCTCAAGTCATCCCACTTAACAAGTTACCAAGACAAGGCTCACATCCAACTACGACAGTAAAACAACTAAGTAACACAATTTACATATTGACCTGTCATATCAGCTGACACATCCTCGAATTCCTTGGAACTATGTGGCATGTGTTAGCATCCCCTGCATTCCTTGGCAGGGTTTGACACTATGTAGCACACACTACCACTCCCTGACATTCCCTAACAGTCTAGCATGCTTTCAAACTGCCTAGCATATAACATTATCACTCCTTCCTTAAAACATCTGAAACTCACTAACACTCGCTATCACACACTCTTATTTGTTCATTTCCACGCTTTTTGAACTTGTTCTCCCTTATATTTCCATGGCACTCGCTAACACTACCTGGAGCACATTGAAACTCTCTAGCACTTGGAATATCTTGGTATGTTGCCCTGGCACTATAACATCCCTTGACACTACCTAGCATACATTTTCACTTCCTCCTTAACACACCTAGAACTCACCAAAAATCCCTATCACACACTCTTATACATCAATTTCTAAATAAATATGACTGAAATATACAAATGACAGAATAAGAATGAAGTATAGAGCGTTTCGGGAGGAGGGTTGGCCCTTTCTCCAAGGAACAAGCTCACAAGCAAGGGTTAAAACCTTGCTACTGTAGCACTTTGGAAAATGACGCAGTTTCTTCAGTAAAATGCACTGTACTGGATGGAAAATAATTTTTCCACATGCCAAGATGTAAAATATGCCTTGGAATCTCCTGTACAGATCTTGCAATGCAAGGGTAGCTCCCTCCTCTGAAAGATAAGCTCAGGAGCTGGTGTTGTAAGTCTCCCACTGCAACACAGTGTTCCCTGCTATAGGAATATCGTTGTAGCTGAAGGAGGTTCTTGGCCTCAAGCCCGAATGTGGGAAAATGAAGAACATAACTCCTCCAAGTGATCATTCAATAAAGGAGAAGGAATCCGTAAGCAATAATGCCTTGTGCTAAATAGCACTGCATACTCAACTCAACAGCTTAGAAATGCTCAAGTGCCTAAGCAGACCAAAATCTATAATCCATAAGCTAACCCAAAATGTTTGCTATCTTCCTCCTTTTAAATTTTGTGAGCCTCCTTACCTTGGGTCCCACCTATTAGGGTTTCCAACACCAAGTGATTACTTTCCCTCCAAAACTGCGTTGTATCTCTATCGAGACTACTCCTCCATGTTGCATTGTTGACTTGGTCAACTTGACTGAATCAACATGATTCTTTTCCTGTTCACACATGGGAAGTGAAAAATCCAGCCACTAAATTATCCCATTTTTACACCAAGAGGGATTTTATGCCAACACAAGGTAAGTATGGGTCTATTTCACCCATTTATTTGCCTACTCAGTGCAAGAAACAAAATTTAATATTCCAATTAGCTGCATGCTAATTTTAGGAATATTACAGTCCTCCCCTCCCAAATGTTTCTTTCTCTCAAGCAACTACAAGGATAGAACTGGAAAGTCTCCTTCCCTCCTCTTGTATCATCCTCATATGATGAGCTCCCCCAAAGAATAAGATGATTTCTAAACAATGAAACTCCATAGTGCCTCTCCCAAGCAAACAAATTAGCATTTGGTGCACATCCCAAATGGTTATCATCATGCAAAAGTAACATACTCAAGGAGAAAACTGAGTGTTGTCTAGAGGTCCTCTCAAGGCATGGAGTTTGAAGTGTATGGGAAACTCTCATTCCCAAGTGAAACCTCCACCCCCAAGCTATCAACCATATAAAATGAGTTACCCTCCGACATGGCAACTCATGCACAACTCCCTCCACCTTTGGCTCCTGAAGTGTAGGTGGGCTGAATAATTGAACATGATAGGCAAGAGGGCCTATCCCACACTATCCATCCCTCCACTTTTGATAAGTGTAGAGGGTATGCTAATCTTGGGCTACAACATGGTGGCCCTCAAGTGGCAAGAAGAATATTGAATCTCCAAAGATCCTCTCTCCAAAGTCATTGATCCTGCTGGCCCAAATCATCCCATTCAAAATGGATGGCACATCATCACCATATGGCATCCAAATCAGAAAATGGCTGAATTTTATGTGCAAGTTTGGATGATACACATGGTATCTTTGGTGGATACAACACAGTCTTTTCAACTGTTGATTCAGAGCATCAAATGGAAAGTTGTCCTCCAAGGAATTTTTAGCTATGCATGTTAGCTCATCTACTATGAAGTAGTAAGCAACAATATATATCAGTTGTATACAATAAAAACAATAAAACACTTGCCCAATTTCATGTAGATTTGGGTCATCATCATCACAAAATTTGGCCCTAAAGTGACCTTGAAACCCATAAATAATCTTTCTCTCTCATGGAGCAATGCACTGTTTACATATGGTGAGAAAATACAAATACTCAATAGAGTAATCAACAAGAACATAAATGTATTTCTTACCATGCATCATGTGTGAGTTGAAGGTGAGGTCCATGAGTGAGTCCTCCCATGAGAATATTCTCATAAAAATATACAAGAAGAGAGGGTGCATACTCCCTTTGGAACACTCCATCAATAGAAGCATGCTCTCAAGTGACAGTGTTGTAGGCCTCAGTAACAAGGCTCTTGTCACTCCATGACTTCTCCCTTTGACATTCCACATGCCAAAGCCATCCACCATCATGTTGCTAGGTGAGAATATCTTCTTCCGACATGGAAGCCTCTCATAATCCTCCAATGCTGAAGGGTAGCCTCCTTGCACCTTGGATGTGCCTTCCTCCTCTCTGGAAATATCATGAAAAGTATGAGAAAATTTCTGCCCATACTCTCCCAAGTGTAACCACAGCAAAAACAACTCTTGCTGCTCCCACATCTCTCCCTCATACAAGCCATAGAGTAAAATCATGATGGTTATCTTCCGTGATGCCCGATAAAAACAAATCTCCTACTGTATTATCATATGGGTGCCAAGCCATGCCTCCATCCACCACATACTCCTAGACAAAGAGTATGACCCAAGATGGCCAAAATCTCTCAAGAGTAGCCAGTGTAGATTTGCTTCTTACTGCCCTGTGTCATAAATCTGCAAGTGGCTCACAAACCTCTTGCCCTCCATCCACCTTCATTCATCCCAATGTGGATGTCTCCATTAATCCTCCCCCTTGGTATCTTCCCAATGAAGACTACCAATCTCCCAAAGCAAATATTCCTCCTTACAACTCATGGGAAGTTGAGATGTAACCCCTTGGAGATCTTTCAGAAAATACCTCTCATCAATGATCCTCTTGAACCCAATAGGATCCAAGTGTGCTGAAAGTAGAACATCATCACAAAGTGGCACAACATCCCTCATGCCCTCCAAAATCTTACACCCTAAATCCTTATGCTGCATCCAACTCAATAGGGGTGCAATGGAATGAATTTTCATCCCTCTAAGGTCACACAGCACAGTGCAAGCTTGCTTCTCCACCACAGCAATGTGTTTTGATCCTTGACCATGTGAGGACAAATTTCCAAGGTTTTCCATAAGATTTTCTGAAATGATAGGAAATGGAAATACATGCATACGTTGATGAGTCTTGGGAACATCTTGTATGACTGCAAGAGTTCCTCTCTTTAGTGTGTTGGCTGATCCAACTGCTGATGTGGATGGCTTCCCCTCCATGATTTTGACAACGCTGGTACAAGGCTCCTCCAGTGGAGAAGAGGACTCCTCCTTCTCGGATCTTCTACTGTCCAATATTTTGATTACCTGGTGAGTGAAATTTGAAAAATTATACATTGTTTCATGATTCACATGGTTGAACCACCAGGTGCCTGCCTTTCCCTCCAAGTGTAGCGCTGAGATCTCCAGAGCCTATTTTTCCACTACCAAAAGTAGCATAAAAAATGCTTCTAACTTCATCACCCAATATTCTGTTGTACATAAGGGTGATTCATAAAAGGTAGACAATAGGAACATATTGCCCCTTATCATCCTGTTGCTACATTGTCTTATTCCTTCTCTCAGTTGGATAAACTGAGGGAGATCTAGGGTCTCTTTGACAGCCCTAGGTTGGCATTTGTAATCTGTCAAATACCCACTCAAAATCTCATGCTCTAAGTGGTATTTTTGCTCTTCACTTCCTCTATTCTCTTCTTCTTCCTCTTGAAACATTCTAGAGGTCTTACTACAGCTTTCTCCTTCTTTAAACCCTCTTGGAGTTTCATTGCATCTTTCTTCTTCCATCGGTTGAACCTCCTTGGAGAGGCCCTTCCTAGATCTGAAAATGGATGAGAGTAATCTCATCCTCTCCATAATATTTTTCTCCTCTTCTTATTATCTTTTGATTGGATTTTAAATCCACAGGCAGAGCCAAGATGGAAGCTATGATACCATTGTAATATCCCCAAACAGTGATTTTCTACAACAAATAGAATATCTTAAGATATTCTAAAGTTGGAGCTTCAGAAAATCATGAGAATGGAAATTTATATCATCTCATTAGATGTAAAATAACATCTCACCAGCATATGAAAGAACCTCAACAAGAATATGGCCTATATCCTCCTTCCCAAGTGGGGAAATGCAGCAATATAGGGCATAAAACAACTGTCTTTAGAAAATAACGCTATACCTGTGAGGAGTGGGACTTGGATCCCTTATAATACATCATATAAAACTCACATGTAGAATTAGAGATGGAAAAAATCACTCTAGCCAACATAAACATATCTCCCCAAGTCAATATGTCTCAAATAAGCCCAAACCCCATAGCTTAACTCATGCAGAAAGAACAGAAGCAAGTAAAATGTTATTTTTATGATGGTTTATGCACAAAATAATTAGAAACAATATATCTGGATATTACAATCATCCAATGGCTGAGAAAATGGAGATCCCTCCCTCTTTATACAAACATAAGATCAACCCGGCAATAGTTTCATGAGAGACAAATGTACAAAGAGTAGATCTGAAGATCTGGATCCAAAAAACATAGTTATACTATAGCACTAAATAAATATGAGTGAAATATACAAATGACAGAAGAAGAATGAAGTATATAGCTTTCCAGGAGGAGGGTTGGCCCTTTCTCCAAGGAACAAGCTCACAAGAAAGGGTTCAAACCCTGTTATTGCAACACTCTAGAAAATGATGCGATTTCTTTAGTAAAATGCACTGTAGTGGATGGGAACTGATTTTTCCACATGCTAAGATGTAAAATATGCCCTGGAATCTCATGTACAGATCTTGCAAAGCAAGGGGAGCTCCCTCCCCTGAAAGATAAGCTCATGCACTGGTGTTGTAAGTCTCCCACTGCAACACCCTGCAACACAACATTTCCTACTACAGGAATAATGCTGTAGCTAAAGGAGGTGCTTGGCCTCAAGCTCGGATGTGGGAAAATGAAGAACATTACTCCTCAAAGTGAACACTCAATGAAGGAGAAGGAATCCCTAAGCAGGAATGCCTTGTGTTGAACAACACTGCATACTCAACTCAACAGCCGAGAAATGCTCAAGTGTCTAAGCAGACCAAAATCAATAATCCATAACCTAACCCCAAATGTATTCTGTCTTCCTCCTTATAAATTTTGTGAGCCTCCTCACCTTGGGTCCCACCTATTAGGGTTTCCAACACCATGTGAATACTTTCCCTCCAAAATTGCATTGTATCTCTATCAAGACTGCTCCTCCATGCTATGTTGTTGACTTGGTCAACTTGACTGAATCAACATGATTCTTTTCCTGTTCACACATGGGAAGTGAAAAATCCAGCCACTAAGTTATCCCCTTCTCACACCAAGAGGGATTATATGCCAACACAAGACAAGTATGGGTCTCTTTCACCCATTTATTCACCTACTCAGTGCAAGAAACAAAATTTAATATTCCTATTAGCTGCATGCTAATTTTAGGAATATTACACATATTGGTTGCATGTTTCACTATTACTATAACATGCCTTAGCATTGCCTATCATACCATGTCACTCCCTCCTTAACACACCCAGACCTCATTGCCACTCCATGTCTCACACTCTTATTCATTCATTTCAATGAATTTTGAATTAGTTCTCCCTTTCTTATCCCATGTGTTTCCCTCGCACTAACTAGCACTCCTTAGCATGCATTGGCACACCTTGGAACTTGGTACACCTTGAAATGTTTCCCTAATACTCTAGCATGCATTGGCACTTCCTAACATACCTTGTCACTCCCTCCTTAACACACTTGGAACTCACTAACACTTCATATCACACACTCTTATTCATACATTTCCATACAAATGAAACTAGTGCTCCCTTGTGTTTCCATGAAACTCGCTAACACTCACTCTCATGTGTTGGTGACACACCCTAACACCTGACACATCTTGGCATGATTTAGCACATGGCATGTTTTTTCCATGCCTAACATGCATTGGAACTATCTAGGATCTTTTAGAACTTCTTGGAATTCCATGACACACCTTGGCACTCCCTAGTTGTCATGCCCTTATAGATAGCCTTACTTTTGTTGCTACTTGGGACCCAACCAAGTCATTGAAAAAATAGGGTTGTGCCTAGCCCAAAGTCTCCCTTTATCTGAAACTACTTCATCCAACTCCCTAGCACATCCTAGCTCTCCCTGACACCTTGCACACATATAACCCATTTATGCTCATTGTCACACTCTTATTCATTCATTTCCATGTATTTGAAACTACTGCTCCCTTGTGTTGTGTCTAGAACAACCCTAACACACCCTAGAATGTGATGGCACCACACCTTGACTCCTAGAACATATCGTCATGGCTTACCATGCCAAAAAATCCTTAGAATTGTTGAGCATGTGTTAGTACTTATTTCCCTGGAACACCTTGGAAATCCTAGTTGCCATGCCTTCATAAATAGACTTACTTTTTTTGCGACTTGAGAACCGAACCAAGTTAATGGAAAAAAAATGTTGTTACCAACCCAAAGTCTCCCTTTCTTTGAAATTTATTTTCCCATGCCTTATGACAACCATATAATTTCCTCTTTCAAGTCCTATTCTAAAATTATCCTAAAACATTTCATCCTTGGGACACCTATAATTCACTTGTAATATCCCAAATTAGGGAATTTATACAACAATAAGAATATCTGAAGATATTATAAAGTTGGAGCTTCAGAAAATCATGAACATAGCAATTTAAATCAGCTCATAAGATGTAAGAGAACATCTAACCAACAGATAAATGATCACTAGCAATAATATGGCCTATACACTCCTTCCAAAGAGGGGAAATGCTGCAATATACGGCATAAAATAGTTGTCTTCAGGAAATAATGCTATATTTGTCAGAACTGGGACTCGTATCCCTTAGAATATACTTCATGCAACTCACATCTATAATTAGAGCTGAAACAAATCCCTCTAGCCAACATAAACAGATCTCCCCAAGCCAATATGACTCAAATAAGCCCAAACCCCATGACCTTTCTTAACAGAAATTATTGAAGCATGAAACAATGTTATTTTAATGAGGTTTTATGTAGAAAATAATGATAAATAATAGATCTGGAGAATACAATCATCCAATGGCTGAGAAAATGGATATCCCTTCCTTTTTATACAAAATAAGATTAACCCAGCAAGGGTTTCATGAGAGTACAATGTATAAAAGTAAAAATATGTAGATCTAGATCTAAAAAATGTATTTATACTATAGATCTATATAAATATAGCTGAAATGTACAAATAATAGAAGAAGAAAAAAATACAGAGCTTTCCGGGAGAAGGGTTGGCCCTTCCTCCAAGGAACAAGCTCACAAGCAAGGGTTCAAACCCTGCTACTGCAACTCTGGGAAAAATAACGTAGTTCCTTCAGAGAATTGTGCTATAAGTGATGGATACTACTTTTTCCACATGCCAAGATGTCCAATATTCTCAGAAACCTCTTGTACAGATCTTGCAAAGAAAGGAAGGCTCCCTCCTCTGAAAGATAAGCTCAGAAAGGGGGTGTTGTGATCTTCGCACTGCAACACCCTCCAAAACAACGTTTCATGCTACAAGAATAATGCTGTAACTGAAGGATGATGCTTGGCCTCAAGCCTGAATGTGGAAAACTAAAGTACAATGCTCCTCCAAGAGACCACTCAAGGTAGGAGAAGGAATCCCTCAATAGGAATGCCTTGTGCCAAACAACACTGCAACTCTGCTAAACAACAAGAGAATTCTCAATATTCTAGGCAGACCAAAATCAATAATCCATAACCTAACCCCAAATGTCTACTATCTTCCTCCTTATAAGGTTTGTGAGCCTCCTCACCTTGGGTCCCACCCATTAGGGTTTCCAACACCATATGATCACTTTCCCTCTAAAATTGCGTTGTAGCTCCATCAAGGCTACTCCTCCATACTGCGTTGTTGACTTAGTCAACTTGAATAAATCAACATGATTCTCTTCCTGTTCATACATGGAAAGTGAAAAATCCAGCTACTAGGACGTCCCCCTTTCACACCAAGAGGGTTCTTATGCTATTACAAGATAATTATGGGTCTCTTTCCCCCATTTATTCACCTACTAAGTGCAAGAATCAAAATTTAATATTCCTATTAGCTGCATGATAATTTTAGGAATATTAAAGTCCTCCCCTCCCAAATGTTTCTTGTCCTCAAGAAACTACTAGGATAGAACTGGAAAGTCTCCATCCCTCTTCCTGTAGCATCCTCATATGATGAGCTCCCCCAAAGAATAAGATGTTGTCTCAACAATGAAACTCCATAGTGTCTCTCCCAAGCATAGAAGTTAGCATTTCGTATACATCCCAAATGGCTATCATCATGCAAAAGTAAAATACTCAAGGAGACAACTATGTGCTATCTAGAGGTCCTCTCAAGGCATGGAGTTTGAAATGCATCGAAAGCTTTCATTCCCAAGTGAAACCTCCACCTTTGGCTCATGAAGTGTAGGTAGGCTGAATAGATGAACATGATAGGCAAGAGGGCCTATCCCACGCTGTCCACCTCTCCACTTATGATAAGTGTAGAGGGCATGCTGATCTTGGGCTACAACATGGTTGCCCTCAAGTGGCAAGAAGAATATGGAGTCTCCAAGGATCCTCCCTCCAATGTCATGAGCCATGCCAACCCAAACCATTTGATACAATATGAATAGTACATCATCACCATATGGTATCCAAATCAGAAAAATGTTGAAGGTTGTGTGCAATTTTGGATGGCACAATGGGTTTTCCAAGTGGATACTACGCAGTCTCCCCAACTATTATTTGAGAATATCATGTGGCAAGTGGTTCTTCAATAAGTTACAAGATGTGCATGTTTTCTCCTCCACCATGGGGTAGTAAGCAGCAATGGGTATCAGCTATACATAATCAAAATAACAATACACTTGCCCAAAATCATGTATAGATGGGCTACTAGCATTATAAATATTGGCCCTAAAGTGACCATGAGATCCAAAAATACTCTTGCTCTCTTGTGGAGAAATGCACTATTCATATATGGTGAGAAGATACAAATACTCAATAGACTAATCAAAAAGCACAGAAATGCATTTCTTACCATACATAGTGAGTAGGCTAAAAGTGAGGTTTATGAATGAGTCCTCCCATGAGAATCTCCTCCTAAGAATTTGCAAAAAGAAAGGATACATACTCTTCTTGGAACACTCCATCAATAAGAACATACTCCCAAGTGACAACGTTGTAGGTATTAGTGATAAGGCTCTTGTCACTCCATGACTCCTCCCTTTGACATTCCATATGCCAAAGCCATCCACCATCATGCTTCTATGTGAGAAGATCTTCTTCCTATATGGAAGCCTCTCATAATCCTCCAATGCTGAAGGGTAGCCTCCTTGCACTTTGAATGTGCCTTCCTCCTCCTTGGAAATGTCATGATAAGTATGGGAAAAATTTCGCCCATACTCTCCCAAGTGTAACCACAGCAACAAAAACTCTTACTTCTCCCTCATCTCTCCCTCATACAAGCCATAGAGCAAGATCATGATGGTTGTCTTGTATGATGCCCCATACAAACAAGTCTTCTGTTGTTTTATCATATGGGTGTCATGCCATGCCTCCATCCTCCCCATACCTCTTGAAAAAGGTTATGGCCCAAGATGGCCAAAATATCCCAAGTGTATCCAACACAACTTTGCTTCTTGTTGCCTCGTCTCATAGATCTGCAAGTGGTTCACCAACCTCTTTCTCTCCATCCACCTCCATTCATCCAAATGTGGATGCCTCCAATCATTCTCCCCCTTGGAATCTTCCTAATGAAGACTACCAATCTCCCAAAGTATATCTTCCTCCTTACACATCATCGGAAGTTGAGATGTAACCCCTTGGAGATCTTTTAGAAAATACCTCTCATCAATGATCCTCTTGAATCAACTAGAATCCAAGTGTGTTAAAAGTAAAACAGCACCAGAACGTGGCACAACACTCATTATGCCCTCCAAAACCTTACACCCTAACTCCTCATGCTTCATGCAACTCAATAAGGGTGCAATGGAATGAATGTTCATCCCACCTTTGTTTAAACCAAGGTTACACAGCGCAGTGAAAGCTTGTTGCTCCACCTCAGCAATGTGTTTTGATCCTTGACCATGTGGGGAAAAATTTCCAAGGTTTCCCATAATATTTTCTAAAATGATAGGAAATGGAAATATATGCATACCTTGGTGAGTCTTGGGAACATCTTGTATGGCTGCAAGAGTCCCTCTCTTCAATGTGTTGGCTGATCCAACTGTTGATATGGATGGCTGCCCGCTCATGAATGTGACAACACTAATAAAAGTCTCCTCAAGTGGGGATGAGGACTCCTCCTTTTCTAATCTCTCACTGTCAAATCTTCCTATCACCCTTTGAGTGAAATATGTAAAATTAAATACTCTTAGATGAATCACATGGCTGAACCACCAAGAGCTTGCCTTATCCTCCAACTACAGCGCTGAGATCTCCACAGCTTCTTTTTCCACTACTGGATGTAGTAGGAAAAATGATTCTAACTTCATCACCCAAACTCTTGTTTTACATATGGGTGGTCCATCGAAAATGGAAAATAGAAACCTATTTCCCTTCACCATCCTATTTTTGTATGGTCTCCTTTCTTCTTTCAATTGGATAAACTGAGGAAGATCTAGAGTCTCTTTGAAATCCCTAGGTTGGCACTTGTACTCTGCCAAATACCCACTCAGGATCTCATGTTCTAAGTGGTATTATTTCTCTTCACTCCCTCTATGAGAATAGGAAGTGCATGGGTCTTCTTCTTCCACTTGAAACCTTCTAGAGGTCTCACTGTAGCTTTCTCCTTCTTGAAACCCTCTTGCAGTTTCATTGCATCTTTCTTCTTTCATCTGTTGAACCTCCTTGGAGAGGCTCTTCTTAGATTTGAAAATTGATGACCATCATTATGGATTGGATCTTAAATCCACATACTGAGCCAAGATGGAAACTCCGATACCACTGTAATATCCCAAAATAGGGAATTTCTACAACAATAAGAATATCTGAAGATATTCTAAAGTTGGAGCTTCATAAAATCATGAAAATAGAAATTTAAATCAGCTCATAAGATGTAAGATAACATCTAACCAATAGATAAATGATCAGAATCAAGAATATGGCCTATACACTCCTTCCAAAGTGGGGAAATGCAGCAATATAGGGAATAAAACAACTATCTTCAGGAAATAACGCTATATTTGTGAGAACTGGGACTTGGATCCCTTAGAATATACTTCATGGAAGTCACATCCAGAATTGGAGCTGAAACAAATCCCTCTAGCCAACATAAACAGATCTCCCCAAGCCAATATGGCTCAAATAAGCCCAAACCCCATGACGTTGCTTAATAGAAATTACTGAAGCATGCAAAAAATTTATTTTAATTAGGTTTTATGCATCAAATAATGATAAATAATAGGTCTTCATGGTTTATGCATCAAATAATGATAAATAATAGGTCTGGAGACTACTATCATCCAATGGCTAAGAAAATGGAGATCCCTTCCTTTTTATACAAAATAAGATTAATCTGGCAAGGGTTTCATGAGAGTACAATGTATAAAAGTCCAGATCTACAGATCTAGATCTGAAAAATGTAGTTATATTGTAGCTCTGTATAAATATAGCTGAAATGTACAAATAACAGAAGAAGAATGAAATATAGAACTTTCCGGGAGAAGGGTTGGCCCTTCCTCCAAGGAACAAGGTCACAAGCAAGGGTTCAAACCCTGTTACTGCAACTCTGAGAAAAATGACGCAGTTCCTTCAGAGAACTATGTTTTAATTGATGGATACTGCTTTGGCCACATGCCAAGATGTCCAATATGCTCAAAAACCTCCTCTACAGATCTTGCAAATAAAGGGAGGCTCCCTCCTCTGAAAGATAAGCTCAGAAAGGGGGTGTTGTCATCTTCCCACTACAACACCCTGCAACATAGCATTTCCTGCTACAAGAATAACATTGTAGCTGAAGGATGATGCTTGGCCTTAATCCTGAATGTGGAAAACTGAAGTACAATGCTCCTCCAAGAGATCACTTAAGGTAGGAGAAGGAATCCCTCAACAGGAATGCCTTGTGCTAAATAGCACTCCAACTTTGATAAATAGCAAGAGAATTCTCAATAGTCCAAGCAGACCAAAATCAATAATCCATAAGCTAACCCCAAATGTCTGCTATCTTCCTCCTTATAAGGTTTGTGAGCCTCCTCACCTTGGGTCCCACCCATTAGGGTTTCCAACACCATATGATCACTTTCCCTCCAAAACTGCATTGTAGCTCCATCAAGGCTACTCCTCCATACTGCATTGTTGACTTAGTCAACTTGACTAAATCAACATGATTCTCTTCATGTTCATACATGGAAAGTGAAAAATCGAGTGACTAGGATGTCCCCCTTTCACACCAAGAGGGTTTTTATGCTAATACAAGATAAGTATGGGTCTCTTCCCCCCATTTATTCACCTACTAAGTGAAAGAATCAAAATTTAATATTCCTATTAGCTCCATGCTAATTTTAGGAATATTACATCACTGCAGTCCTTGACACACACTCTTATTCGTTCGTTTCCAACAATTTTGACCTAGTTCTCCCTTGTGTTCCCTTGGCACTCCCTAACATTCCTCAGCATGCATTGAAATTTTTGGCATGTGTTAACATGGATTTTCATTCCATCCCTTTCCCTGACACTCCTTAGCTATCATGACCTCACAACTACCCTTACGTTTTTTTTTTAAACTTTGGGAGCCCAACCTAGTCCATAATCAACTACAACAACTTGACCAATTTATAGTTACTATAACTAGAATATGCCTTCTTCACCTAATAAATTCCCATAACTCATCTTATGCTACTCAATTCCAAAATCAACTCATCCCAGTTAACAAGTTACCAAGTTAAGGCTCACATCCAACCATGGCCATAAAACAACTAAGCAACATAGTTTGCATCTTAGTATGCTGACACCTGTCATGTCTAACAATCCCTTGGAACTATGTGGCACATGTTAACATCCCATACATTCCCTGCCATGCTTTGGCACTCCCTAGCAAACCCTAGCTCTCCCTGACATGCCCTGACACTCTAGCCTGACTTGGCACTGTTTAACGTATAACCTTGTCACTCCCTCCTTAGCACACTTGGAACCTACTAACACTCCATATTACACACTCTCATACATTCATTTCCATGCGTTTTTAACTATTTCTCTCTTGTGTTTACATGGAACTCCCTAACACTCCCTATCATGCATTGGCACACCTTCGAATTTGGCACATCTTGGAATGTTTCCTTGTCACTATAGCATTCCTTGACACTACCTAACATACCTTGTCACTCCCTCCTTAGCACACCTAGAAATCACTGACACTCCCTTTCATGCACTCTTATTTAGTCATTTCCATGCATTTGAAACTATCACTTCCTTATGTTTCCCTAACACTCCATAACACTCTCTGGCATTCATTAGCACACCCTAACACCTAGCACATCTTAGCATGTTGCTCTGACCTCTAGCATATCTTAGCATTGCCTAGCATACCTTGTCACTCCCTCCTTAGCACACCTGGAACTCACTGACAGTTCCTCTCACAAACTCTTATTCTTTCATTTGCAGGGATTAATTTGGCCTAGTATTCCCTTGTGTTTCCCTGGAACTCCCTAATACTTCCTAGCACATGTTGGCAAACTTTGGAACCTCTCACATCTTAGTCGAATGTTAGGTCCCTATATTACTAGTGTAGTCCCTTAATATTGTTACTGTAACCCCATTATTGTTATTTTTGTCCCCTTGTAGTCCTCATATTGTTATTATTGTGCCCCATAAAATTCCACAATTGTTGTTGTTTTTCCCTTACATTATTATTGTTATGTCGGCTAGGACTATATTGTGACTCCATGGACTCCTATATATAGAAAGTAGGTTTTTCCATTTGTATCATCTAAGAATTATTCATTTTTTTAATATAAAGTAGGTTTCCCCCTTAAAGTGGTTGAATTTTAAGGTGTTGATCTGTCTTTTCTTCTATTTTGAGAGTTGGTTTCATAACATTTGGTATTAGAGCTTTGGATTCTAGGGTTTCGCTACTTCAAATAGGTCATCGTGGAATTTGAGATATAATTTTTTTTCTACGAAGTTGCAGAATCTAAAAAAATTCCATTTGTGAAGAGATCCCAATGAACCTCGTGTAAAAATTTTAGATCTTGGTTCACAATATTTTCGGAGATATGATCTGTGGAAGTTAGGGTTTTTGCAGGCTCCAAAATTTCATATCAAAGAGGTGACCTTGGTAAAATCATCATAACTCTTTCTCTCTTAGCATCATATTGGAATTCTTCAAAACGTGGTCAAAACTACACAGACTGTAGTTTCCTATGTGTCAATTTTAGAGTCGAAGGAAATGATAGCAGATTATGAGGATACAAAGAGCAACACCTTCTTTAGATAATTGATAAAGATCAACCAAAAGGGTTCAATGGTGGAGCACATTGAGGACTTCCAAAAATTGAATATAAGGGTAGCTGATATTCTAGAGGAACACATGATTGATGTATTCATAGGGACTTTAAAGGATAACATCCAACATATGAGGTTCACTTCGGGAACCTGATTCATTGGAGAAGGCATTTAGGTTGGCAAGAAAAATTGGAAGTAAAATGATGGTGACAAGGAACCCTACCACTCACATATATAAATATGGAAGTGTTGCTACTCCTAGAAATACACAACCTACAAGGTTGAAACCACAACAATCGAAAAAAAAAAAAAGGGCTTTGCTACATTTGTGATAGAAAATACACTAAAGGTCATAAGTGTGTTGAGAAGAAATTGCTTTACATAGACTGTGAAGAGGTGGAAGAAAATGAACAAGAAAATTCAAAATAAGAGGATATACACCAGGAACCAACCCTAGAGAAAGAATAAATGAGTCTAACCATATCCTATAATGCATTGGTAGAAATTACCAATCCTTAAACTCTCAAGGTAGAAGGACATATCAAGAAGAAAAATGTAATAGTGTTGATTGATTCAGGGAGTACCTGTAATTTCATTCATTGTAAGGTATCCAAGGAATTGAATTGCTTCGTATACCTAGCACCAAAGTATCAAGTGATGGTTGCAAATGGAGGAACTATAAACTTCTCTAGAAAATTCCATAATATCAAGAAAACCATGGGGGAATATGTATTGAATAGTCCAATGCTTTCCACTCCAATGGAAGGTTCTCATGTTGTACTAGAATTACAATGGTTACAATCTTTGGGGACGGTAGCTTTTAATTTTCAAGAACGTTTCCTGAATTTTTTTTCGAAAGGAAAGGAAGTTGAATTATGGGGTATCACATAGAATCCGGGAAAGATAATAAGCTCTAATGTGATGACAAATATTATGAAGAAATAACAACAAGGTGTAATTTCACAATTATTCTCGCTTGAAGTTCCAACATCCAAACCATATATTTCTTCAGATCTCCAAAAACTCTTGGACAATCATTCCAAGGTGTTTGAAACTCCCAAAGGACTCCCACGTATTCTTGATCATGGTCATGCTATTCATTTGATTCCAGGAAGTGTTACTCCAACAACAAGGCTTATAGGTATCCTTATGTCCAAAAGAGAGAAATTGAATGAATGATTGCAGAAATGCTAGAGGTTGGTAAAATTCAACCTAGTAAAAGTTCTTTCTCTGCTCCAGTAGTATTGGTGCACAAGAAGGATGGATCATGGTGCATGTGTCCAGATTATAGGGAACTCAATAAACTCATTATTAAATATAAATTTCCCATTCATGTGATTGATGATTATTGGATGAATTACATGAAGCAATTTTTTTTACCAAGTTGGATCTTCGTTCATGATATCATCAAATTAGAATTAAGACTGAAGATATAATGAAAAAAACATTTCAAATTCATGAGGGTCATTATGAATTTTTGGTCATGCCTTTCGGCATTATCAATGCACCTTCTACATTTCAAAGATTGATGAATTTCATTTTCAAACCAATCCTTAGAAAATTTGTGTTAGTATTTTTTGATGATATAATAATCTACAATAGGTCTTGGAAGGATCATGTTCAACATGTTGATAGGGTTTTCAAACCATTGGAGGAGAAACAATTATATGCAAAGGCCTTCAAATGTTTCTTTGGAGTACCAGAGGTGGAATATCTAGGTCATATTCTATCTCAGGAGGGTGTTAAGGTAGAACCTAACAAAAGTAAATCCATTAAGGAATAGAAAGTCCCCACAACCATAAATCAGTTGCTAGGATTCCTTGGGTTAACAGGGTATTATCGCAAGTTTGTTAAGAATTATATGATAATATCAGCACCTCTAACAACATTATTGAAGAAAGATGCATTTTCAAGGACTCCTCACATTAGGGGAATTGTGAGGTCTTAAGTGGGCCACCTAAGAAAAATGTACAACCAAAATAAAATTTACATGAACCAATAGGATTCAAGATGATGATGTCAACCATCGAGGATGATTCAACGTTTTTTAAGTAAAAGGGTAAAAAAAGTAAAATAAATAAAATAAATAAAACTACTTTTTCAACTCTTATTTTCAACCTATCTCCCAAAGATTTTACTCAAATTTTGAGTGGGAGTACTCGGTGGATGAAAATTTTAATTCCTCATCTACGAAGTACCCATGTTTCATAGTTTCAATGGACCCTTCTACACGAAAAATGAGAAGTACATGAAAAAACGTGATTGCAATCATGTTTTTCATGTATTTATCATTTTTTGTATAGAAGAGTCCTTCAAAATTATGCAACCTAGGTACTCCTTGGATGAGTAATTAAATTTTGCATCCAATGAGTACTTTGAAAGTTTCAGTAAAAACTTTGGGAGATAAGTTGAAAATACGAGTT
The DNA here is from genome assembly GCA_034641835.2 of Pinus albicaulis. Lineage (NCBI taxonomy): Eukaryota > Viridiplantae > Streptophyta > Pinopsida > Pinales > Pinaceae > Pinus > Pinus albicaulis. The sequence goes on from JAXQQM020071147.1 coordinate 71,394, forward strand.
GAAAAGGTAGTTTTTTATTTTTTCCCTCTAAAATTTGATGATGTAATCAAATATTATTTTATTATTTCCATTATTATTTTATAATTTTATTAGGAGGCCCATTTTAGACCTAAAAATTCCCCTAATGAGAAACTAAGTACTTTGAACATCTTAAAGGGGCAATGTGCCTAACACCGATCTTAGCTATGCCAAACATCACAAAAACATTTATTGTGGAATGAGGTGCCTCGAGAAATAGAAATGATGTTGTTTTATTGCAAGAAGGAAGACCCATTTCTTTTGAAAGCCATCCAATCAAAGGAAAGTACTTGCAGACAACTATTTATGAGAATGAAATGTTGGAAATACTACTTGCACTAAAGAAATAGTGACCTTACATAGTGGGAAGACACTTCAAGCTAAAAATTGATCATGATAGTCTTAAATACTTTTTGGAACAAAGAATATCTTAAGAAGAGAAGCAAATATGGGTCACAAAGATGTTTGGTTATGACTTTGAAATCATCTACAAAAAAGGGAAGCTAAATGTTGTTGCAGATGCACTCTCAAGAAAGGATGAGGAGGTGGAAGCATTGCTTTGTGCCATTTCAATTATCCAACAAGATTGGATAAACAAAGTAAGGGAGGAATGGAAGAATGAAGAAGAAGTGTGGACACTCATTCAAAAGTTGTAACAATATCACAATAGATATGATACATTTGTTATAGGTCAATTTGGGGATCATTCCCAATGACCTGGTTAACTGGACATCATCTACAGGACCAATGAATAGGGTCTATCATCCCTTATCATTTCAGTTTCTACATGACTTAAGACAAAGAACAAGACAAATCATTAATGACTTTCATCTGCAAAGGTTTCCAAGATTTGAAGTTTATAATATATCATATGAGAGCTCATCAACGCTGCCTCTAAAGGGACTAAGTGTTATAGCATCATTTCTCACCTTCATATGATTCATGATTGCTTTTATGGCTTTGGGCACCCATTCCTACAGACTTGGACAAATTCACTAAAAAACAGTGTAAAAATCCCCATACGCGGTTATGCCCAGACTTTTCCGCGTGTATACGCGAGTCCACATGCACTTTTCCACGTATGCCATTAAAATCATGAAAAAATATATAAAAATTCCCTATTTTCGGGCTGGGTTGATGGTTACTCAGGTAGTTCAACCACCCCAGCACGTGGCCAACTGTTTCCAACTGTTGAAACTACTTGGAGGGAGTATAAAAACCCCTCATGTGCATGGCCTAAGGGAGAGAGAGAATTATTTATATTATACTCTGTTGGTATTCCCTATCCAAGTCTGATTCTCCGTGCCTCCTGCACTTTCCCAGTTCATTACAGGAAACCCTTGTTTCCTTGAGATACTCATCTCCCTATATGTCATCTCGTATGCACCAGTTTGGAAGGAATCTTAGCGAGGCAAAGGCGGGACGGATCCGGACGACGGTCTGCTCGAAGATCGTGGAAGGATTCAGGTGATCTCTCCACTCGTTATTTCTGTACATGCTATTTATAATACAGAAGTACCATCTTGTTCCCGAAATATACGTGTTAGTGTCTACTTACATATATGAGAATATTGTTATTTAAGCATTCATTATGGTTTATCTAATGTTTCATATGGATTTCACTAACATTTAGAGTAGATATATGATGTACAACCAGTTCTTCGTGCTTGTTTCTTCTTGTCTTTCAGGTTAAGAAGGAAGAAGGGTTGCTGGGGGTTTGGACCCCGCGGGATCTGCTTCAACCGTAGGACCTACGGGTAACTTCATCGATCTACTCTATTTAGTTTTTCATGAACATGTATGGTTGTGTGAGTCCTTCTTAAGTAGCATGCCCTGCTCTGTGGAGGTTTAAACCCAACAAACCTCTAGGGTGATTTTCCCCGAAACAGAACTGGCGACTCCGCTTGGGATTGCATTCTTGTGATTCCCCTGTTGGGTGGTTTCAGCTGTTTGATAGGTTTCCGACAGTTTTAACTTTCATTTGCAATCCAGTTTACTCTTTCTCAGTCAGACTAAAGTCCTGGTTTCTTATCCAGGCTTGATCCTTTTTGTTTTTTCATTATTTACCTTTATATACGCGCTTTTTTCTACACACAGTCGCTTATACACGTAATTTTGTCTAAAGGGAGTCGTGTATATGCGTGTTTCCTTTAGCACAGTCACGTATGCACGCCTGTTGCTAAACTGTGAAGTAGCGTATACCTAGGCAGATTTTGAAATTTTGGATTCCTTGGCTTTTTAGTCCTTTCTGTCTGTGGAGACCTATTCCTGAAGTGTCTTTGTACCCTCTGGATTGTGAAGGGGGTGGTCTTTGGTCTTTTCTCTCTTTCGTTTGATTGAAAACTAGTCTTTTTGGCAAAGTGTTGTTTCTGGTGCTGGAACTCTTGGTTTGAGTACCAAGATCTCCTTCTGGGCATTCTTGGCTGTCCTTCTTCATCAGAACAGAGAGCTCCTGCTCATTTACTCTTTCCTATCATTGTGTTTCGCTTTGCACTACGATTTTTGCTCATTTCTTGATTGGTTTTCTTGAGTTCAGTTGGCTAAGTCTTGTTGCAACTTTTGAAGAGTCTTTCTTGATTTTTTGAAGTTTTTGTTTGCGGCAAGGTTGCACTATCCTTCTAGGCTGAGTGGCTGAGTTTTCTTGTCTTATTTTGCTCATATTGGTCTTGCTACGAGTTAGCCCTATAAGATTTGGAGCATTTTTGAAGTTGGTGCTTGGAATTCAGTGTTGTTTGGCTTGGAATTTTATAGTTTCACTTGGTCTTTTCGAACTCTTTTATAAAACTCAAAAGCTCAAAAAACATTTTCTTTGTTGTTTGCTTTTGTTTTTGCATTTTTGTTTTTCGTTTCTTTGTATCTTTTGAAGCTTTGTTGAGGTTTCTTGTCTTCGGATTTTGGCTTGATTTTGGAAGGGAGTTGTCATTGATTTCCTCCTCTTGTTTTTAAGCATTTTTGGTGTCTTCATATTAAGAGTTCTTGATTTTGGGAACTATCTTTCTGGATAACCAAGAAGAGTTAAAACTGAAGGACTTTTGGGATATTTCACTCTACTTTAGGAGATTTTGCATTTTAGAATTCGCATGCTTGTAGTGATTTGCATCAGGTGCACTTAAGCATTTAGTCATTTTCATAGTTTTTGTGAGTGTGAGCTTGTTATCTGAAAAGAAAAAATACAATTTTTTAATCTCGTAGAACCCGTGTAGAGATTGCTTTTCATCGAAAGACATTAACTGCATTTGCATGTAGTTTGGTTTTTATTAATTTCTTTCTGCGTAAAAACACCATAAGTTTCATCTCCATATCCTTGTGACTTAACATAACAACCCATTAAAATAAGCGATATAATTTAAAATCAACTAGCAAGTTTTCTAAGTGTCATACACCAACTATCTAGGTTGTAGGGCCTTGGATTAGGTGAGTGGAGAGTTAACTCTCCAAGGCCGCTCAAACAAAACATAGAAGTTGATTAATTGAGCGAAATCCAACTCCGTTAGGTGGACCGGGAAAGATCTCCTCCAGAGAGTCAAGCGCGAGGGGAAGTGAAGGTTGAGAAGAGGGATACCCCCTCTCTGATTAGCTGAATTTGACCTCAAGACCGTTTTTCCCGGCTTCTGACACGGATTGGTGCCCATAGTTTCCACTCCTAGGTTCCACACAGGTGACTGCGGGGGGGGATACCCGTGGTACCTGAGGTAGACGTTGCATCACTTTCAGCAGTACTTCTGGGGGGTGCCCTTGCGAAGCTTGGGTGCTTGAGCCGGCAAAGGCTGTCGTTAGGAGGTCGGCGTAACTGTTTCTGATACCTTCGCTAGTAGGTCTGGGCTGTAGTTATCCCAGACTGCTTTCGGGAGGTCCTATATTTCACTTTCCTGTATTTTGGTGTCCGGTCCTCATCACCCGGAGCGGAAATACTTGAAGGCTGTTTGCTTGATTGTATCTCAGGGATTTTTCTTATAGTGAGTGCTCTTTGCTCCTAGCTTGCTTAGCTTTATATTTTTTGAGTCTAATTAAAATTTGTTAAAGTGGCTGATCAAGCGCCTCGTCGATCGAGGAGAATCCGGGGGTTATCTCCTGAGAGTCCAGAGCCTTCTTCGAGAAGGCGTAGGAGTGATTTAGCAGGTGGTTACCACCCGGTGATGTCTGACGCAGTGGAGAGAGATCCTCCACAAGGATCTGAAGGTTTCATAGCTGATTCTGGTGTCGGTTCCGAGAGGAGCGTTCCGCTCACCTCGCGAGTTTTATTTCCTCAGGAAGAAGATTTTCAAATTGAAGACGTACCTAAACCTCCTGGGTCAGGTCCATCTCCTCTTCCTCCTGATTATCCGTTCGTTGTTCAATACATCGGACCTAAGTCAGAAAGATCGGAAGATCTTCCGTATCATTCATACCTTTCAATGGCCACGACTGGGAACGCGGCTTCTGCTGTGAGTGCTGCAGGCATTCAGACTCCTACTTCTGTTGAAGGAGGAGGCACTATTGCTTTATCTTCGATTGCTTCTAGTGCTGCTGTGTTTGGCTCTGGTTTCACCCAAGCACATGCTTCTGATTTTGGTCCCTTCTGTTCAGGGATGCCCACTAGTGGGAATCCCTCTTTTTCCTTTTCCGCTGCTGCAGCTGGATCTACACCCCTGTCTTCCATGGCTAGTGGATCAGCTTCTTTTCAGGGTTTCCCCTTTGGAACTGGGCACATTCCTAGTTCCAATCCTTATTTAGGGTCCTTTCCGTTTACGTCCCAGACCCAGAGTTTTAACCCTTGGTCTGGAGGTCAGAATTCGACCACTTTTACAGGATGGAACCCTGTATTCACTACAGTGGGGGTAGGGAATCAATTTTACGCAGGTCATGAAGGGAATACTTCTTTCCCTTTGTCGATTTCTTATCAAACCTTTTCTCCTCTTTCTAATGCCTGGAACCCCTATCAGGGGCTTTCCTCTTCATTTCATACTTCAGCGGGGGGAACTGGTCTGGGCTTTGGTAACTCTGCGTTGGGAGGAGGTTCTTCTCCTTTTTCTACAAGTGCTTTCTGGCAACCTGGTGCCTCATCAAATCCAGGGTATTATTTTCAGAATGTTGGGAATCCATCCCATCAAGGATGGAATCCTCAGGCTCCGCCTCGCTTACCTTTTCTGGCAACGTTAAACTTGCCAGATCTGTCGAAGTTGACTAATGATCCGATTCGTTATGGTCCGGGGTGGCCTCCGGTTCCCACCAAAATTCCGTCAGACATTCCAAAGTTTGAAGGTAAGAATGGAGAAGATCCGGCTGACCACATCACTACTTTCCATTTATGGTGTTCTTCGAACTCCCTGATCAATGATTCGATTAGGTTGAGATTATTTCAACGCACCCTAACTGGAAACACCGCCAAATGGTATATTGAGCTAACTGGGGGCAGTTTTGCTACATTTGGAGAACTAGTTGTTACATTTCTGAACCATTTTCAGTTGCCTGTCCGATATGACGCTGGGACTGAACTCCTAGCCAATTTTAAGCAGGATGAAGCAACCCACATTTCTGATCACATTCAGGAATGGAGGAGAAGGAAGAGGCTTATTAAAGCTCATATTCCAGGTGAATTCCTTTTGGAATGGTTTCTCAAATCCCTGCAGTCAGATATTTCGAAGGATGTATCCCTCTCTGGGGTATTTTTCGAGGAGCAGGCCATTTTTAGGGCCCAACAGCTGGAACTGATCTATTCTCAGTCTGGGGTCCTCCACAAATATCTGCCCAATGCTCCTCGCTCCAAATTAGATTTATCTAAAACTAAGCCCGGTCCTCATGGCGACAGACTGATTGGATCGATCAATAGTGGTGCAGCCAACCTACTTACTCAATTGCAGCAGTTGTCTTTACAATCTACTCCTTCTGGTCAGGTTGCGCCTGCTGAGTCATCACCTTCCCAGTCTTTGTCCATAAATGTTGTCCAAGCTTCTGATCCCAAAGGAAATCAACAATCCGATGGGAAGAAGAAGGGACAAAATAACAAGAAGAAGGGCAATAACAGGAAGGGTAATGCGAATAAAACCAACGAGCATGTTGGTGAGGGACCAAAGGAGAAGAAGAAAGTGAAGTTTCCATGCAAGTTGTGTACTGGAGACCATCTCACACACCTTTGCCCTAAAATTAGGGATGCGCAGCGCTTGTTAGCCCAGCAGGGTTCTTCTAGTTCGCAGGCTGTGTTAACAAACCCCTTTCCCCAAGGGCAACAATTAGTTGTTGGCGCGAACCAAAATCCTGGGGCTTCCTCTGGGGGCACCCAGGAAGGGGAAATTCCATCGAACATTTTCATGATGAGTGCTCACGCGGATATCGCCACGAGATCCCGTGATTATGGCGGAGAAGAGTCTTCGAAAGCTAAGGATGTTCCTGATGCTACTGAGCCTATTCACATTACGAAGCCTACTGTTGAGTCTATGCCTCGGATGCCTAAAGCATCTTCTAAGCGATCAACGATTAATCCAAATGCGAGGGATACCCAGAACTACTCAATTGTAGAAGATCTGGCGCAGAGTCCTTGTGCTATGTCAGCTTTAGAGGTACTCCAGTCTTGTCCGGCTCAGCGCAGTGCTTTGCTCACTGCCATTGGGGCTATTGATCCAAAAAATTCTCTTCTGATTACTTTCGATATGACTAATTTTAAGAAGAGACTTCCTCATCACATGGCTTTTCATATTAAATCATCATATCGGAAGTGCAATATCTTTCGAACGGTTGTTGATGAGGGTGCTTCCACATGCGTGATGTCTCTCGCATGCTGGAAGACACTTGGATCTCCCAAAGCTGTTCCATCTAGCACTGTTCTTACTGCGTTCGATGGTCATTCTCACAGACCCCATGGTATTGTCCCGACTTTGCCCATCTGTGTTGGGGGCAAAACCGTTAATATAGAGGTTGAGGTAGTAGATGCAGCCTTGGACTACAACCTTCTGTTGGGGAGGAACTGGATTTATGAGATGGATGCCATTGCATCCTCATTATTTCGAATTATATGTTTCCCCCACGAAGGGAGGATCGTTACAGTGGATCAACTGGACTGTCCTCCTGTAGACCCGAATGCGTCTACTGACTCATCTATTCCTAAGTTGGATAATACTAAGGCGCCTGTTGAGAATTTAGGAGTTGGAATGTATTCTTCCTTGATGGGTACTTTCGATATTCCTCCTCCTATGGTTCATATTAATGCAATTTCATCCTCCAAGGCTCCTCTTCGAAGAGAGTTCTTCAGAACTCATTATTTTTCGGACCCTTGGACCTTACCTTCCCCTACTGCCACATTAGCGGAAGGTCAAGTGGGTGGAATGGAATTTCCTATTTCTGCAGCAGAGATTGCTTATCAGTCTATTGTTGACTCTGCAGAATCCTTCCCAGCTCCTCTGTCACCGGAAGAGTTGGATGGAGATGTGGCTCTGGCTTGGACGCTTAGTTCTTCTTCGGCCCAGGATTGCCTTGATACCACTCTTCCATCTGAAGAGGCTATCCTGGAAGCCATGACTGGTATAGACAGACCGTGGGATGATTTGCATCATCGGTCTTATTTTTTACCTGACTTGAGCGAAGTTGAAACGAGTTTTCCAAGTCCTTCATCTCCTGGTCCTGTTCACCCAGTCTTGAACCCTTTAGCACCAACACAGGTTTATGCTAAAGGGAAAATGGCTATGATTTCTCCTACTATCCTGGTGAACATTTCCAGGGATCCCAATATTATCGAGAATGTCTTCATCGGAGCTAAATGTTCCCGTGAAGAGGTTCAAATTTACACCGAGCTCTTTAAAGAGTATAGGGATGTATTCGCTTGGTCTTATGAGGAAATGCCTGGAATAGATCCATCTATTGTCTAGCATGAGATCAAGACGTATGAAAACTTTAAGCCGGTCAGGCAAAAACTTCGTCCGGTCAATCCTAGGAAGGCAGCAGCTATCAAAGTTGAAGTTGAAAAGCTGCTTAAGGCGGGATTCATTTTCCCTGTTCCTTTGACTGAATGGGTTTCAAACCCCATTCCCGTAGATAAAAAGCAAGGAACGATTCGAGTGTGCATTGATTTCAGAGACCTAAATAAAGCATGTCCTAAAGATAATTACCCCACACCATTTATCGATCAGATCATTGACGAGTGTGCTGGTAATGAGATTCTCTCCTTCATGGACGGTTTCTCCGAATATAATCAAATTACTATCCGTCCTGAAGATCAACATAAGACTGCCTTTATTTGTCCCTGGGGTACATTTGCATACAAGAAGATTCCTTTTTGTCTTAAAAATGCTGGGGCTACCTTTCAGCAGGCCATGTCATATGCCTTCCACGACATCAAAAAGATTATCGAGGCATACTTTGAAGATTTAGCTGCTCATTCTCGAAAGAGGATGGATCATCCTGGTCACCTCCGGAAAATATTTGAAAGATGTCGTTTCTATAAGATTAGATTGAATCCGAACAAGTGCGTTTTCGCGGTTACATCCGGCCGGTTATTGGGATTCATTGTGTCTAGGGAAGGGATTAGGGTAGATCCCTTCAAGGTTGAGGCAATACTTCGGTTGCCTCCCCCGTCCTCTATCCGTCGGCTTCAAAGTCTACAAGGAAAGTCTAATTTTCTTCGGAGATTTATCGTAAATTATGTTGAAGTTACAAAGGGATTTATGAGATTGTTGAAGAAGGGAGTTCCTTTTCTTTGGGACGACTACGCTCAACGCTCATTCGATGCTTTGAAGAAAGCATTGACCTCTGCTCCTTTATTGAGTCCACCTGATTATAGCAGGGATTTCCTTTTGTATCTGGCAGCAGAAGAATCTACTATTGGTATGGTTCTGGTTCAGGAGGATGATGCTCTTGCAGAGCATGTTATATACTACCTTAGTCGAGGCTTGGTAGGACCTGAACTCCGGTACACTCCGATAGAAAAGTTAGCCTTAGCAGCAGTTCATGCTGTGCAGCGACTCCGGCATTACATTATTCTTCGCAAAACTTATGTTTTGGCAGCAACCAATCCATTTCAGTTTGTCCTCAGTAGGCGAGTGATTGGGGGCAAATACAATAGATGGATTGTGATTTTACAGGAATTTTATCTTGAGTTTATGTCTGCCAAGTCCAAGAAATCATTGGTTTTCGCGGAATTGATCTCCGAGTTGCCCTGTGGGGAAGAGATGATCTATGATGAATCCTTTCCGGATGAACACTTGTTTCTTATCTCTTCACAGGATCCTTGGTACGGAGATATCATTGTGTATCTCCAGACTACGAAGTTTCCCTCTACTTTTTCGAAAGATGAGCGTCGTAAGCTGCGTCACTTGGCCAAGAATTATTTGATTATTGGTGATGCTCTATACCGTCGAGGGGTTGATTCAATCCTAAGACGCTGCTTAACTCTCGAAGAAGTTGAGGCTGTGCTGAATGATTCTCACAGTGGAGCTTGTGGGGGTCATTTATCTGGGCTTGCTACAGCCGAAAAAATCTTGCGTGCTGGGTACTTTTGGCCCTCGATTTTCAAAGATTGTATAGAATCGGTCAAAAAGTGTCATCCGTGTCAAGTCTGAAAAATGCCCGCTCATCCAGCTCCGCTTTTTCCAGTCATTACTGTCGATCCTTTTACAAAGTGGGGAATTGATTATACTACTTGTAACCCGCCTTCGGCTAAAGGTCACAAGTACATTATTGTAGCAGTAGACTACTTTACGAAGTGGGTCGAGGTTATGCCTACTTTTGGGAACGATGGTGAGACTGTAGCTCTTTTTCTTTTCAACCAGGTTATCGCTCATTTTGGTATTCCTAGAAAGATTGTCACTGACCATGGCAGTCATTTTCAGAATAGTATGATGGCTGAGTTGGCTCTCAAATTGGGTTTCCGGCAGGATCATTCATCTCCATATTATCCTCAAGCCAATGGGCAAGTGGAAGCCGTGAATAAATCCTTGAAGACAATTCTTCAAAGGACAATTGATAAAGCTAGATCCAACTGGCATATTATGCTATATCCTGCACTTTGGGTATACAGGACGTCAGTGAAAACTGCAACTGGCTTTACTCCGTTTCAGCTAGTGCACGGGGTGGAATCTGTATTTCCTATTGAATGCGAGATTCCTTCTCTTAAATTAGTTGTTGAACTTATTCCTGGCACTTCTAGTTTGGCAGAACGGCTTCTTCATCTAGAACATCTCGATGAGTAGCGTCGAGATGCCGCCACGATGAATGAAGCACATAAAAACCGAGTTAAAGTTCAGTACGATAAGGCGGTCAAGCCTAGGGTCTTTTCGGAAGGTGACCTTGTTTTGGTCTATGCCCAAGAAAAAGATGCCCTGGGGGTAGGAAAGTTTAAGTCTATGTGGTATGGCCCCTATATCGTCAAAAAAGTCCTTAAGAAAGGAGCATATACCTTGGTTGATTTTGAAGGGAACGAGTTGTTGGAGCCCCGAAATGGGCTCTATTTGAAGAAGTATTATGCCTAGGCTTTGGCCTGGCATGTTGCTTTTGTATATAGTAGTTTTTGATTTGTACATATCTGGTTGATTTTCGATCTTTGATGAGTTGGTGATGTTTTTGATCTGCTTTGGAAGGTTGTGTTGGATGCCATGAGTCATTTTGGTTTCGCCGATGGTGCTAGTAGACACACCCGGAACTTAGCTTCCGCGGCTTGGGTGCTTCATTATCCTTCTGGTCAGCTGTTAGTTTCAAGAGGGGTCTGCATTGGTCCTTCTTCCAATAATATAGCAGAATACACTGCAGTTGTTTATCTACTCTCGAAGGAAATATCTTTGGGTGTTGATTCGTTGGTAGTTTTCTTGGACTCTCAGCCGGTGGTGTCGCAGTTGAACAATACTTATCGGGTACGAGATCCATTTTTATTACGGTTGTTCTTGAGGATACGTTTGTTACAAAGATCATTTCAATTTTTAACTTTCATTCATATTCCTCGAGTTGACAATTGGTTAGCAGACTCATTAGCTAATCAAGCAATTGATTGGCATATTAATCATTCCATACAATAAAATTTTAATCATAAAAAAATCATACATTTTGATACATTTATCACATCACATCAAATATCGTTGTATATATATATCATCCGAGTGTTCAAAAACTTTACAAAAATTTGGATCCATAAGGTCATACAAAACTTGGGCTTATGCCCAATCATGTTCAGTCTCAAAAAAGAATATACAGTCATCTAATATATAATATCTGTCTACTCCTGAGGTTCCTGCACAGAAGTCGTGTTCCTATAGAACGTGACTGCGGTGGCAACTCGGCGGAATAGTCGTACCCAGTCTCGGGGCACACCTACCACCCGTCTCTGGATGGCTTTCGGCAGGTCTTCCACAGAAGCCATAGGTATTTGGCAGGTTAACCCCTCCAAGTTCCTCTGCACGGCCTGGAGCATCCTGTCGGAATCCACTGTATCTGCTTTGCCCCTGCGACGCTTGTGGCGCGGGAGACCCTCAGGTCGAACTAGTCCAACATCTGAATCATGATCATTTTGAATTATCAGTCATTATGAATCCAATCAAAAACATGTTTATTTTCATACATATTTGAAAAAATAAAAAAAAAATTATATAAGTCAAAAAATTTTGCAAACTTACCGACTGTACCCCATGCTGTGCCTGGTGGAAGAACTAGATCTGGATCTCCACGGAAGTCCATACCGGCATAGGGATAGTCGTCCACTGCGATGATTTGTTCTCCCCACCAAAGGAAGAACTCATCGTCCCATGTGGTCCGGGGTACTTCACTACCCCCCAATCTCTTCATCATGTCCGCCCAATGGGCGATTCTTGGGTCCCGCGGGCTACTGATGGTAAAGATAACTCTGGGTCTCAATGCTGGTATCTTCTCAAAGAAGAATGTCGTCAAAATAGTACCATACCCAAAGTGTTTGGTCTTTGCTTGGTGGATTGAGGTCAACTGTTGCTTCATGTTCAGTAAAAGGGTTGTGCACCAATCATACACATGAGTCAAACATTCTACTGCTATGCTCATTTGCGTCCTGGACGCCTGATGTAGAGAGGCAGATCCTGCCACTCTGCCAATGGTGAAAAGGAGGATTTTCATGTGCAAATCCCGTAAATCTTTAATAGCAATCTGAGTTCCAACTTTCTTGGAGCCCTCTACGCAATACACGTGGACATAATCTTCCACGGTTAGCCCTCCCAGGGGCTTCCCGTGCAAGTCTACTGGTTCTCCCCTCCGGAAGAGTCCAGTGATAAAATATATGTCTTCCACTTCAATGCGTATTGGCATCTGATCTATAACGAAGCAATCTTGGTTTGGTTCCCAATAATTGACAAGCATTTCTAGCAACCGAACATTGCTTTTCATATTTGGCATTTTGAAAAATTTGAACAATCCGCAATTCTGAAGGATATTTTGCGATGCTCAATCTTGCATGACCTCTTGATAAATTCCGCTGTGCTCACGCTCTCTCCATGAGATTGTCATCCTGTCAAAATTCAACAAATCATGCATTAGCCACGCATTTTTTTATTCGGACCTGCGCATATGCGACTTTTTCTATGCACAGTCGCGTGTATACGCGACTTTCCCATTACAAACCCGCGTATGCGCAAGTCCGTGTTTTTTAGCAAGGGTTTTAATGGTGAAAATCAATAAATTTTAATTTCCAAATGGACAAAATGATTTTCAAAGATGATTGAGGAACCTACCTGACAAATTCGGTGCGATTCGACGGTCGGTTGTTCCTGATTTGACGAAAGAAGTTTTTTGCTCCAGAGCACTTTTTTCCAAATCAGCAATACAATAATGAACCAAATATGAGGTAATTTGTCTATTTATGCCTAAAAAGTTGAAAATTTTCGCAAAAATTTGTTATGCTTATTTTCGATCTATCTTAAGAGCATAACCCGGTTGCTTGGAAGTGCCCGGTTTGGTATGTTTTCGGGTACATTTTGATGAATTTGAGATTTTCCCGTTTTTGATCATGATTACCGACTCGTCACGGCAGGTATATGATCTTCAGCGGCATATAGGTTAGGGAAATCACTTTCCGTTGCATCTTGCATACTAGCCTCCATATTGATCACTTGCCATAGGGTCAATCCCATCAGGTCATGACTATTACACCCATTTCACTCGCCGATTATTTAATCATGACTTGGTGGTAGAGCCTTCCTTTACATGGGCTTCGTAGTTAGTTCCTCTCTATCACTTGTTGCCCATGCTGTGTTTTATGTAGGCTCGGGAGTCCTCTTTAGTCCCGCCATAACTTACATGTTGAAGCTTCATTCTTCTTCTTCCTCACTATCATTTTTCTGGCTATTACCCTAGAGGCTCCCTAGTGTCGTTAAGTTGTATTACTGCATTGCATATTGGCTACTTGTTTATCCTGGCCTTTAGCCAGCTTCATTTGGACTTGATGTTTAAGCCAACTTTTGACCTT
>JAXQQM020064411.1:0-57451 GCA_034641835.2 Pinus albicaulis
CCGATTTTCCAATCTATGGAAAAAATTCTGTTTTCCCACGTCGTCGGCGTGCCGTCAGTCTAAATGGAATCACGAGTTCGGCCGAACCTTTTAAAAAAGTTCGGCCGAAATATGTAATAGTTCGGCTGAACTTTATAAAATGTTCGGCCGAACTATTGCCGAAAAAAAATTTCTACCCCCGATTCTCACAAAAGTGTAACCCAGCTTCACATTTCTGCCCATGATCTAGCAGCTAGAAGAAAATTGAGATATTATAAGGAGGTTATCAACCCAACCTTAGAAGATCAAAAGTATCTATCTGTTTTAACTAGCTCAAAGAAGAAAATTAATATAGCCAAGATTAGAATGAACTCTCATGAGCTCCATAGTGAAACAGGTCGTTGGACAGTTCCTAAAACACCATGGATGGAAAGGATATGCCATCTCTGTGAGAATATGAACATCGAGGATGAAAATCACTTCCTCTTAGAGTGCCCCACATACAACCACATTAGAGCTCAATTTCATAATTTTTGTTGCAATAATAACCTTCCTAGACTTTTAAGATGTCAAAATTATAGTGAGCTCGGGAGGCTTCTCTCCAAGCTTTTTGAGCATAGGAATAAAATCTTAAATCAAACTAAATAACTCTTTTCTTTAGGTCCGATAGACCAAATATTGGTCTCTAACCACCATCATCATCGTCATCAATTGATATTATAAATCTTATTTTAATTATTTTCTTCTTAGTTTATATTTTATATTTTGTTTTTTGAAAATTAATTTTGATTTATTTTATTTTATTTTTGGAAATTTGATTTCTTAATCGTTAGTTTCAAACTATTGAATATAGTTCATTATCAGGAGAAATCATTAAAATCAAATGACTTAATATTAGATTATAAATTGAACATTAATATATAAAATGATTAATAAAGAGAGACCAATTAAAAAAAATTAACCATTAAAACATTAAAATAAAATCTTTTGTTTCTTAGTAAAAATATTATAAATTTATTTTAACTTAACCATACATTTTTATATATATAATTAATAACTATATATAAAATAAATAATAAAATTATATATTTTCATTTTATTATAATATAAATATATAATTATTTTAAAAAATTAAAAATAATGTATAATTATATATATAATAAATTTAAATGATATTATAATAATAATATATAATAAAAAATCTTGATGTCTTAATGGTTAATTTCCTTTAACTAACCAATCATTATCAAACGTTTTATATCCTGAGGTTTCATTTAAGTCATTTGACTTCAATGTTTTGATGTTCATGTGAAACCTCAAATTTATTTTAATTATAAGATTGTTTTATGATTGGTTTTTTTTAATGATATATTAGTATTTAATTTATAGTTTAATATTAAGTCATTTCACTTTAATGTTTTTTGTTTTTTATTTTTTATTTTGATATGAAATCTCAAATTTATATTAATTATAAGATGGTTTTTCTTTTTTTTTCTTTTTTTTTTTTTAAATACCTTATGCTTGTGGATTGTTAAGTCGTGTTCAAGGTAAATTAAATTTTATATAAATTTGAAGCTTTTTCATTTAAATTATAAGAATCGAATTTAGGTAGAGGCTTAAACTAGATCTAATTGACGAGTTTTAAGATATTGTTTGGTGTTTTATCTGTAAACATATTCAAAATGGACTTATAAAGTGCTCATATACATTATGAATTTTTTTATTATATATGTTGCAAGAAAAACCTTGTCAGTAAATCCTTAGACTTCTTTGCATTTTGTGGATAATATTTAATGCAAATTAAATGATAACGAGCAGAAATCTTAAAAATTGGAGATCCTGTCCTCATCCCCCACATCCACAATATTTTCAACTAAGAGGTCAAGCAAGGGTTCCCTAAATCTTGGACTCAGAGCCTCATTATCCCTATTTTTAAAAGTGGGGATACAAATAACCCCTCTAATTATCGGACAATTATGATCAACCCTCTCTTAGCCAAGTTATATGGTATTATTTTGGAAAAGAAGTTGAGCATTTGGCTTGAAGTGAAGGTAAGCGGGCTAAAGGCCAAGCGGGTTTCAGAAGGCAGCACTGAACAACAGACCATCTTGTTACGCTTAGGATCATTGTGGAGGAATGCCGCAATGATAAATCCAATCTCTTTTGTTGCTTTGTGGACTTTAGAAAGGCTTTCGATACGGTTCCTAGAAACAACCTATGGAATAGATTAGAAGAGCTAAATGTTCCTTTTGAACTAAGAGCGGCCACTATAAGGTTATACAAGAATGTAATTTCCAAGTTAAAGAGCAATGAGGGGTGGTCGAAAAATATTAAGTGTAATATTGGAGTTAAACAAAGTTGCCCCCTCTCCCCTACCCTATTTGGAATTTACATCGACAAGCTAGAAGGTTGTCTAGAGGAAGCAGGATGTGATAGCATGATCTTAGTTGGGATAGTCATCATCCTTCTTCTCTATGCTGACGATATTGTTCTTCTCGCAAGGTGCCCATCTGATCTTGATAAGCAACTTAGACTTCTTAAGGATTTTTGCTCTACCATGGGTATGTCTGTTAACACTGACAAAACAAAAGTTATGATTATCAAATCCAAGAAGGACACTTACACTAATTTTATGTATGACAATAGTAACTTGGAGGAAGTGTCTTCTTACAAGTACCTAGGAATTGATATTCATCACAAGCTAAACTAGAACTATAGCATTCAAAAAGAATTAATGGGGAGTGGAAAGCTTATTTTGGTCTTGAAAATAATTGTAAAACGGCAAACCTCGTAATGTGGGATAGAAAGAAGTTCCTCTTTGAAACCTTAGTCACTCCTGTTATCTTATATGGATGTGAGGTTTGGGGTTGCAGCATCTCTAGAGAATCCTGGAGAAATATTGAGCAAATCCAGAAGTGTTTTATAACTTATAACCTTAAAATTAAAAAAAATACACCCTATCCTATTCTCCTTATAGAAGTGGGCCTTTCCTTTATTGAGAGCCTAGCTATGACTATGCTTCTATTGTACAAGCACAAGCTCAATAGCATAGGAGACCATAGACTTCCTAAGCTAGCTTTAAATTCCATCCAAAACCACCTAAGGCTTAAACGAGGTTGGTATAAAGACACCAGGGCCTGGTTAAACCAATGGGAGATCGACGAGCATGTTGCGTTGCAAAACTATAATAACATTAAAAAGTTGTTACTTCTAATTTCAAGGAAAAAATGTGGTGTGAGAATAGTAACCTTCAATGTCGTTAGCTTTCCCATTTTCCAGGCATTTAACCCCAAAATCAATGTCTTCTAATGAGAAAACTTCTTTCGTTGTGAGCAGGGTTTCAAAATCCCTGGCATTTGGAGATTCATAAAGATTTTAAGATAGGAATTCCAGTCGTGTAAAGCAATTCTATTATTATATTTAGTTTTCCTAGTTAGAATTTGCCTCCAAAATTTCGTAGGAGCCACCTTAGAGAGGTGTAAGAGATTCTCTTGTCTTTTACGAATATATTGCCTTTTTTTCCTTTTAGTTAAGGCTTTGTATATTTTTATCTTGTCAATTTTGAGAGATTCATCAACAACTTCCTTAATTTCTCTCCTCGCACTTTTACAATCTTTGTCATACCATGGGTTGGTTTTGCTATTTCTTTTATTACTTGAGACTTCAATTGAGAACTTGTTAATAAAATATGAGAGGGTTGTAGTAAAATTATGATAGAGGTCATCTATGTTGTCTATACTAGATAAAGGAAGAAAATTAGTTTTAATTCATTTAAAAAGAGATCAATTTTATTTCTATCAAAGATTAAGTTCTTTTGACTATAAGGATTATCTTCTATGGGATCTCTTTGCATCACAAAATTGAGAGTTATGAGTAAAGGCCTATGATCAGAGTCAGGCTCGTGGTCGTCTAAGATGTCAAAACTTATTATTTCGCTGTATAAAGAGAGATCGGCAATAACATAGTCTACCACATTGCTGCCAAGCCCATGGATGCAAGCAATTTGGCTAGAATTGGGCCACTTCTTTAGACCGTTGCAAATTATGAGATCCTGAGCACTATAGAGCTTGACTAGCTCCGACCCAAACAAATTATCCCCGAGGTCTTCAGAACTCCTTTTGTATTGACTAGCCAGAGTAAGGTCTTCGTCTAACCAAAGAGGATTGGGGTTGGAATGATTGCTTAGAAGAATAGCTTGGTTGCTTGAAGTTTGAGCATTAAAGTCACCCACTAAAAGGATATTACCTTCATTCCTTAGGCTAGAAATATCATTCTCTAAACCATTGTAAGGACTATTTTTATCTAGATTATTTTTCTTATAGAAGTTAGAATTAATGGGGGGAAATAACAAATTGCTATATAGGGCTTTTTATCATTAATGTCAGTAATCTCAATCCAACTATATTGGTTGTAAATTATAGATATATATTGATGAAATAAAATTATTATATATAAAATATATTCATAAAGTAAAATTATTATATAATAATAAATTCATGGTATAAAACTATTATATAAACAAATATTATATATATATATATATATAAAATCCAAATATTATTATATATCTCTACTCCTATCCTATATAAAGTATTATTTTATATAATTATTAAATATATTTATATTTATATGATTTCTCGTGTATTAGAGAGATTAAAGAATATTATATAATGTATTATTTTATATATTTATATTTATATGATTTCTCATTTCTCATGTATTAGAGAGATTAAAGAAATAAAATTGTAAGTGTAAGAATATAGAGTTATAATGAGTGAGAGAGAGAATAGAGTTACAATTATTAAATATATTTATATTTAAATGATTTCTCATGTATTAGAGAGATTAAAGAAAAAAGTTTGTTAATTGTTTTTATTAAGATTATTAGTTTGTGTCTTAATTTTAATGACTTTATTTAACTTTTTATGATGGAAGTGATCAATCCTTGCAATTACTTGATAATCCTTAATGTAAATATGATGTTTAGTTTTATCAGCATGCTCATCTAAAAGTAGGGAACTAGATCAATTATACTTAAACAAAAACAAAAACATGATACACAAAGAGAAAAATTAACACATTTTTTTAATATGAGAAATTATTTTAGAAAAATTATCAATTTATATTTTAAATTTTCAATAAAATGATATAAAATAATCATAAACATATTGACATAAATTAATTTTAATTCAAAATTTTTAAATATTAACAACTTTACCATATGTAAATAATTTTATTTTAACTCAAATATATTATTACTCATTATTTATATTCCTCTTAACATTTATTTTATTTTTACTCATGATTTATATTCCTCTAACATTTATGCATAGCACAAGCACACTTATCTTGAGTTTTATCTATATAAACTTTACTATTAAATGATATAACGAACATTTTACCAACATTCCTCATTCAACTATTATATATATATATAATTCCTTGAATATAATTGGTGTCTATAAATTAAAAACTTGCTTGTTTCTAATATGAGCAAATTCGTTTAGTTGCAACTTGATCTTTGCCTTCTTTAGTGATAATTTGTCCATCCCAAGGTTAGTGTTAATCAGAATTTATATCCCCACACCCCTGCCTTGATAATTGGTCCATCCTAATGTTATTGCCAATCCGACTTCATATCCTCACACTCTTTCTCATGAATAATTTTTGAGAAGACATATAAATATTAATCAATTCGCAATAGTGAAAAGGGTTTCTTGTCTCACAATATTAGTTAATTTGTAGGTGTAATGTAGGTATCTCTCTCTCTCTCTCTCTCTCTCTCTCTCTCTCTCTCTCTCTCTATATATATATATATATATATATATATATATATATATATATATATATATATGCAAAATACAAAATATAATTATGGTTTTCAAGTTTCTGTGGTTATCGTTTGTTGAAAAGATTTCCGGGTTATCCACAGTATTATAGAACATTGGTCGACGTTTCGAATTCCAACGAGGAACCATCTTCATGACAAGATGCAGAATGATCCCAACGGGTCCATCCAATAATAAGACTGTGGATAATCCGGAAAGATTTTCAACAAAATGTAATGTAACGTAAGATGTAAAATGCCTAATGAAATGTAAAATATAAATGAAAAAGATAAGGAATAGAGCCACCAATTTCATCAAAATAAATTGGTTTATCTATAATGTAAAGTTGAGAGACTTTTGTTTATTTAACATGTTATTTCTTTATATATTATTATTGGTATAATAACCATCCTAGAGCCATATTAACTCCTCATCTACCAAGCACTAAGTTATATCAAATCTCTTTTCATTCTAAAAGACATTTGAAACTCAGGGGATTTGATTCCTATTGATGCTTGGTAAATCCATAGTTTTGATAGATTTAGATTGGTACTTTTAACAATGATGGCACACTAAATAATTTCTACTAACAACCAATATAATGTATTATGATGGTAAGAACAATACAGATAGTTTAGATGTAGGAAATAAAATTTATTACTAAATCTAGAAATAATTCATAAACTCAATAATGATTGATTACAAATGTACTTTAGATTCATGAACCAATAATTAATTCAAAAAAATTTACATGTACTTCCACATTTCTAATGTACCTAATATAAATTTAATAATAACTACTTTCAATTCTAAATCTAATTATCCCAACTAGGAGAAAGAAATAGCTCTAACTACCCTAATTATGAGCATATGACATGATAAGAACTTAATATGAGAAATAATGATGAATTACTAAATTTGTTGAAATAGTTATAGGGTTTAGTAATTATTATAACAATAAAGTAAATTGTTTACTCAAATAAATAGTTATTTGATGTAACAATTTACTTGCTCTCACATTCAATTTGTTATGAATTTAATAAAATAGAAGTAACTCATGAAAAATGATGTGATATTAATGAAACAAAAACTCAAAAATATACTTATCTAACAATAATACAAATAGAGACCTAAGGGTTATTTCAATTGGTTGAGTTCTCATTGTACACCTTACTAATGAGAGGTCACATGGTCAATTATCCTAGACACTCTTGGGGTTAGGTTCTATAAATGAGTTGGTGGGAAGTGATCCATTTGATGGGGTCTTCCTAGATAGTTTTTGTGAATTTAGTGGCCACTGATCTCCAGTGTTTGTGAACCACACTATATATATAAAAAATAATAATGAGATAATAGATATATCTAAAATTGCTATAGAAGAAATTTTTTCAAATGATAACAACCATCTAAAAATTATATTCGATAAATTGATAATAATATCACAAAATTGATAATAATATTTAAACCTTTAGGATTTCAATATGAACTTAAAATCCTAACAATAGTGCACAAGTATTAGCTCCTGATTTTCCAAACCTCGTCAATGTGATTTCAAGAAGAAAATTTGTGGTAACATGAGTTTTTTCCCATTGTTCAACCAACATACTTTAAATATTGAAGTGAAAGATGAATGACTTTAAACGAGGAATAATAACATATTTTAAATATTGATGTGAAAGATGAATGAATTTAAATATTGAAGTGAAAGATGAATGACTTTAAGCGAGGAATAATTCAATGTTAAAAAATTATTAAGTATAAATGTTAAACATAACTTATAAAAGATTATTTTTAACATTTCAACATCTAATACCATCAAAAATAAAATAAAATAAAATAACACAATTCTAAACATAAAAATAGTTTCAAACACTAGAAATACATAATATAACACATCCATACCAAAGTGAAAAAAATATTACCTTAAAAAACAATTTCTTTTCATTAATTACAAGTATTCTATCCATTTTTAAATTGCAATAATAATATACAAAATTCAATTACAAAATTTCAAGCTAAACATAAAGAAATTCTTGCTTCAAAACAAAGAAATTCTTGCTTCAAAACAAAGAAATCTAACATTTTACAAGAAATTAAAAATGTTGTGATTGATCGAACAACACAAACACAATATTATTATCCTTCAAAACAAGAGAGCGTAACCTCCAATGTTGTAATATTCAATGCTGATCCACCACGATAACACAAGCTTATCCATGCAATGGTTGACTTCTCTATGCAATGATGAAGTCAAGGTTGAGTTCCATGATAATATATGCTCTTTCTCTTTCTTTTCATCCTTAGGCTTCCATTCCTTTTCTCTTCTTTAAAAAACACCCATTCAAGTGCAAGTTTTAGAATTAATTTGAAAGAGCCACATTAAATTAATAAAATCAAATGTTTTTCTCAAACTTTTTCTTTTCAAAAGAAGGATATTCATTAAATTAATTTGAAAGAGCCACATTTTAAAAATAATTCAATTTTAAATCACCATATTATCAATCCTTGGTTGCTTTTCCAATTTAAGATTTAAATCTTAATGGAATATATTCTAGTTGTTAGAAATTCTTCACATTAACTCTTTGATGCTTAAAATCGGTTTCAAAATAAATAAAAAATAAATTCATTAATTATAAGCACAAAATAAATAACAAAATATTATAGTTAAACAAATACTAATTAGTAAAAAATAAAATAATGAATGAATATATTATTATTTATTTAATTCATTTTCTTTGAAATTTTATTTTTATTTTCTAAAAGTATATAGAAAAATATCTATTTTAACTTTAAAAAAATTCAAAGATCCATAAAATCTTTAATTATTTTTTTATTTATTTATTTATTTATTTATTTATAATTAATTAATTAATTAATTTATATATAAGGATTTTAGTTTTTAGATTCTAATATTAATTATAAAATAGTTATTATAAGCCAAATATATTTTAAAGATTTGCAAAATATTGTATTTTTTTTTAAATATTTTCGAAATTCAAATATCTAGAATAAATATTTATTATTGGATATATATTTCTAAAACTAAATATTTAACAAAAAATATAATAAGTTATTAATAAGGTATCGGTAAAATTAACAAATAAAACTATGAAAAGTAACAAGCACGATGATTGGAACATAAAGTTTTTTTCTTCATTTAAATAGATTATTTATAAAAATAAAATAAAAATATTTAATAATTAAAATTTATTCAAGAAAGTATGCTAAGAATTCAAACATATTTCATCCATGTGGCAAGTATAATTGATATTTTATCAAGTTATTGTTAGTTAAAATGAGTTCATGAAGATTGAAAACTAAAAGCAAGGTGTTTCAAGAGAAAAATTAATCAAATACATCAAAATGAAAAACAATGCAAACAAATAATTTTTATCGATAATAACAACTTTGTAAAAAATTATAGTTCACTCAAATTGAATAACATTAACTTGTCACTAATTTTTTAAATATATTCTACTGAGTTACATACGTGTACACGTTAATTGAATTATTTTAATTTGTTGAAACACCAAATTATTTCATTCGTGCACTCAAAACCATATTTTGACAAAAGTGTTGAAACATCATGATAAGCCAGATTTAAGCAGAAAGAGGCATGAAACTGTTAGGGTATTTTAGGTAAACTTGATTTGGTCAAGTTACCAACAATTTTTGGGTACTATGTTGATTCAGTTTCCATTCCTCCATCTCAACTCACATATTACAAATACACCACTACGTATTTGACATCCATTGGAAAAATGAGAACCTATGTTTCTAGAAAATATCTATTAGATATCCAATTTATTTCAACAGATCCATGCCTATCCTTAAAGATATTACATTTCACAATGATTTTGACAAATTTCAGAGCTTTTGACATATTTCATTGCAACACATAATCATGTGCCTCTCTCACACTCCAAATCTTTAGGATCATGTGCCAGCTCTAATACTAGTTGTTAGGATCATGAAATTGAGAGAAGTGGTGGAAGTTAAAGACATCATTTTTAGGATCAAATTGATCTCCAAGAAAAATTTACTTGGATCCTTTCCACCTTATCGGCTATATTCCACATGAATACTGTTGGCCTGTGACCACACATAGCATGGAGGGCTGGTCCCTATAAGGAAATCATAGGGCAGAGGCACAAAGGTTTAAGAGGAAGGCCAGGCTATTCAAGCACCGGCCAGAACGATGCCCCGTAATCAAAGAGAACAGTTCAAAATCCAGAGCTCGCGCCCTTTACTTTTAAATCAAATAAAAATAGAGAAATGATGTATTTTTAGGGTTTGGAGGAGACGCAAAGAGGAAAATAGGCAGTCAAGATCAAAAGCGCAGATTTGGAGCAGAGAGATGGACGAAGAAGATTAAATCACACAACCCCCACAAGTTTTAGCTTTTACCTCTTAATACTTAGTCAAAACTTGTTTGTTAGCCGATGCGATTTGGTGGGACCCATCCAACCTTATTGCATTAGCAAATCGCATTCAATCCATTGTTTCTGCCTTTCCCTTACCTTTTCGCCTTTTCACACTTCCCGACGTCTAAATGCCCACACTTCGCATCAAATAACATTTAACCCCCGCTATGCGCATTATAAAACTTGCGATATGTGACTTGCGGGTGCGGTTCCACCTTTGTGCCACATCACCCTCCCCCCACCGTTCATTGCATTTCTCAAAATTACAACTTATTCCATTTTGCCAAACGTTAAAACTTGCAATCGTCGATGTGCTATATCGCATCGCACAGTTTTTAACTTACCTTTTGAAACACCCGCAACCTATTTTGTTTAACTTGCGATGTGGTTGGGTCCCACCTTCCCTCCTTCGCAATTCGCTTCTTTTAGTGTTTACCACCTCCACTTATAGCTAAAACTTAAGTTTTGTGATCTGCAGGCTATGGTCTGGTCCCACCATCTGCCATGTCACTTCCTTCCTCCCCGCGCTTCGCACTTCACTCATTTTAGAGTTTACCTTTACTACTTCATGGTAAAGAGTTGTAATTGCGACGCGGTTTGGCCCCACTATAATACTCCGCTCACGCGAATACACCATTCCTTCACTATAATTCCAATTCCATTGTTCCATGCCATCATCCTCCTACCACGTTGCCTCCGTACTTTGCATCGCATCGCCGATTCCATTTCTTATAACGTAAACTGTAAAACATGCGAAGTTCGCGGATGCAATGCAGTTTCCAAAACTGAAGTCCACATATTTTCAAGTCAGGATATATGGGTTTTTTACGATGTTTTGTTTAAAAAGGGTTGAGTCTAGTGCCACCTTACCTGCCACGCCATTCCCTTCTCCTCATTTCCCTCTGCCTTTCCTTCATCTCCAATCACCCCTCCTCATCTGATGGTCCTTGTTTCATTTTGCACTCCCCGCAGCTTTCAAACTTTAACCATTGGGGGGGAGGTCCAAAATGGGCGGTATCCATTACTGCCCACCCCTCCACGTGTCATCCTCTTGTCATTTCGCACCCCCCCCCCCCCTCTAATACCTCTTACCACTTGAGACCCCCTCTGAAATCTGGTTCCCATTTTGCAATTCAAAAACACCACATGGGATTTTGAGGCGAAACATGCAGTTATGGTTTATGCGGTCTGTTAAGGAGATCTCTGCTAAAGAACTAGGTGCACACAGTAAGACATGCCTCTTCATAATGGATTAAAAGGAAATCACTAGACTGAGGGAGTGGAGGATTGCAAGCAATAAATGGAATCATATGATGACAGTCAGTTAGTCCACTAATGACTGCTCCTCACCATACAGTCTTGAATGCTTCCATTATCGGCCTCCATGGGCAATCATGTCCTTTATATTTTCTGTTTAATTTTGATGATTTTGCTGGTGAAATCTCAATTTCGCCCCATTCCCGTTTTAATTCTCTCATTACAGAAGTAATTTCTCAATGTACACTCTGCAAGTTAGGGAGGATGTTTTGATTTCATAAGTATGGGTCGATCATAAATGATTAGTACCGTAAGACCCTTGAGGGAAACTCTATATGTAGCTTGTTCCAGGATTAAAGAAGGGTTCTAGAATTTGGAAGAATTTTGTTGTAGTTTTGTATGATTGTACTCCCTGTGCTCTGAGATACATATTTGGGAGAGATGCCTAAACTTAATATGATATAGAGCTGTTATTTGGATTTCAGATGGAGCAATGAGTAGTATGTATCTGTTTCCTTCTGTTATCAGTAGTCTCCTTTTTATGTATAATCATATGTTATGCTATGCTGCTTTAATGTTCCGTGTAATGTAGCTGCTGGTAGTCTGCAATTTTGTTCATGAATTCGTGTTTGCATAACGCTCAAGTGTTAAAGATCATGTATTAAGCTTGCTGCACTCCCTTAATTCGCATCCCATGAACCTCTGTTGTTGCCCATATCTCATTCACATGTGCTCCTCTGAGGTCGCGGGGGACAGATTCTTAAATCTCTTAAGCCTATCTCTTGTGGGTTCCTTCTCCATTCTTCCTCAATGCCTCTGCACACTTTAAAGCTTTTGCTCATTGTTTTATACTTGGCCCATCTAAAAGCCATCAGCTTCACAGCCTCTTGAGCTCTCTCATCGTTTGGGGAATTCACATGAAGAAGGATCAAATGGTCTTCTCCATTCTCGAACCACTAAATCCATTATTCTCATGACCCATATTCTGTCAGAGGTATTTATACAATTGTCCACTTTTAACCTGTGATTTTAAGATTTCCTAGGAAATGGTATTTTGCAACTCAAGGCTGTCTCTAGGAGCTACAACATCTTTTTGGCGCTGCTTCCGGGGAAACGAATTAGAAAACCTTTTCCCTAGGATATGACATTATCTTCACCCTTCAATCAGGTGAGCACGAAGGGTTGAGAGATGCATAGCCCTCACCTTGGTGACTCCACTATTATTAAAGTTCAAGCCAGTCATAATCCTGGATTACAAAAGGTCTCATACTCGATCAGATAATTTCCAGTAGAAAACCCCTTCTGTGTCTGATCCTGAAAATATTATATTTAGGAGAGTCTGGAAGGAGAAGCAGCCCAACCAGGATGACCTTCCCTCATTTACTGTAGAAGCTTCGCCTTCCTCATATCAGAAAGCTGACATCTATGGTCCTGGCACCACAACTCGCGTACTTGAGTATTCTCCAAAAGCCTTTTCTTTAGCCAGTTCAATCATAAAAAAAAAGAAGCCGAATCCGTTGATATTTATTTGCCTCCCTTGCACCCTACTCCCGAGGTTGAAGAAATTAAATAAGTTGAAGTACTCCATAGCTTTTTATAGACCAATATAACAACCTCTATTCAACACACACCTGTTCTACCACAGCCAATTCATCCTCAAAATTTACCTCCACCGCCCCTCATGGCTGTACCTGGCTTCCTCCTCAATAAATATGCTCCATTGGCTTTACCTAAAGTATTGAATGACATGCCTCAAGATTATCTAAATATCCTGCCTTGGTTCACTGGGGAAGATAATATTTCTGCGTAGAGACATATTGAAAAATTCTGCGCCTTTGTTGAGAACGTAAATGTAGAGAACCTAGATGTGGTGTTGAGGCTTTTCATCCAATCCTTGAATGGAGAGGCTCGGAAATGGTTCAAATATCTTGCTGATCACACGTTTACCACTTGGGAAGAAATGGAGAATTCCTTCACACTAAAATGGGGAGAAAATAGCGATCATGGATATGTTTTTAGCAAGCAGCCAGATGGAAAATATTTCCTGCATTCCCAAATCTTTATATGTAAAATTGACTATTTAAGGGCTCGGAACGAGATTTGAAACTTGTCGCTAAGATTTTATTGTCTTTTGAGAACAGGAAGGCAGAGATGACTGGAGATAAAGTAAATGAACCAAACATTGTGCCAGAAAGAGCAACGTTTTTCAAAGATACGAATATACTTGTAAAAGTAATAACACTCAGGTCTCTCAAATCCATATAAACAATTAATAAATATAATATTAAAAATATAATTATTGTTTTAAAAATTGTGATTTTTAATAAAGTTAAAAATAAAATTGGATTCTTTTCGATTGTTGACATGTTCAGGCTCAGAGGTCCTCATTGTTTTCATGGATAATATCATTGTGTTCGAATAATTTCATTCTGTTAAAAACACATTTCAAATTTTTATTGTCAGCCAAATATATTTAAAAAGCGAAAAAGCATTATGTGAAACGAAACCACGTTGTGCATGCATGAATCTCAACGAATATGAGTTTGATACAACATTTGAACACGCATTTGCCACAACATGTGAACAAGCGTCTGTGAATGGAGAGCACCCATGTCCCCAGAAAATCCCACTACAGGTTCATTGTCAAATTGACCTCTTTAAGAAAGCTGCTACAAGGTAATTGAATATTTATTCAAATCTGGAAATTAACACATTGTGATTTCAATCCATTAGTGAGTGGTGCCAATGGATAGATCAGATAACACACACCTTCCTAAAAATTCACAATTCAGAGGAAAACGCACCTGCAGTTAGTGTTAGATAATGATGCCAACATGTGGTGGTTTGATTGGAGCAAGCCTGATAGTGAGTTAGTTAGAAGTTAGACCTGATCATTTCATTGAAAGCGAGTCACACCTAATCGTTATGGCTCGATTGCTAGAAGAAGGTATCCATGATATACATTCTGCTCATAAAATAAAGGTATCCACATAATAAATCCTGTTATGTAAATAGAAAGATAGAAGGAAAATAATTAATCTTGAAATCAGCTAAGCCATTCAATAAATTAGAGTCCATAATTTGCGAATTTGCCATAGTATTTCTTTTTTAAATCGTTGATTACTTCGTTCAGTATAATACTAGAAAAAAAATGCATGAGGTGCACTATCAATATATGAAAAATCATTCTGATATGTACATCTGTGAAATTTCATTATATAGTATTTCTTTATTAAATGACTGATGACTTAGTTCAATATAATACTAGAAAAAAAAATGCATGAGGTGCACCATCAATATATGAAAAAGCCTTGTGATATGTACATATGTGAAATGAAAAGTGCTAAAATTTCATTATATTGCACTGTAGTTTTTTCAAATGGAAAATGGAAAATGATTTTATGGCAAGAATTTGCTATGGATATGAAAAAAATTCATGGTGAATGGAGTAGATATGCAATTAGCGATGTTGTAGGATGGACCACAAACCAGAAGCAATCATCAATAAACCTCATGCACCTATTCAAAGAAGGCATTACAGTGTCACACAGAAGCAGTGAAAGGGCATTACAACCCCACATAGAAACAATGAAAGAGGAGAGTACGTCGTCCCCATGGAACTGGTTTAAAGTTATGAATTGATTTAATTCCTTTCTCTGCTGATGGCAGTTCCTGCTTCTGAATTTTCATTTAGTTACTCCATTGATGGTCGTGGTCATTTGCAGTCAGTGTTTGCACAAATATCATATGTGTTTTTCTGTCATCCCAATTGACTATGAATAGAAGAGAAGTGCGGCATCAGACGTTGGAAGAATTACATATGGATATATTTTGTAAAAAAAAAATGATGGATTTTTGACAACTGATTTATCTTCGCTACGAGTATTTCTTTGTTAAGTCGAATTACTATGCATTAGGGGAATTTTGAGGTCTAAAATGGGCCTCCTAAGGAAATTATAAAATAATAGTGGAAAAAATCTAATAAGATTTGATGACATCATCAAATTTTAGAGGGGAAAATGAAAAAACTACTTTTTCAATTCATATTTTCAACTTATCTCCCAAAGTTTTTACTCAAATTTCGAGCGGGAGTACTCGTTGGATGCGGAATTTAATTCCCCATCCAAGGAGTACCCATGTTGCATACTTTCGATGGGTCCTACTACACGAAAAATGAGAAATAAATAAAAAAACGTGATTACAATCACGTTTTTTATGTATTTCTCATTTTTCGTGTAGAAGAGTTCATCGAAAGTATGCAACATGGGTACTCCTTGGATGAGGAATTAAATTCCGCATCCAACGAGTACTCCTGCTCGAAATTTGAGTAAAAAGTTTGGGAGA
Organism: Pinus albicaulis; assembly: GCA_034641835.2. Classification (NCBI taxonomy): domain Eukaryota; kingdom Viridiplantae; phylum Streptophyta; class Pinopsida; order Pinales; family Pinaceae; genus Pinus; species Pinus albicaulis. Next base: position 15,833 of record JAXQQM020064411.1, read on the forward strand.
TAAGTTTAAATACGAGTTGAAAAAGTAGTTTTATTATTTTATTATTTTTTAATATTTTTACTTTTTTACTCCAAAAAAGGTGAATCATCCATTATGGATGACATCATCATCTTGAATCCTATTGGTTGTTATAAAGTTTATTTTTGTTGTACATTTTTCTTATGAGGCCCATTTTAGACCTCAAAATTCCCCTAATTAAAATAGTTATGTAAAGAAAGATGTTTGATTTATGTTTCGAATGTTCACAGAACCTTTTCAGAATTTTAGTTAGATTGCTGTAAAAATGTAAGCTGCGCTTATTTGTATCAGCATGATGTGTAAAGAAAGTGGTATAGTTACATTTTAATTTAGCTAGTGGTCTGAAGGACTCACCGAAGTTTGATGGAGTTTGATTCATTGATGTAGAGATGAAGGACTCACCAACCTTTGATTCCATGAATGACATTGCAGAATTTTGAGAACAACTGGTGGAGAAAATCATGCTGGAGTAGGAGCATGAGCGGGAGCATGTTGTATTCTTGAGAGGATATGTCATAGACATTTAGATACCCTGCAACATAAGGAAAAGGAAAGAGAAGTCTGTGCATTTAGATACCCCATAAGTGGCACACAAAATTTTGCATGGGTGTGTAGATGGTTGCATAAGAATTGCACACGAACTGCATGGGTGTGCAGGTGGTAGTGGGAATTCGGTTGGCGTGTGACCCAGACGACGAGATGAAAGTGGTGGGCGATGGGGTCTTTGAGAAAGTTCTAGAACTTAGAGAGAGTTTGGTGCTAAAATTCATATGCCAAGAGAAAAGCATGGGAATGTAAACATGGGAAGCAAACATTTATTGTCAAGGAACTAATGCTGCCATTAGTTTTCTTTTAAAAAATATCAATGCAAACAATCTTTTTAACCATGAAAAATATACATGTATGGCCTCTTTGCCTCAGGAAGAGGCAAATAAGATGAGAAAGTTTCTTATTCGTTGCAACCGCTAATACCTTTATTTGATTTGTTGTGACGTCATTCTTCATAAAAGACTAATAGAAAATTATAGGTTATCATAGAGAAGGATTAATGTTGAATCTCCAATTCGATTGCTATAGTCCCTACCCTAGCCGCAGGCGGCAGGGACTAAAAAACAAACAATTGAGCATAAATAGTCAAAATAATATTTATATCTTTAAGTCTTTCTCAAGCTAATCATTGGTTGTGACAATTTATGCTTTTTACATGGGTTATGTTGGTTTTGGCTAGCTCTATATTTAATGATTTTATATAAGTATAAGGATTATTATTATTTTCTGCCAATGCAAGACTTTAGCAATTGATTTGTTTGTTGATCATTATCAGTTTAGCTATTTGAAGGTATTATTGTATCCTTTGCACAATATAAAGCCATGTGGATAATTTCCTCAAATATTTTATGCTATAATTATGGATATAGTTGCAACATTCATCCATGATATTTAGATACTTGATTAGTGTTTTTTTATTCTTAAACTTTGCAAAAAAATCTATCCAAAAATAAAATCCTTGAAAATAGTTCATACTTAGGTAAATAACACATTTACTATCAATTACTTCAGCCATAATTGAAGAAAATCTTTGCATAAAAAATGGAAGGAATAAGATGTAAATAAATACTTGCAGATACCAATCCTGAAGACCCACCGCTCGCCAGATCCACCATATAAATATCGACTAATCATGTCTTGCAAATTTATCTTCTTACTGTTTCAGTTCATTAGAATCTATGCACCTTCTGTTTTTCAGTTTTTTTTTGAAAGTTAGAAGCAAAAGGGTGGTAGCAGACATCAGTGCCACACCTCTCTCTGCTAATTATATATCACTTCTTGTAACTTTGGAGCTTCGTCTCCCTTTTTTTTGAATATTAATAGCAACCGACTTTGTTAAAAGAAAAAGATGTAATAAATACTTACTAGAATTTTCTTTCCACCAATGTTTATGTTTTCCTCAACACTTATGTAGGAGTAAAATTGTGACTTACTACCCACCAAAATTTATGCAAGTCCTTATGCCTGAACATGAAATTAATTTATCCACTTCACATCTCAATTTATTAGTTCTTATAAGATTCTAGTAACAATGTAATGATACATTTTATGTTATTTGTAATCAAAATATGAACCTATAAAACATGCACTTCCTCCTTTTTAATATTCTTCTCATCAATAACTTACCATCTCATTTATTCACCTTTTTGGGTTTTTGTAATGGTATGAACTCCCATCACAATTTTCAATCGAGTTAGGAATGCAATGAAATATTTTAGAGTGTTTGTAATCAATGGAACCTATTAAACATGCACCTCCCTTTTCCAATAGCTTTGTCATTATAATTTTGGATAACTCCATATTTTATATAGGTTTTTTCACTTTAATGATTTCAATTATAGATTGTAAATTAATACGTATTTATGTAAAATTTGGATACCTGTTTTTTGTTTTGGAATTTTTAGGGATTGTACCTTATTGGGTTATAAGGAGTTTGATTGGTTTGTCAAGTAGGATGATGATATTCACAACTAGTTTGTGAAATAATATGCATTTATATATTTTTTTGGTTGTTTATTTTTTTCTTTTAGAAATTGTATATTAGTGGTTTATAAGGATTTTGATTTAGTTAAGGATGGTGATATCCCTTATTGAGTACATTAAGCATGATGATTTCCAACTTTTTCATGGATTTAAAAAAAAAAATTTAATCATATTATGATGATTAATGTGTAACATTTAAACTATAACAAAGAATTGGTACATAGCATTGCACATTCAATGTTCAAAATAATTTTGAACCTTTTTTATCTCTATAATGCAATTCTTCAATTGTTTAACTTTATACGATATTTTTTCATTGGAAACATGATTATGAAAACAACTTTCTAGGGGAATGGGCGTTGATTTGGATTCGTGTCACTCCATGATATTATTGAAGCAAGCTTAAGCGTTGAATGGATCCAAATAAATATTACCTACTTTAGAGTAATTGATCTCAATTGTTTGAATCCTAACTATATAATTCTTAGAAGTTCCTATAAATATTGTTTGAAACATGCCCATGATATCCTAAAGTAATATTATATGGGGAATGATGTGACACTTTCCCATTTTCAATCTTGCCAACATGTTCATAGTGCTTAAAGTTCTAATTGAGGAACAAAATTGTCTAGGATAAGGTTTTATACATACTTTATAATAAAGTTATTTGAGTTGCCTTGTCCAAAGTTATGCTTAAGATCTACTTAGGGGTGTCGTTACCTCCTTTGGATTTTAAATGAATCCTTATTTGTCTAAATCCCTTCAAATAGACACAATGATGAAAAATAGGTAGACTGGGCCACCATTATCATATCAAGTTGAACCAAGTGTGACCACCAAAAAATAATGTCCTAAAAATGAAAATCTACTTCATAAATTTATGTTTCTACATGTAAAGAGAAGTTTAATGGATTTCAAGGACTCCAAAATACTTTTAACCATAAAGCTATCAACAATATTAAGCTACACAAGAGTGACAACTGATGTTTGTAGGTAAACCACATGTCAATCCCTCTTTCCTAGCAAGTATACTTTACAAGCATTGTGTGTAAGTAATATATCTTCAATGCAAATGCACTAATGGTCCTCACCATGATATTTGGCACATGAAGCCTAGGCATGAATTTGAGTTTTAATTATTTCCAAACCTCCATATTTACTAGGAGTGGAACAAAGATCCCAACTAACCCTAAGAAACCATTTCTCCTTAGTATTGTTGGAAAAAATGAAATTCCTAAGAGCCATTGTTTAAGTAGTTATAAGGCAACTTAAAAGATACCTAACTAAGGGAGTAATAAACATGATCAGTAGCTCAAATTTTCATGAAATCAAATATTAGTAGCAATCTCGAGAGGCCTTGAGATTCATTTATGGACTTTATTTTCAACCCTTTATGCCAGCACTTCCCATAAGTTCATAGGAGAAACTTAAAAACAGATGGGAGGTTAAGGAATTTAAATATCCATATTGGTTGAAACTCAAATTATGAATATATGGTTAGCTCGAAGCAAGGTGTTGACCATAAATATTCAGTTTGAGTCAAAACAAAATGAATCTAGACACCCCATCAAGTTGTTTAAAGAGATTCTATCCTCTAAAATGGTAAAAAAATGTTAGTTTTGGGCCACTTTAGAAGTTTCTATACCATGTTAGGGTTGGGCTTCATGCGATGTGGGGTGCATGTGAACCCTATCCCCTTGTTATATCTTAGAATATTTGGTTGATAGATATTTGGAGAGTTATTATAGGTGGATAATTATCCTCGGGATATGTGCTGGAGGAGTGCACATCTTATCAAGGTATTTATCTTGTGTGGCATTGAAATTTTCTATATCATCTGCCTTTTGAGAAGGATGGGGCCTCATCATAGGATGTGGAGCTATATTTTGGAGTACCATTAGGCACTAGTAGGAAGGGCGCTTATCCCTAGGACCATCAAGACCATGTGGCACATAGGTGGAGGTAGAGCACTTGACTTGAGGGAGGCTTATATTAGATTACACTTCACTTGGGAGGTGGTGCTTAACCACATAATTACATGTATTGTATTGGTAGAGGAGCACTCCAGTTGTGGACCTAGTCCAGTGACTTAAAGTAAATCATTGTTGACCTAGTTCATTTGTTTATTGTTGGAATCCCTCACTTAACTTTAAACATATAAATGAATGAGATAATCTTTGTTTGAATGAATTATTCAAGTATGTACTTATAATATTCAAGTACTTTAATTGGATTCTTTGTGCTTTCTTGATACGAGAGTTGGAAGACTTGTGGTTAATGTGAATTAAATCCTAGAGAAGAATTATAGTGCTAAGGTTTATCTCAAAGTTTTTGTGTGAGCTAGACCTAGGTTTTGTGTGATGAAACCCTATAGTAATATTTGTAGTGCTTGGGTGCAAGGGGAATTGGTATGATGCATACTTGGTAAATATCCTCGGTATGTTATGGGATGCAAGTGGGAGATCAAATAATGGACTTCTTGTCGTTGATGGTAACTTGTTTTGGAGCCTTTGGTATGCCTATATAGCTTGGAAAGATGTCTTCTTCGGCTTTTGTATTGTTGGTTAGATATTCTTGTTAATGTCAAATTCCCTAACTACAATTTGGGAAAAAATTAAATAATCCTTGTTTGGGATGATTAAAAGGACTTATGAACCAACCTTTTATGACTTTATAGGAATTGTTGTACTAGTTTGTGATGATCTAAGTTTCCGTTCTTTATTTTCATTTGCGTAATATGCAGAGTTTATTATTTTTGTCTTGAATTTAGATGTTGTATATCTAAACACTAGACCTTGTTTCTTATTGTTATCAATATCTTTTTGGCTATTTTAATAAGTTGATTTATTAGTAACAATAAATATAAAATGTTACGTGTTTTATAATTCCTAGATTAAATTAGAAATCAGATTTAGTGATGTCAATAAAATATTTTCATATTTTTTTGTTGGTTGTGATCGTGCCTTGAGGGTTATGATATTCTTCCTTCCTTCAAGCACATTTTTGATGTCTATATTCATGAGCTTTCCAAGTGAATACCTTGGATATAATTGAAGTATCTATTGCTATTTTTTTTCAAATTCAACCACAAGGGTGAAAATTTTATGAAATAGATCTAGGGAACCAGAAGTAGAAGAGGTAAATTTATGAATTTGTTTTAAAGAACAAATTTCAAAAAAATGAAAAAATAAAAGAGTCATCAAAAAGTATTTTTTCACTAGTTCTTAAATATCAAGTTCAAACAATAGGATGCCTTTAATAAGTATTGCTCAAACCTATGACATATCAAGTACCTTGAGGCCCTAATATCCAACACCTACAAGGACAACTTAGAACCCTGTGTCTCCAGGTACTCCATGGCTACCTTAAGTCAAGGGGAAATGCTTAGGTAAATAGAACATAGTCAATGGTATCCATCTTATGGAGAATGACAGGGGGCGAGGAGGGGCCGAGTGTGTTAGGTTATTAATATGTACATTTAAATCATAGCCTATAGGTCCCATACATTCAACCATTACCCCTAAATGTTCCCATGACTAATTTAAGTTAATAGGTGAGAATTGTGAGTTTATAATTTTAAATAAGGGTGTGAAACGTCTCATTCCCCACTACTAGTCCTATGCTTGTTAGGCCACTTCTCAAAGAATTTATGTTTGATTCAAGCACATCCATGGGTAGTTAACGCACTTCCTCATGCACATAAAAACATGCTCATTCTTTAGATTGGCCTCTTCCAACTAGGCATGCTCTCATAGCCACAACATTGTAGAATGCATATTTACAACATTAAAAATGTAATGCATGTTGCAGGGTCCAAGGTGTAGTTCCCCATGCTTGCAAGATCTCTAAAACATCTGGAGCAACAAATTCTAATTACATGTGCCAAATTCTAGTTTGTGTGTGTGTGTATCTTATCATCCTACACATACCCACCTTAAATCATATGCACATGCAACTCGACATATTGTGAGAAAAACCTAATGCATGCACAATTCAACAATCCATTTTCTCACCAAGCTAATTAGATTGCGACCCATAGTGTCCTACATGCATACATTTTAGTAGTTTGCACATAAACTAGACACTTAAGTGTCTATTATGATATGGACTACAACATATGCATGCTAGTAGTAGTATATGACATGTTATGAGTTGAATAGTCATTGATAATTACAAAAGTGCACTACCTTCAACAATTAAATGTAAACTCTTATAATTGAAATGTATTAAATGTACACTCTTATAGCCATTAATCTGCCGATTTAATGGCTTTTGGTCGTGGTTGACAGCTCTCCACAGTTGGATCTCGGAGGTGTGGAAGCTTGTCATTTATGATGAAATTAATATCTACCCCTATGCTAAGGGTTTCTTTATATTAGATTTTGAAAACTCTGAAAGCAGAAAATGCATTTTAGATTTTGGCCTTTGGTTTTGGGAAAACTCGGGCCTATTCATGAAGCCATGGAACCCATCATTCGATCCCTCAACAACAGTCATAACCTCAACACCAGTTTGGGTCAGATTTCCAAACTTACCTTTGCATCTCTGGAATCTCTCCTCGCTAAAAGCCATTGGAAATGCAATTGGGAAATTTTACTACAAGTGCCCAGAAACAGAGGAATATGTCAGAACCACCTATGCACGCATCTGTGTAGAAATGGACTTCAGCACCAAATTCCCAGCTGAAATAATCCTAACAAGTAAAGACTATGTATGGAACCAGAAACTTGACTATGAACGTGTCCTCTTCAGATGTCAATCCTGCTTTGAGACAGGCCATCTAGCCAAAAATTGCCCAAAAGCCTCTGAGAAAATTTCTGCTAGAAAAATTCACCATAGATCTACATGCTGGGAAGGAGCACAAAAGGAACATTACACTATCGTTAAGGAAGAATACTCTCCAGAAAACTCTGAATCGCAAAAATCGGGCAAGATAGAAACAACCCTCAAGACAAGCAGGGGAAAAGACCCACCCAATAACAAAAAAATGAACTCGACAACCCCTCTAGCATCAACAATTATGAGGATTCAAATATCGCACAAAATAAATCTTCATTTAGCAGCAAAGTAGATCTCCCATATCCCGAAGATAAGACACCAGTATCCCAAGAATCAAAAGAGATGAAGGAGGTGCAAGATAAAGGAAGTTGGAAGACCGTAGAGAAGAAAAAGAAAACTACAACACAAATCTCGCCAAGGAAGACGAGAAGCTATACAATTAAGAATTAAGAAATTTATAGGTCCGATAGACCAAAGTGTGGTCTCAGTGGACGTTAACCATCATCATCATCAAGAAGCATAACATAGAGTAGATAGTTAGTCAACCTATTTCCTATCTCACACTATCTTTTAAGAGCAATGTATAGAAAATTCACACATGGTAATACATATGTATTTCCATTCTATTTTTCTTTATCCATATAATATTAATTGTTTACTTCATCTGTGTTCATGCTTCCAAACCCATAACTTATTCAATTAACTCATTTATATCTTATATGATTTGCATCCTAGAATCATAAAGCTATTTTGATTGTCATTTAAATCTTGCATATAAGAGTGATACTTACTTTTCAAGAAACCCATTTGAATCTTTTTGTGATATGCAACTTCAAATCAATTGTAGTTCATGACTTGTTCGTTTGTTAGCCTAGAAGGTTAGCTCAAGTGATCATGAAAAAAAATGAAATCCCTCCCTCAAAATTGGTGAAGTTGCGGGTTTAACTTTCTTGGTCATGCCATGATTAGGTTTTATAATGAAAATCGACAAGTGACCTATTTATCATTTAAAAATCATAATTTTTTTTTTTTTCAAAGAGAAAATGTCCCATAATAATTTCTTACACAAATTTTCTCACATGCATCATATTCCCTATACATTTGATCATTATTTTTAATGGTAGATGGATTGATTGTCTTCACATTTAGTTATACTTTTATCTCTTTCAAAGGGAACACACACACACACATATTTTAACTTAGAGGAACCCAATAGCCCGCCTGACACGTAAGTACTAGCAAACATCTGGGAGGCTACGAATTGTCCTCCTCCCTGCAACCTGAATCACAACAGGGGGATTTGAACCTGGGTCTTTCGAGTTACAACAATTTCACATTTCTTGGATAACCAATTGAGCTGCCCCCCATCGCCCCCCCCCCACCCCCCGGGACCTTTCAAAGAGAATATTTAATTTGAAAAAAGAAAAATAAAGAGAATACATTATTATTGTTTATTAAAATTTAGAGGAATCGATAATTCGTGATGATTACCTAGATGAGGCCTGGGTTAAAAGCTAGCAAACTACCACTATAACTCTTATGCTAGTGCCACTGGCCTGCAAACCATCACTTAACAAGAAACCTATGACTTAGCAGGGCCAAGACGTTTGAAGATACACATACAAAGGAAGTCTCACTCGCAAAGAGGTATCTACCCTTCTAACCTTATCACAATGAACCAACATATCATTTGTAAAAAACGAATAAAAGAAGAAAAAGAACAAACCATTCTCTCCATCACTTAAACTACAAATCCTTTACATAATATATTATTATTAACAACGAAATTTTTGATAGGGAACTAGAAACCTCCCGAGATATATGCAATAGCGTGTAAGCCACATGTATCGAGAACTCATATTTTAGCCTAGGACCGTGATGCCTAGAGGCCATCGAGACTAGATTTGGGATCCCAAACTCTAATGAGACGTCTATCCTTCCAACCTTACTATGACAAACCATGTCACTGGGGACTTGAACAAGAGTGGAGGGGATGGAAAACCACCATCCCTACCACCCAAGTTAAACACTTGTTAACAAAATATATTATTATTATCATTGATAAAATTGAATATATTTTCAAGGCATTGAGTGAATATAATGACAAACCACCATCCCTACAACTTTAACATGACAAAATATATTATTGTTATCGTTAATAAAATTGAAAACTTATAAAATTAATATGTTTTCAAGACATTGTCATTTTGGACTTTTAACTTGCATGGCATTTATGAAACATCTTTAAACAATCTAAGCAATCTTTTTCGTGTTAACGCCGCCACAAAATATTTATGAATATTAACAAAAGAATCCTTCGTGGCCCTCCGAGAATAATTAAATTCATATTTATCTCGTAAATAAGGTAAATCAATGTTTGGGACACTTGGTGCTTTTGACTTGTGTTCTCTTGATTTGGGAACACACCATTTGTTAAAGGCTTCATGATGGTCTCGAAACTTCACGACCATTTCCGTCTCGCTTTTCAAACCTTCCCAGAACTTGGTAGGGTCTCTCTCTTCACCACCTTCGAATCTCGCTTTTTCACCTTTTTGACTACTTGGTGGGGTCACTCTTATCACTACTTTCAACCCCTTTGAGAGCTTGGTGGGGTCACTCTAATCACTCCTATAACCATATGATAATGTGGTTGCTTAAGCAAATACGAATATTAATAATAACTTATCAAAAGTGTCACTCTTAAATGCCATGCCACTATAGTTTTGGACTTTTTTTTGGGCTCCTCATTGTTTTTAAAATGTTAGAATTATATTATATGGTTATAGAGAAAAATGTGTTACCATAAAGAAAGGCTGTAATGTGGTGTTGTTTTTAGAAATTAGTATATTTGTGTGTTTTATTTGCATTTTTTTTAATCATGTGTCTCATCTGATATTGTATATTTAATATTGATATATGCATTTCAAATGGGTTTATATGTTATATTTGTGTCTAATGATTCTCATTATGTGTACATTATATGTATTTTAAAGGGGTCATATGTGTTTTGAGTTGAGGTATGTGTTTGTATTTTTGTGTTACACATTTTTTTTATAATTTAATTTACATTTTATTTTGTATTTTTGCATTTCAATTTGCATCTTAAGTAATGTTAGTGTTTTGAATTGTGTTTTATTTATTTATTCTAACTAACTCTTGTGTCTTAAATTGGATTTCATGGGATGTAAATTAAGATGTAAGATGAGAAATATGAAAGTGGTGTGTTTCATTTCAATGTCATGTATCTTATTTCTACTATCGTGTTTTCCATTTCTGTAACACACTTCTTTATTTCGTCATATATATGTTTTTTTTTAAAACAAAAATCTTTTATTATTATTTTTTCATTAATTAAACAAAAGACTTTATAGATTTCACAGAGAAAATCACCTTAATATCTGGAAGGTAACCTTGAAAAAGAAAAAATACAAATAGTTTGTGACAAGATCTTAATTACTTAATGTGAGTAAGAAACCATCACATGTACTTCATGAAAATAGGAAACTGAAAGGATTCCTTACGCCCAACCACAATAATACTCTCTTATGTGCACATTCAGGACAATAATCAGATACCAAGTACTATAAAGCCCAATTATATGTGAATATTAAGAATACATATCATTCCTTCTGAGAAGAAGAGTATTGTTCTCCCACGATTTTAGGGCATATGCAAAGGAAAAATGTTGTTGCTTCTAGTGAAAGATATCCAATAAACTTAGTGTGGAAGCTAACCTTACTTAGCAACAATGTATGAAATGGTGGATCCCTATCAAGTTTGGTAGGTCTTCAACAAACAACAACTAAACATATAGAATAATAGTAGTTGTAGGATGATTGGTCCACATGTCTATATCCAAAGTTGATTCATGCTATGGTTTGGGAAAATGAATATTGGTTGTATCGGCTAGGTAACACTTTACCAAACAACACCCTTTCCACTCAAACAAAATGCAAGGGAGAAAGAATGGAAATTATTACAACAATATGCTTCTTCCAACATGTATGCATATACAGGAATTCGAAAAAAAGTGATTTGCAATTCTAGCAATGATTTGTCTCTTCCAAATGTTCTATTTATGCATAATTATAATGAAGATAATGTGTCACTTGTGGGAAGTAATTACCTGTTCCTATGCATTTCATCCTAACATGAATTCAGTAAAGAGAGATGCCAAAATCCTAGGCATGAAAATCGATCTACATAAGTATTATTAATGTTTAGAACATATATTCTATATAAACTAGCTCCTTTCAAGCTTAACTGCATTCAAGAAGATGCCACACTATGGCATTAATTTTTCCGCTCAGTTCGAGTTGCAACACAATTTCTTATCCTATGTGTTCAATTATTTCTGCAATGCAAGGTAATGCCAACTCTAAGCATCATCGGGGCTAGATATTCATGCTTAATTGCACAAGTAGATACTTAGTCCTTTAAAGGAAATTGTTGTACATAAAACATGCTATGAGTTTGGATTGGGTGTACCAGTCAAAATGAAATTCCAAATGCACCTCAATAGATCAATTAAATCCCACGAGTAAAAAATGACCTTTAGAGGAAAGAACTAGCTTTTTGTTGATTTTCTAGCCATTGCAATTCGTTTTACTTGAACACATATGGACCAAGTTTCTCCTTCTCGTTCATGGATTCACATACCCTACAACCACTTTCCAATATGTCCTTCCTAATCATACAACCATAGATGTATATAATCTCTCGATATTTACAACATGGATGAATTTCACAATAGAGAGCAACTTGCTAAAAAATCCGCTAATGGAAAATTTATTAAGCCTCATTATTTTACTATCAGTTTTATCCTTGGGAAAGTAAGGTTTTGCAACTAATTTAAGTCATATGTAAATATGCAGTTGATATCAAGGTTAGCATCAAAATTGCATCTTCAAAAACAATATTTCGTTTCAAAACCACCATTTTGTTTTCCCATTAAAACATATATTAGTGGAAAGACAGCAATTATACCATTATTCAAATAGTTTGAAAACAACATTTCTAACAAAGGAATTTGAAATCCACCAACTGAGATCTTATCCTATTCCTTTGCCTTACTAAACCAGGTTAGCCAAAGGTGATACCTCAAATACAGATATAAAAACAACTATATCATATAAAATAACAATTTGGTTTCTAGACATGGAAATCGACTTCTTGGACAATTCTAGCCACATTTAGAGTCTGAGAGGACAACCTACAAGGAAATTATGTAGCCCATAAATCTTATACGTAGGTCTAAGAAGACCCATAATGCAACATTTCATCTCAAGTTTTATTCCTTGAGAACAAATATCCCACAATGTGGCATTTACCCAACACATAAGCAGAGAATGAAACCCAACTAATAAAGTGCAATAAATGTCTGTAAATCTTAGCAAATTATATGACTAAATGTTCTAGTTGTGGCTTGAAATTAATCTTAAACAACCTCTATATCAAACCCTTAAAGTTTCGTGTAATTATGTGTGTTACCTAGGCTAATATGGCAACAATTTTTTTATTTTTGTCATGGTTCATTGCCAACATACTCAATACTATAACATGCCTTTGTGTGAGAAACCATTAAAGAGGGCATGTACATATAAAGTGAACATTATGACTAACAACCAAAGTCTATACGAGGAAAACGACTAGGACCAAGTTATTGTAAGCCATTGAAAAATTTTGTATGCCAACACATTGAATTATTTCCAAGGTTGGAACAAAATTTTAATAAGCCCTGAACGTATGCCCAATCAACACATAACAAATATCTTTCTAGATGTACTAGGTTCTTTTCCTATGAACATGATGAACTGTATCAAGTAATATTTTGATATTTTGAATTCTTTCAAGTGTTAGGCACTACCATATGATGTTTGATGACCTATTTTTAAGGGGAACTAATGCCTCACTTCATGTCTACTATCTCTTGTATCGGTTTTTAAACTTATGGAAGCACCCTTAGTATGTGTGTGGCCATGGAAACTAGGTGAATTTTTTTTTTAAGTCCACTGATCCATAATTAAATGTGAAACATTATTGATGGCCGCAATTTCTTCCACAATGGTTAAATGTACAATATAATCCCTGCCTACATATGGCTTCAAAATGTCATGTAATTTTAGCGTGCCCTTATCCATATTGTCACCTTTGTTTTTGCAAGAAGTGGTATTTAACGATTTTCGAGCATCATAGTTAGTAAAAACACCTCGGTAAGGGCATAAGGATGAGCTTCATGATTTTCCTCCCAACTATTGAAAACTGCCAACTATGTAGGTGTCACCCCCTAGCTTTTGAAACCTATTCCCAATGTGTAGGCCAAGGATTCAAGAGGTTTGTCCCACTTCCACCCTTACATATTGTAGTTTTGTTATAGACTGATATAGGGAGTCCAGAGGTAGTTTTTCCTCCATCTGTTAGTCCATAAGGAACTCTAGTGATACACTTATCCACCCATTGGTCAACAAGGGACTGCAGAAATACACACCTCCATCCTTTGGTCAACAAGGGACTCCAAAGATACACATCTCCACCCTTTGGTCCAAAGGGACTCCAAAGAAAAACATATGCACCCTTTAACCTACAAGGGACTCCAGAGATAAAATATCCATCCTATTTTTACTCCGGATTTCCAAATAATTATCCCCACCCTAAAGTTTCTCATCACCTCTACGTAATGTTGGCATCTAGAGTATTCTAATTTTGAATCTTTAAGAACAGAACTCGGGTAAGACAACCAGAGGCACCCTTGAACTTGGACAATTAGATCACTTACAACAATAGAGAATTCACATTCCTGTAGCAACATTTCATCTCTAAATAAAAGAGAATATTAATATTACATAGGTAAATCTACAATGGCATGTTGACAACAGGGTATTTCAAGGAGGGGCTCCAGGGATGAGGAATCTCCATCCTCAAATTTTGAACAATATTCTCATTCACAGTGGAGGGAAATTTCAATTTTGTAGTAATATCTCATTCTAGAGTAGTTTCAAGTGTTAATATCAATGAGTCTATACTAATATAGACTACAAGGTCTTTACCCTTGAAGTATGACGTTAATTCAAAAAACATGTTAGTTAAATGTGGACTTAGTTCTGAATAGTCCATCTGGAAATAAGTTAGCTCTAAGGCTAGTCTCAGTATTCTAAGTAAACTAAAGAGTAGCATAAGAATTAAAATTAGAGACATAGCATAGTTATCTAGGGTGATGAAAAGGGAAACAAATCCAAGTCTATTTACTAATAAAGAAAGAGTCGCTCTAACTTAAGCAGGCTATGTTTGTGCATCATGTGGGATCCAAAAATATGTTGTATCCTAAGGCAGGTCCTCAACATGATCAATGAGAATTGTACATTGCATTATTGGAGCATATAACCTCTTGATTCTGTAGGTCATTCTATGGCCCTTGTGGTGCTTTCCACGCAATTTCACACCTACGCTTCTCCTTCCTTCACAACCATATTTTATCAATTATGCTCTTTATATGTTGATCTCAATGTTGGCCTTCTCTTCGTATCTTGATGTTCCTTTCCTTCATTTCTTACTACACTCTCCCTCTTGCTACTTCTTCTTCACTTTTTCCCTTTTGGTCCTGACTCCCTTCCTTTTCCACTATCGCCCCCCATCCTTTGGTTAATTATGGTTTGTTTAATGTCTCCTCAATTTTTTTCCATTTGACCATTTTGGCTCTCCTTTCTTGCCATTTTCCATCTTCCTAAGGATTCTTTTATATTTGGAAAGCTATGAGAGACAAAAAAATTAGCGCCCCCCTCCCCCCCCTCCACCATGTGCTAATAATATGTAAATATCTACCCCTATTCGAAGGAACATTAGTTGTTTCTACGTTCCCTATCCCTGTGAACTCTATGCTTGCCAACCCTCCCTTGCTTCTCAAGTCTTAGTTGAACTATGTGTGCCCTCTCCATTCCAACTGATACCAAAATTATTTTTTCAACTTGTACTTATGCGCTAGTGATTGTGTTTATCTACGTATTTAATAGTATTTCTCTAGGTCCCATTGGATTCACTTGTTTAGTGGAATGTATTTAAAGTCTTCCACTCTAAATATCGATTAAGACACACAATAGCTCATTGAAAAGATATTTTATAAATTATACAAAATGGAAAAATGAATGCACTTTCCCCATGATTTTCAAAAGGATCAAACACTTAAGTAACACATGTAAGTAATGTGCACATAAGAAAACCACTCAAGTAACATAAATGGTGCACTTGAGAAATGCATAATGGTAAGAAACACATTTAAGAGATGTGTCATACATGATGCAATTAAGAAACATGCATATTTGATGCACCATATGTGTCACACATAAGTTACATCAAGTGACATATGTAAGTGGTGCACCATAACTATTAATACATAAGCGATGCAACATGACCAATGCCACATAAACTACATAACATAATAGACAAAAATGATCAATGCACCATAAATGACACACTTAAGTGATGCACTCAAGAAACACACATAAGCAATGATGCACCATCTTAACCAACACACATATGCAATTTACCATACTTAGCAACACATAAGTGATGTGTGCAAATGATGCACCTTATGTAACACACTTTAATTATTCAATTAAGCACCAATACATGTACATAAAAAACACACTAGAAGAAATACAAATAAGCATCTCACTCACACATTATAATAGAAAAACTCAAGTAATACACTATATAAAATGAAGAACTTAAACAACACCCATAAGTGATGCATTGTAATTGATACACCATAAATGATGTGTGTCATAGTGGTAGAAATATCAAGTAACAAATGCATGGAACCACTATCATCTATTTTCTAAACCCCAACCATGACAATAATTTGAAACCTCTACTTATGATAAAATTAAGTATAAAGGTGTTGACAATTTTTTTAATAAAGTAGAAGCTAGAATGCCAAGAGTTAGGTGAGTTGAGTTGGAAAAGATATAGTTAGCTTCTTAGACTAGAAAATTGACATAAGGAGTTGGATTTAGGCAAACAATGGGTTAGTTCAAGAAATCTCTTTGGAAAATGATTAATATGAAATGTAGATAAGGATGCAAAAAAATGATGTTTGGGTGGAATTAAGGACGTTATAGACAAATCAGGACACAAGTAGTGATGAAGAAGGATACCAAAAGGTGTATATTAGGAAGGAAAATTGATAAATATGAGTCAGACTAGGATGTATAAGAATGCAAAAGGGTACATAGAAAATAGGATGTTGTAACGATATACTATAATAATGATATAAGATATAATACCTCAATTTTAGCCTTGTATGTGAGTTATATAAAATATAAAATACCAAATTTTTAACATGGCCATCTCATTAGGAATAAAGACATACTGCTTAAATTATGATATTTACATTAAGTGTATATATAGTAGCTAAATTAACTCTATACAAAATGTCATGCTTCACAGAGAAGTTGACAATAAAAATTGGTCCATAATTATTGCCTTAAACTAGAACATATATCCAACGATGATGTTATATTATCAAAATACTAAAATGTTGAGAGAAATAATAGCATTAATAAGAATGTTAAATGTATTGTTAAAATGGCTGGAAAATATGAACATACCTTGTAATTTGTTGTTGTAATACATCATTATACTATATTAACAACCATTAGGCTCCATCCTTGCAATTAGAGATAAAGTGTAACAACCGCATTCACCCCATAGACCATATTAAGGGCAGAAGAAGGTGTTACTATCATTGACCTGAGCTCCATAGCCCTATCATGGAAATGGGGTCTTAAATATTCATTATTGTTTAACTTCTTTGAGACTCAAAATAAACATCGACATCATGTCCCGTTTATTGAGAGATTTCCAAAAATATAATTTCTAACTAAATTCGACTCCCAAATCAGAAGATATGGTTGGTTAAAATTTTCCATTGATCCATTGCCACACTAGCGAGGTACTGCCAAATTCCTCTGTGTGGTGCCTACGTGGAAATCCCTCCACATCACTTATCATGGCCACATCAATACGATTAGACAAATTTATTCCCATGAGACATGTGCCACATCATAGTCCCATCTTGGCCCCACACTTCATACAACCGATACTCGTTATATGAAACATTGGCCCCCGACCTAACCCATTGGATTAACACGTGTTAACAATTATCAATAGGCCGGGGCAGGAAAAAAATTTCACACCACTCCACAAGAGGATATTTTTGTCTATCAACTCGTCAACCTTTCCCTCAGTCCATTTTATGCCACTATGCTGCGTAGTTACCACGAGGTATGAGACCCTAAGATCCGAAGATGCACAAATACTTTCCAACTTCTAGACAGAAATTCCATCATTTGGCTCTGTCATTCTCGCCCAATATCACCCAATGCTACCACACAAGACACAACACTTCAATTAAGAACAAGACTGAGTATTTGTGTATCGTGATGAAATATCTCTCCATCAAACACCACTCGTCTTGCCTTGACTCACCCATCTCGCAACTGTGCATGCCAAAAACCCTTCTAAGGCCCGAGGCCCCAAGGCCTTGAGATGATGCCAGAATAAAATATATAGTCTCGACCTACTCCCTCCCCTCGAACCTGTGATACTAAGGAAAAATATCGTTCTCCTAGGGCATGATTATAATATACCATTCTACACACACATATTAGAGGAAATATCCCATGTTAATTTTTGGTTGTGATCCCTCCTCAGATCACCGATATATATATATATATATATATATATATATATATATATATATATATATATATATATATATATATATATATATATATATATATATATATATATATATCTGTGTGTGTGTGTGTGTGTGTGTGTGTGTGTGTGTGTGTGTGTGTGTAAAGAGGCCTCTCTTGACATATCCAAGAAACCTACCCCTCTAGAGCTTAAACAAATACCTGACCTATCTCATCTACATATATAGACATATTCATATGTTTATATATAGTTAACTAGCCCTCATGAGCTTATACACACGCATAAGGGATAATGCTTCTAAAGAACTCAAAAACTCAACTCCATAAATCAAAAGCATATTAATGATAACAATAAGTATTCATATTGTATTCATTTACACAATAGCACAATAGGTAAAATACTTGGTAGTTAAAATACTAACAAAGAATTTTGGGGCTACAACTATCCACCCAACCTTATGATGAATTCTTCTTATAGTCAACCACTCTCAATCTAAATTCAGAGCCTAAGGAGGAATGATCAAGTGAATTAGAACACGTTCATTAAATTAAGAGAAGCATATAGAGATTACACCATCTCCACCCTCAGATATAGAGAATCTAGATATTTCACCATCTCCACCCTCAGTTGATATAGGGAATCTAGAAATCATCTTCACCCATTTGAGTAGAGATGCTTTTCCATGTTGCTGCCACCTGTGCCCACAACATAGTCTTGGCCTGTAGATCCTCTTCTCTCCTCCCATGCTCTTATGAACATGTTATAGTATTTTGGTGAGCTATCCTAGATGCACTGCTATCCGCACTCTCTCCTCTTGCCCAACACTTCCTTCGTTTATTTTCATCACAACACTACAATTTTCCTCCTCCACAACACTCTCCTCTCAATGTTGTATATATGTTAATCCCCTTCCAAAGTTCCTCCTTTCTTATACCTTTCTTTTTTCTCAAATGATCCTCCTCCCATCGTTGTCGGTTTATTTTCTTCCTATGCTACCTAAGCTATGTCTTACATGTTGAATCCCCATGCGGTCCATGAGGCATGGCAAGAGAGTAAATGGGTTGTCTTCCACTCAGGAAGCCCCATACTCCACCTCTTTCCTATCATTCAACCATTAAAGACTTAGTCAGGCCTGAATTAATAAAAAATCAGGGATATGGTGGCCATTAAACACTCAACTCTCCATTCCCAATTCCCAAGGAATTCCCTTCCTCCAGTTTTGAATCTGTGTTTTTTTTTTTTTTTTTTTTCTCTTCGCCACTTCATTGTAATTAATCTACAAAATCAGAATTCACAATTATTTATATCAAGGATTTGATAAAAAGGATTGTAACACAAAGAGTAAAGCTTCATAGGCTTAGTGATATTTTGAATGTTAGAATTAGTAGTGTGAATTAAGCATTTTAATTTTTGAAAATTTTGATAAAAATAATTAACTATGTTATAATAAAATATGTAGAATATTATATTGAAAGAGCATGTTAACTTCTAGGTATGATGGTCTTACTTTTGTCATTTTTGATGGATTTGGAATGACATATTATGATTAGGATAAATTGAAATTATTTTTTTTGACACAAAATTTATTTTAGGTGGTTTGATTTAGTTTTAAGAAGGTCAAATTGATTTTCATTTCCCTTAATTTTTAAGACAAGTATTACCTTGATGTCACAATTAGAGTTGTTATTTAATGATATAGGTAGCAATTAAAAAATGTTAGAAATATATTATAGAAGGTAAGTAAAAATATATTTATGATTGGTCAAATGTTCTAAGAAATGCAAAATTTAAAACTATGTACAGTTTGGTTAGCATGGCCTTTCCATTTGAAAAAGGGATTTTTAACATATAAAAGCACTATGGTCCCACAACAATATATTAATGCTAATATCATGTAACCAAACCCATTAAAACCTATAAAATTGTCGCCTTCACATCAACTAAAAAAAACCCATTAAACATAGAGTGAGAAATCAAAGAATTTGAAATTAAAAACAAAAGAGATTGTGTCAACTAAAGCTTATATATAGACAAATACAACTCCAATATAAGAATAAAATTATTTTGGAAAACAATGATCCATTTTCACTTTCCTTTAATACTAAGATTAAGATTTAACGATTAGTTACCTTTAATACCAAGATTAAGATTTAACATTTTTTAGGAAAATCTTTAATTATATAGTGATCTTAAAAATATATAAAAAAATATTATGTAACCCTATCATAAATAAATTGTATAACCCTACCAAAAAAAAGATATATAAATCTTCAAAAAAAAATAATCATCATAACAAAAAATATTCATCCAAATAACATGATTTTAAAGAAAACTAATTTTTTTAAAAATAAATGTTAAGCAAAAACCATACTTTATTAAGCAATTTAATATTCCAAATTAAATTAAACAATTTACTAACTACCTACATAAATATAATCAAGTAAAAAATAAACTCTATATATAACAAAAGTTCACAAAATTAAACAATATCTTTGTAACTAGTATAGTGTGTAAGAAAGAGATAGAGCTATTTATAAACGATACAAAATGAAAATTACCATTATGATTACTTAACAAAAATATGGCTATAAATTAACTGGGCAATCAACTATCCATCATTTGACCCATTAGTTCTTGCGCGAGTTCATCCATCCCCCTCTTCTTTTCGCCTTTATATTCTCCTTCCCCGGTGACCTCCTTCCGTGCCTCTCCCCTTTCCTTTTATTTAATAATCTTTGGTTAAAATTATTTAATTATATAATTAATTTATGCATATGTGTTTCTAATCCAGTATATAATTTTTCATATCATTTAACCTTTTCATATTATTTTAACCTTTCAATTCTATAGATATTTCCTCATTTTAAGTTTTTAGGCATAGTTGAATGGATTATTTAAGTTCTCTTTTATTAATTAATTTTCTCTCTGGTTAATTATTTTTATCAAATTCTAGTGTTCTTTTAATGATTAATATTATTTTCAATTTCTTTTTTAATTCTTACTCACTTTAATTAATTAATTATTTATTTATTTAAATCTTTTGATTTGGTCATTTTTCTTAATAATTAATTATTTAATTTTAATATAGTCCTTAATTTTTTTTTAATCCTCTTTTACTTTAATTAATTATTTCAATTTATTGACTTGACTCTTTCTTTTATCTGGTAATTATTTCATGTATTTAGTCATTCTCAATGACTTAACACCCAAGAGTCCTCATTTTTTTTAATCTATTTTTTTTTCATTAATTTATTATTATTATTATTTACGTGCCATATTCTTATTCTTTAACAACTATTTTTATTTTAATATTATTCTTTAACCACTATTTTGTTATTTTATTATTCTTTAATTGCTAATTTCCAAGCTTCTATCTATAAAAGCATTCACAATGCTCTTTTGTGATCATTCAGTTTTTAGGTCGCCAATGATGGGCGGGGTGTCCATCCGAAACATTGGACATAACTAAAAAAATCCTCCACATAGTTTCATTTGAAAATTTCTCTGAAAATTAATTATATTTTAAAATATTGCAAATGAATAAAAAAATAACATATATCACAATATATTTAAATTTGCAATTCTACATGTTGTTAAGTAGAAAATTCAATTTTTACTATTAATTTCTAGCATAGTCTAACTTATAGAAGAAATGACCTTTTTTCAAGACATTTTTTCTTGTTAATTTTAATTAGTTGAAAAATTTAAAACTTGAGTTTAAGTTGTTTAATCAGTAGGATTTGAATGCCCAAGTGGTTTTCTAGGGTGTTGAATCCATTTATGCATTCAGAAATGCATTTTAAACAACAAAAACTTATATTCTTTCTTGAAATGGTTTTGCCCAATTCTTGTGAAAAATTTTATTTTGTCTCTAAGTTAGACTATGCCTTTCTTTAAAATTATTTAAATTATAAGTTATTTTCTTTTTGTAAGCCAAGTATTTCTATTAATTCTTGAGAATGATACATTGTAACAACAACCCTGGTGAAAAATTCATGTAATAAGGTTAAAATAATAACCATGGTTGATGGGACACATATTCCAAGTTGAATGATTGGGAAAAAAATCATAGGCGGTGTTGATTTGGTTTATTATGACTAAGGAAAATTGCAAAAGGCTATGACTAAGGAATTAATGAGGCAAACAGTATTTTTGGGCACATTTATTTATGAATATAATGGAAATTAGGAGAAAATGAAGGTAAAAGGTCACTGGTTGCATGTGACGAGGAAATTGAAGGAAAATAATGGAGAATGAAGAAAATAGAGGCATATTCTATAAAAAGGCTTATGAGGATCAGTTGGTAACATTTTTTCAGTGAATTTATGGAGCTCTCTTATTATTCTCTCTCTCTCTCATACTCTTGGATACTTAGAGTTTTCTTGGAGCACTCTTGGAAAGTGTGGATACTTGGTGATTTGGAGCAAGAAGGCAAGGGAAGAGCAGGAAAGCGTAGGTGGACATCGGGATCAACATCTATAGTGGGATTTGATTGCAGGTACCGAGTTGCACGTATGTTTTCCTCATTGGTTTTGGCATGCATGGTGTATGCATGTGGATGGCCTAGCCTTTCCATTTCCTAGACAACCATGGTATTGTGGGTTTATTTCCATTGATTGTTTTCTGGTTGGTTCTCATGATTCCTTTAGTTGTTGGGTTGAGTTATTAGTTCCTGGAAGCCTTGGTTGGAAAAACGCTTTGGAAGCCCAACGAACAACTGTGGGTTGAGTTACTAGTCCTGGAAGCCTTGGTTGGATAAACACTCTAGAATTCCTAGGTGGGTTGAGTTACTAGTCTTGAAAGCCCTAGTTGGACAAACACTCTGGAAGCCCTGTAATAGTTTGGGTTGAGTTACTAGTCTTGGAAGCCATGGTTGGAACAAACACTCTGGAGCCCTGGAGCAATGTGGATAGAGACCAATCCATGACGGTTGTGATGTTCGACCATGAGGTGGAATCACATGTTGAGGGTTGAGGTGGTTTAGCCTTTGGAAACCCTAGATTTATTGTGATTGATGTGTTTGATTAAGTCCCACATTCATGCTTGGAATATGGCACGGGGGTGATTGGTTGAAGTGAGACTTGGCTTAGACAATATATGGTCGATGGAACACGGAAGTCCCATCTCTGGTTGGTTTTTACATTCAGTAACGAAGAGCTCATTTCTATGGTATTTGATATGAAAATATACTAGTTTATGTAAGAATTTCATTGCTACCGTATTCATGGTATTTCTGTTGTTAATTTGTTGGTTATGAGCATGTATTCGATCATTGATGATGTATGGATCTATTCATGTTTTTTCCTATAAATGATTATCCCATGTATCTATGGTAAAAATGATTGTATGCTAGCTTATGATGTAGGGGAGAAATGCTTCTTAGCCATTCTCAGATAAGGAAGAGACCCCTTTCTTTAAATCTGTTGTTTATACCTGTAGATGTTATGTTTGTGACATGTTGTATGATTTTTTTGTCATGGATGGGTGGGGTTGGATGAGTTTCGGTTGATGTGATTGCTTCCATATGTTTTTGTTTAATGTTAATTACCCTCTCTTGAAGTTATAGGAAGTTCTGGGCAGTGACCCAGGCTCAGGGGTTGAAAATGTGGCATAGATCCCGAAGCTACAGGCAAAGAGTTTGTTGTTTGGGCCTTAGTCGCTTTCTTGGCAAGGCTAGCTCACAACTATAGGGTTTATAGCCGCTACCTTGCCCTTACAAGCCCACGACTTAGCCTCAAAGTGGCTAAAAATAAATTCCCCCTCAGGGAATAGAGCCCTGGAAGGTTGGGTTACCTCTTGGGGATGTTAGTGATGCAGTGTAAGGTGTGTTTTTGGTGTTTCCGTCGGTTCCAGTTCCTTAAGGTCATATACGAGGTTAAATCTCATATTAGTAGCCTTTCGTCACTTTTTACCTCGGTTGGCTGGTTGCTTGGGTAGATGTGGGAAGAGGGTGTTACATAGTGGTATCAAAGCATGGTTCAACTTTCAGAATTGATGGGTGGTGTGTTGGTCATGCTTTTATATTGATTGCTTACGTGTTTTCATACCTATGTTGTATGTGGTTATTGCACCTGTGTTTTGTTGGTCATGGCGACGGTGGTGTTGCCATGATTGTGGTTGTGGTGTCGTTGTCAACATGCGATCATGTGTGTATGACTGATTGTGTGTTATTCTTGTTTATATATTTTGCATGCACACTTGTTTACATATGGTTACATATTGTATGTGCATATCTTGTTTATGCTAGGTCACATATGGGTCATGTTGTGTGTGTCCGTGTATTCTTGCTTGAGTGATGTTATGTGATGAACATGCATTAGTCCTTCATACTGGGTTGCATGTTGCTTATGTTGCGTTTAGTTCATGCTTGTGGTTGTGTGTGGTCAAGCTTGCATTGGTGTGCATTTGGTATGTTTATGCATGGACGACTGGACCCCAACTGGAATCATAATTATGTGCTAGTATACCTGATCCAAATTTATGCAGGAACGCAACATAATACACATGTAACCATAAATACAAATATGCAGCGGAAATAACACTTCATTTCATTAATATCAAAGAATTGAAATTTGCTTACAGGCAGAATAGAAATAAACTAGCTAGGGCGCTGGTAGCTTATCTCTGAGAAGAGATGTGGCGGCTACCGGCCTCTGAACTGAGTTACAATGAGGCTCGAGGGCCTATTTATTATTTAGAAACAATGGAAAACCATAAAAATCCAAAACCCTAACCCTAGGAGATGAAGCACCAAAACTATGGGCCCCGTTTGGGTAAATTGGTGTTTCAACTTCCCAGGGACGTAACTTTGGCATACGATCTCCGTTTGACGTGCAACATACCTCATTAGAAAGATCTATCCGAGGAATACAACTTTTGATGAAATTTTTTTTTTTTTGTTGCTATCGGTTTTCCCAAAAAAACGCCGTTTAGGGCTTCAAAACGGCTCCAAAAGTTCAGGACCTGAAAAATTGCCAAAAATAGTAAGTTGTGCCAAAACTGAAAAACTGAAAGAGACAATGGTGGGGCCCCAAGTGGAATAGGTGGGTGGCCACCAATATCCACCTAGATAAATACCATGTGTTACAAGTTTATATGTTGATTATGATTATATCTATACATGTATCACGTTGATTGGTTGATCTTGCAGGAAGTTACCTCCCAAAATTACACTAAGGTATGTTGATTTATTATGAATTGGTTTACCTGAAATATTTCACATTGAAGGAAGAATTCAAAGATGAATAGCATAATGGTAGACTACAAATATTCTCCATAAGATTCATATGAGCAGCATGGTATGGGACAGTCACCTAATTTGGCAGGTACATTGAGAAGTCTAAAGGAAGAAATAAGAAGTTGCAAGGTAAACAATGATAAACTTATACAGGCACATGAAAAGAAAGCAGAGGTTAATGAAGCCATACTTCAAAGTTTGTTAGATTTGCAGAAGCAGGGGCCACTAAGGATTAGTTATGGGTAAGAGGACATAACTAATGGGGCATATGGCAATAGGTATCCTGGTAGGCATAGGTCAGAGAGAGTTTATACAGTGAAAGATAGCAGGTTGTTGGACACTCTGGATATGAGGAGTGATGAGCACATGTATCATTCTAGTTCTCATTCAGATAGGCATCGTGATCATCACCAGTTCCATCCTTATAGGAGGAATGACAACGGTTATTTTCCAAAGGAGTTTAAAAAGGAAAAACCACCTACATTTGATGGATTTATGAAGAAACCACAAGATGTAGAGGCATGGTTTCTTGGCATGAAGATTTTTTTCAAATTGCATGATTACTCAGAAAATATGAAAGCTAGGATAACTACATTTAACCTCAAAGGTAGAGCAGACATTTGGTGGGAAGACGTGAAGAACATCATAGATATTTCTGGGGAGTATTTGACTTGGAGTGAGTTTGAGAGCCTATTCTAAAAGAAGTATCTATCAGAGAGATATTACAATGACATGGTAAAGGATTTTTATGAGTTGAAGATGGGTTCCATGGCAGATGAGGAATATACTAGCAAGTTCTTGGAGTTACTGAGGTATGTGCCTTATCTTAAGGAGGAGAAGGCCAAGATTCAAAGATTTATTAATGGGATATCGATTTCATTCAGAGATAGGATTGAGTTTGATGAGCCCATATCATTGGAGGAGGCCATTCGAAAACTCAAGCATTGTTATGAAGAATCGAAGCGTAGATAAGAAACTAAGACAGAATGGAGAGGTAATGATAAGACCAAAGGAAAATGGGACACGAAGCGAGCAAGGCCTCAAGACACATATAACAAGGAGAATGTTGCCCCACCTAAGAAGTTCAATACATATGGTAGAGGACATGGATTTCGATCAGAGGAGCAGAATAAGGATGAGGGTTGGAAGCCTATACAATGTTGGATTTGTGGAAAAGACCATCATAGGAGAGACTCTGTCCACAACATCAGGATTTCATGCCACAAATCTACAGTGCGCAGGTGGCACACACAGTGGGAGATGTTACGAATAACATTCCTTGGATCTATGCAGCTGTGGAAAACATGTAGGCAGATCATTAGGCTTCTATCATTTAGATGGATGGTAAGCTTTGTGATCAATTTGTTTCTATTTTGATTTACCTTGGATCTAACTATAGTTATATTAATCCTAACTTGGTGGATAAGTGTGGTTTGAGTAAGGAAATGCATGGAGAATCTTGGTTAGTGAAGTTACCCACGGGTACGAAGAGAAGACTTCACCATTGTGTGAGAGCTTGCGCATTTGAGCTAAATGGTATGCCTACAAAAATGCACTTAAACATACTTCCTTTGGGATCATAAAATATGCTATTGAGTATGGATTGGTTATATCTTCACAGGACCAAGGTAGATTTTTATGACAAAGCTATTGAATGTTTGGATGAAAATGGGGAGCCAAGAGTATTGCAGGGAAAGAATAAATCCACATAAGTTAGGATGGTGACAACCATGCAGGCCAAGCGTAGTTGTAGGAAAGGATGTGTGATATTCGCAGTTCATATCTCTAGTGACAAAGGTAAAGAAGTTGAGGATGCAGATGTGTTGAACATGTATCTAGTGTTGTAGTAGTTTCAGGATGTGTTTCCATCAGATATTTCAAAGTTTCCATTGCACAGGGAAGTAGAATTTTCTATTGAGTTGGTGAAAGGGGAAACTCCAGCATCCAAAGCACCTTATAGGATGAGTACACCAGAGTTGGTAGAGTTAAAATTGCAGTTGAAGGAGATGTTGGACAAAGGGTACATTAGGCCAAGTGTATTGCCATGGGGTGCACCGATGTTGTTTATAAATAAGAAACATGGAACTCTTAGAATATGCATTGACTACAGGTAGTTGAACAAAGTGACCATCAAGAACAAGTACCCACTATCGATGATTGATGATTTGTTCAATCAGCTGAAGGAGCAACAATGTTCTCTAAGATCGACTTGAGATCTGGCTATCATTAGGTATGCATCAAGGATCAAGATATCTATAAGACTACATTCAGGACCAGGTACGGGCATTATGAGTTTTTTTTAGTTCCATTCAGTTTAACTAATGCCCCAGCTACATTTCTGTGTTTGATGAATAGTGTGTTGCATCCTTAGACAAGTTTGTGATTTTTTTCATTGATGATATATTGGTGTATTCTAAAAATAAGGATGAGCATGCTGAACATTTGGCAGCAGTATTGAGGTTGTTGAGAGAGCATCGGTTGTATGCTAAGCTCAAAAAATGCAGCTTCTTCCAGACTAAGGTTCACTACTCAAGACATGTTGTCTCCAAGGCGGCCATTGGAGTAGATCCGAAAAAGATAAGGCCCATCATAGAGTGGGTAAATCCTAAGAGCATAGATGAGGTGAGATCATTCATGGGACTGGAAAGTTACGACAAGAGGTTCATTAGGAACTTCTCACAAATTTATTATCCGATTACATCATTACTAGAAAAGGTAAGAAGTTTGACTAGATAGAGGAGTGCGAGACTAGTTTTAAGAAAATCAAGAAATTGTTGACACATCCTCCAGTGTTAAATATTGCAGATCCAAATAAGGAGTTTGTAGTGTGTATATATGCTTTCAAGAAAGGGCTTGGTGGAGTCCTTATGCAGGATGGACAGGTGGTATGCTATGAGTCACAAAAGCTAAATGAACATGAGTAGAACTACCTGACGCATGATCTTGAGATAGCCACGACCATTCAACCACTGAAGATGTGGATGCATTATCTTTTTGGAAGGTGGTTTGTACTTATGATTGATCACATTGGGTTGAGGTGCTTGTTTTACCAACCAAATTTGAATGCTAGGCAAGTAATATGGTTGGTGACGATCAGTGTGTTTGAATTCGAGATAAGGTAAATCAAGGGAAAGGAGAACAAGGTCGCAGATGCTCTTAGCAGGAAGGTATAGGTAAATCACTTAGTAATGATGAGCTCCTATGGGACATACTTATAGGATATGATCTTGCAGGCAGGTCATCTGGATCACAAGTACATGGAGATTATGCACAGGTTGCATCAGAGTACAAGTGCAGGTGTTGGTACAGGTACAAATACATATGTTGGTATAGGTATAGGTACAGGTACATGTGTTGGTACAGGTACAAGTAAATGTACATGTTTTGGTATAGGTACATGTACATGTACAGGTGTTGGTACAAGAACATGTGTTGGTACAGGTACATGTATAGGTGGTAGAGTTACAATTACTTGTGTACAATATTTGGATTACCGTCTCACGACAAATGGATTGGTCAGATTCCAAGACAAGATATATGTACCAGAAAATAGCGAGCTCAAGGAGGTGATCTTGAGGGAGTTTCACGCGAAACCATATTCAGGTCACCCAAGCTACTAGAAGACTTTGATTGCAGTGAAAAGATTCTACTATTGGAAAAATCTAAAGAGGGATGTAGTAGAGTTTGTGGTTAGATTTTTGGATTGTCAGATAGTTAAGGCAGAGTGCAAGCATCCAGGAGGATTGCTACATCCGATTGTGATTCCAGAGTGGAAATGGAAGGTCATTTCCATGGATTTCATCACAGGTTTTCTTAGGATAGCTAGACAATATGATTCTATTATGGTTTTTGTGGATAGGTTAACGAAGTTTGCACATTTCTTACCAGTGAAGGCTACATACTCAACTAGTGATGTAGCACAAGTGTTTATCAGAGACATAGTTATATTGCATGATGTTCTGAAGAAGATTGTGTACGACAGGGATGCAAAGTTCACTTTCAAGTTTTGGAAGGAGTTATTTGCAGTTTTGGGCACTGAGTTGGCCTTCAACATAATGTATCATCTGTAGACAGATGGACAGACTGAGAGGATCAACAGGATTTATAGGATATGTTGAGGATGTCTGTGATGCATCAAAAACGCAAGTGGGAATAATATCTTCCACTGGTAGAGTTCATCTGCAACAACATATATTAGGAGTCATTGAGAATGAGTCCATTTGAGGCATTGTATGGGCGAATTTGCAACACTCCTATCAGTTGGAGTGATCCAGTTAACAGGGTACTAATTGGACCAGATATGTTGGAAGAAATGGAATAGGAAATGCAGGTGATCAAGCATAAGTTGAAAGCAATGTAGGATATGTATAAGAGTTATACAGATAGGAACATGTCGTTCAAGGAGTTTCAGGTTGGGGATCAGGTGTACTTGTGTATCAAGCCCAAGAAGAGCTCCTTGTGGATTGGATCATGTGGCAAGCTGGCACCAAGGTTTTGTGGACCCTTCAGGATCATTGAGAGGATCAAACTGTTCGCCAATCGACTTGCACTACCTTCCAAAGTGAAAGTCCATGATGTTTTTCATATATCGTTGCTTAAGAAATATGTTAAATATTTTAATCATGTTATTGAATGTTTTGTATTGCAGGTGGAAGAAGAAGGAGAGTTCCAGCCGGAACCACAGTGCATTTTGCAGAAAAAAGACGCTCATGCTACGGAATCGAGAAATAGAGAAATTTAAAGTGAAATGGAACCACTTTGGGCTTGATGAAGCTACATGGGAGATGGAATATTAGATGTGGGCTATGTATCCTTCCTTGTTTTCCCGTTATGGTAAAGCATTTTTTGTGTGATGTTGGGTTTTATTTAGCATGTGTTTTGACGATGTTTTGTTATATGTTTTGATGTGATGGATGGATTTATGTACATATCTATATGGATGTGAATACTACTATGAGCTATGTTATAAAGCTCTGATAAGTGGTATGGTGTCATGTCATTATAGTCTCATGTTGTTATGATGCCATGTTGGTTTAGTTTTCAGCAGGGCGTTCATTTTAAATACTGCATTGAACACCAAGGATAGTGTCCCCCAAGGGGGAGGGTTCTGTAACAAACTTGGTGAAAAACTCATGTAATAAATTTAAATAATAACCATAGTTGATTAGACATGTATTCCAAGCTGAATGATTGGGCACAACACCATAAGGGGTGTTGATTTGGTTTATTATGCCTAAAGAAAATTGGAAAAGGCTATGGCTAAGGCATTAAAGAGGCAAAAAGTATTTTTGGGCACATTTATTTATGAAAATAATGGAAATTGGAAGAAAATGAAGTTAAAAGGTCACATGTTGCATGTGAGGAGGAAATTGAAAGAAAATAATGGAAAATGAACAAAATAGAGGTCTATTCTATAAAAAGGCTTATGAGGATTAGTTGGTAACCTTTTGTTAGTGCATTTTTGGAGCTCTATAATTATTATATCTTTCTCTCTCATGCTCTTGGATACTTATAGTTTTCTTGGAGCACTCTTGGAGAGTGTGGATACTTGGTGATTTGGAGCAAGAAGGCAAAGGAAGAGCAAGAAAGCGCAGGTGGACATCATGATCAACATCTACAATGAGATTTTACTGCAGGTACTGAGTTGCATGTATGTTTTCCTCATTGGTTTTGGCATGCATGGTGTATGCATGTGGATTTCCTAACCTTTCCATTTCCTGAACAACCATAGTATTGTGAGTTTATTTCCATTGATTGTTTTCTGACTGGTTCTCATGATTGTTTTAGCTGTTGGGTTGAGTTATTAGTTCCTGGAAGGCTTTGTTGGAAAAATGCTTGGGAAGCCCGATAGACAACTGTGGGTTGAGTTACTAGTCCTGGAAGCCTTGGCTGGACAAATGCTATGGAAGCCCTAGGTGGGTTGAGTTACTAGTCCTGGAAAACCTAGTTGGAACAAATTCTCTAGAGCCATGGACAAACTTGGATAGAGACCAATCCATGATGGTTGTGATGTCCGACCGTAAGGTGGAATCAAAGTTTGAGGGTTGAGGTGGTTTAGCCTTTGGAAGCCTTGGATTGATCGTTATTTATGTCTTTGATTAAGTCCCACATTCATGCTTGGAATATGGCACAAGGGTGATTGGCTTAAGTGAGACTTGGCTCAACCAATCTATGGTTGGGTGGAATGTGGAAGTCGCATATCCGGTTGGTTTTTACATTCAGTAATGAAGATCTCATTTCTTCGGTATTCGGTATGCAAATATACTAGTTTATGTATGGATTTCATTGCTATTGTATTCATGGTATTTCTTTTTTTAATTTGTTGGTTATGAGCATGTATTCGATCAATGGTGATGTATGACTCTATTCATGTTTTTTCCTGTAAATTATTATCCCATGTATCTATGGTAATTTGATTGTATGATAGCTTATGATGTAGGGAAGCAATGCTTCTTAGCCATTCTCAGATAAGGAAGAAACCCCTTTGTTTAAATATGTTATTTATTCCTGTAGATGCTATGTTAGTGACATATTTGATGAAATTCCTGTCATGGATGGGTGGGGTCGGATGAGTTATGGTTGATGTGATTGCTTCCATATGTTTGTTTTAATGTTAATTACCCTCTCTTGAAGTTATAGGAAGTTCTGGGCAATGACCTGGGCTCATGGGCTGAAAATGTGGCATAGATTTCGGAGCTACAAGCGGAAAATTCTTTGTTTGGCCCTTAGTCGTTACCTTGACAAGACTAGCCCACGACTATAGGGTGTATATCCACTACCTTTCCCTTACAAGCACGCGGCTCAACCTTAGAGTGGCTAAAAATCAGTTCCCCCTCAGGGAACAGGGCCCTGGAAGGTTGGGTCACCTCCTGGGGATGTCAGTGATGCAATGTAAGGTGTGTTTTTGGTGTTTCCATTGGTTCCAATTCCTTAAAGTCATCTAGGAGGTTGAATCTCATATTAGTAGCCTTACATCACATGTTTACCCCAATTTGCCGGTTACTTGGGTAGATGTGGGAAGAGGGTGTTGCATACATTGTGAGGAGATATTTTGCTAGATAACTAAGGCCTCAGTCATACCAAATTTGTTTTCCATCAAGTACAAACAAAAGAACATCGAGATCATCAAAACAAAGCTATAGGACCACATGTCGATGGCCCAGAAGGCTAAATTTTTTTCAAAAAACACAATACAACTCACTGTCCTCATTTCACATTAGCAATATCAAGACGTTGGTCAATGTTACCTCCCTTAGTGGGGTGGTGAAAAGCATCGTTAACGTGAGATTCCATATGAGCCATGAGACCCTCGAAGTTGTCCATCCGATCTTGGAACCTCTTTTGGCCACGACGAAGTGAGTTTTATCGATCAAGAATGTACCTTGGTTATGTTGAATATCATTGAGAAAACTAATAATTTCATTCCTATCATTGTGTCAGTCTCGAGCCTGCTGGTCAACTGATGTATGGAAAAGGAATATTTGAGCTTCAATAGAATCGAAACCGGGGGGGGGGGCAGGTCCACCTGCCTAGGAGAATTACCAATCAATTGCTCCAACTCACCCTCGTCTATAGGTTGCCCTGCATGGTGACAGTCCATCGGTCCCCTCTGTTCGCCACCTCGCCATGACCTACCTCATTGACACTACATGAAGTATCCATGCACACTACCACTCAACATTGAACCACAACACCAAGTAACAACACAACTGTTTGCACCCTCGTCGCCCACACACGGCCACATCGTGGGGTCCCAATTTTCCTTTCTCCCTCACCATATCAACAAGGTAACCTCTCCCTGACCAATGGTCTCTGATCCCTTCTCGAATGTGCCACCATTCGCTACTTCCAAGGCCTGAAGTGGCCACAACCTACCCATATTATTGGTTACTTCAATGCTATGCCCACTCTAGGTCCACAAATAGAGTTCAATTGCAACCTCCACAAAAGCCCCGGTGCACCACTCAGCCCATCCCCACCCAAACTTTCACAATTGAACTAATACAAGGGGTTTTTGAAAGGCACTGATACCTCGACCTCTCTATGTCTAAAATATCTTCCTTTCCACCTGAGACTAAAACCAGAGAACCATAGAAAACACAATCGCCTGAGCCACCCACCAAAGGAGAATGGTCCCTGAAACCACCGCTCACATTGTCTGTTGAGCCACACAGCCATAACATACACAAAAAATAATTTAATAAACAAGAGTATTTTAATTACCCAAGAGGCGAATCTATCCCCTTCTTTGTCGTCCTCGATGTCTCTATGCCTGAGACTCGAGATTGAAGTCTCGCTAGTCGTGCCAAAGCCTTGAGCCTGACTACCAGAGAATGCTGACTCTCAAGCGCAAACCAACCTAGTCTCCACTCGTGACAACCCCAACTTGGCTCTCCAAAGAGGCCCACTGAATGAACCAAGTATATAATTCCACCCAAAATCCAAACTCTCATCTCTCATATGTTACATCTACTCACCAATGCCATAAATAATGGAATAATAACCCTTGTTATTTCGAAAACATTCCTCGACAAGCCACAAGACCCTTTGTACCCAACACGCTTAACCGCTATTACTACCACATGAAAAAATGATTAATACCCCACTCTATACGTACCATATTTCTCACCCCAATCAAGATAAATTATAAGTTATTATTATTATTATCTTTAAAAAAAACAATCACAATTTTGATTATAACACACATTCATTTAACTACAGTATTAATGATTTTGATGAAAAATGGACGCTAGCTATTTTATTTTCTAACCGACACTTTGTTTTCAAATTTACTTATAATCCTTTATTTTTATTTTATTTAATATAAATTAAACTTCCACTCACCACTAAATCCTTCTAAGTTATACTTAAATGGTCATCCCCATGCACACTCTCTCCCCCATTGCACTATGTACTCTATAATTGTCATCGGGATATTTAGCCCGTACAGTTCTATCTTTCTCTTCTAAAAATAACTTTTATAAATAAAGTATATGATTTGCATTACTTTTGATAATGAAGAAACATTCTTTAATATTATCAAATGGGCCATCTTAGATGCTCTACTTATAACTGGTATGCTTTTTTTGGGTTCACCTTTTACTTTTTTCTTTTTCTTTGAAATTATGATTTTTGGCAGTTTTCAGTTCTCCTTTTTCGTTAGTACTTTTTTTTTCTAAAATCCAATAAACATTTTTATTTAAAAGTTATTTATTTATGTTATTATTAAAATTGATTAATTATATATTTATATATTTTGGTGATATGAAGATGGTAAAATATATTATAATTTAATTATTATAATTATTAAAAATAATAATTACTTATTATTTATTTGAATTTTAACGTTTTGTTATTTATAGTTATTTTTCGGAGATTTTTTGGTTATAATTACATGAGACAAATTATTGTGGATGCGTTTCAAACCAACCAGTGTGGTTCTTAGTTCTCATTTTGAGAACCACACTGGTTGGTTTGAAACACGCCCACAATGTTTTGTCTCAAGTGATTATAACCAAAAGATCTATGGAAAACACTTATTATTTGTAAATGTGAGTTAATTTATTATTATCGTTCAAGGAAAACCACATTACTTAAAATAACTTGCTGTTGGTTTGTCATAGATATAAACTTGCATTCTTCCCAAATGTCTTTCTATTTTGAGTTGTAAACTTGTTTCCTTACATATGAGGAAGACAAGGTCTTTTCCAAGTAGAAGTAGTTTTAGATTTGACTTCAAGACTAACAGATGTTTTCAACCTTGATAGTATTTGCAAAATAGCTAGTCGTCGTTCTAGTCCTCACTAAAGCTACTTCTGAGTCAGATCATGTGCTTTTTAATAATATTGAGCCTTACTTCCAACACGAAACCAAATACTACCCTAATTGCAATTAAATGAGTTGACCATTTTTCAATAAATAAGAACAAGTATATTTGTATTAGAAAATTATTGCAACCTCGAGGGTTATCTCACTTGGTACGTTCAATTGGTCGAGTACCCATCGTTAAAGTACCTTTGCTATTGTGAGGTCACATATTCAATTCTCTTGACACCCTTGGGGTTAGGCTCTGTAGTTGAGCCGGTTCGAGTGGATCTACCTAGTACAAAAATTCTATGGACACAGTAGTGACTAATCTCTAGGGTTCCTGAAAAAAATAGAAAAAAAATTAGAAAATTGTTGCAACAACAATGGTCAACATGATAATACATATAAGGGAGGACCATCCAACAAAATATTCCAAGATATGTCCAAAATTTGAATTTGACAATGTATGAAAACAAAACAATCATTTACAAAAGATTTCTGTAAAATACTACAAGTAATTTCTGCAAAATACTACATGTATATATTTAGACAAATACTCTCAATAGCAAACAAAATTTAAAACCTAATAAAAAAACAAACAAACTTTGAAACACATTCAGTTTTTCTACATTTTCTTGTTCTTGTTATATTGTTTCCTCTTCTTTAACTTCCTCCGTTATAGATCTAATAAAAAATCTAGCAATTAAATGATTCATGGAATTGTTTCTTACTAAAATTTCAACTAGGTGTTGGAGAGTAGAACACTCGAATTGAAGGTCTTATATTTGTCACCTCTAACTATGAAGGATATCCAATATGAAATTGACTTCATAACCCTTGATCTCTTCTTCGGAGTGGATTCTACCAGTTAATGAAAATATTGAGTTTATATTATCAATGATGTAGTCCTATTGTGTTGTTAAGAGTCTGTGAGTTTTATTTTTTTTCACATAATAGACATTTCCCAAAATGGCCACGTTCCATTTTGGTTTTCCAACATAACACTTGTTTGACCCCTTTCTCCATTCACAACACTTAGATCAATAATCCTATTTACATACTCCAACATTCCCTTAGGGCCAAATATGGAGGACAAAACACTAACCGTTAGCAAATTCATGATGATATCATGGGACCTTTAGAGAAAAAAGTATCTTTGATGCAGAGAAACACAATACAACCCCGACAAACCATATGGAAAGCCACAAATGTGACGTGAAGCCCAAAAATTTGAGTTATTGAACCACCAAGTTTCAAAACCCCGCGAATTAGAGCTAACCAGTCCTTGTGACAAACATTTATCCAACAAATAACTAGAGACAAATTGAAACGACTAACATAGATTGGAAAAATACAACAGGCCCTCAAGAAACTAAATGATATCGAGTGTTGTAATCCCACCTGCAAGAAGGATAAAAATCTAGAGTGCTATATGTCCTTGATCCCAAATTAGCCTTCAATTTTGCAAGGGAACTACGAGTTGAAAGCTACTTAGGTGTTGAATTTGATAATCAACTACCCTTTCTGTGATACCATGCAAAATTATTAACATGCAAGAGTGCATCTTAATGTTGAATTAATATTCAAGGGATGGGGAAAATACCTCCTCTTTTTATCCTCAATTTATCACAGTATTGAAGAGTGGCCTTGTTCGTTAGAATGTTGACTTGATTGTTGAGTGACGTAAGAACATTGTAGAACTCAATACTATTAAATTGGACAAATTCTTTCTTGATTCACTTGATTATTCTTATTAACATACAATTGCTTTGAGACAAGCCTTTAAGCATTATTTTGATGATTAGAGTTGAGTTCTCTATGACATTAGATTTTTGTTTTTTCTTTTCTCTCTCTCTTTTCGCAGGAAATCTAGGTAGATCAACCCAAAGAGATCACATTCTATTGGCCAAACTAGCAGAGCCTAACCCTGAGGGCATCGAGGAGAATTGACCTTGTGACCTCCCAAATTGGCGAGTTACCTAACAATGACAACTCAACCAATTTAGCTAAACCTTAAAACTATAACATTAGATTCTTGATATACTTTTCATCAATAATTCTCAACCCATTTAATAATGCAATTGCATTTATTTAATTACATAAAATTTTACTCAAAACATACATATTTTTTCATTTTATTCATTTTTATATTTTATTCAAAATCGAGAATAATCTCACACTAACTAAATATTTTTTAACAATAATATTAATATATATATATATATATATATATATATTCATTCATATTTATCTCCGATGTGATTTTATGTGATCACTCGAATCACTTAACATCTTTTAACAATATCATATATATAAACTAATTCGTTGATATTTATCTCTTAAGTTTAATTATGGCTAGTACACTTATGCTTTTGACATAGGTTCCATTGAATTTTGAATTTAGAGTGTGAGTTAAGAATTTCGTGATTGCATGGAAATTTATTGACCAATTTAAATGATCTCAGCATTATTTGTAGCATGTGCCTTTCTTACATTGAAGAGGATATACTATTGGTAAGTTCGAATCGATATGATTACCAACTCACATATGAGGAATCCGTATGTCTGTCTAATCACTACATTAAATGAGGTTTGCCATGTCATGGGAAATTGTCATGTCAAATGACAATTTCCTCGTAATTTATCAAACGCGTTGTTCTTCTTAATATAATTTTGTATAAATTTATTACTAGCATTTGCTCTTAAGGGTGCAAAGGTACATTGAAGGAGTCGACTTTGTATTAACTCTTGTGCTTATCAAAGAGTTCGGCCTGGTCGTGCGTGTTTTGATTGAGATTAACAATTGACATTTTCAAATAAATTAAATATTAAGAATAATGGAATACTATTTACAGTTGAAATATATAAAGAATTTTTTTATTTTTAATAATTATATGTTAGTTGACTCAAAACTCATAACATCAGTGACATTATTTTATAAGTAATTTTATTTAAGTTTAAAAAAAATAAAAAAAGAATAATATATATATATATATATATATATATATATATATATATATATATATAATAAATTAGAAATAAAAATATAAAACATATAAAATAAAAATAAAAATAAACATAAAATAAATAAATAAATAAATAAAAATAAAATAAATAAATAGATAAAAATAAAAATAAAAACGAATAAAATGAAAAATATAAAAATAAACGAATAAAAATAAAATCAAAATCAAAATCAAAGGCAACTCTTCTAACTGTAGGAACCTCCTTCAAAGATTGTAAAAGTCCCAAGGCCTATGCAATAAAGCAATCACACCATATAAAACCCTTATATATATCTAAAACGATGTCACCCAACCTGCATATAATACTATATCAATATATGGTCACGGCCTCCGTTCAAATGTTGAAACATCACGATATGGTTATTCACATAATTATATTAACCCATTCCATTATTACTATGAGATCAAGCTTTAATTAAACACTATGGCTTCGTTCGAAAGGCTATATTAAGGTTATTCACATAATTATATTAACCCATTCCATTATTACTATGCATCAAGCTTTAATTAAAAAAATTAAAATATTAAATTAAAAAACAATTATTGAAAAAATAAATAAATTTTAAATAAAAAAATTAAATTAAAAAATATATATACTAAACTTTATTAAATTAAAAAAAATCATTAATATTAACATATTAAAAAAAAAAAAAAATTATTAATTTGTAATAAATAAATAAATTTTAAAATAGAAGAAAATTAAAGTTAAAATTAAAAATAAAAATAAAAATTAATTAAAAATTAAAAAGGGAAAAATTAAATAAATAAAAAAAATAAAATAAAAAAGAAAATTGATTTTTAATATAAAACTGAAAAATAAATAAAAAATTAAAAAAAATTAAATTTTAAATGTTAAATTTTATTTAATTAAAAAAAATGAAATTAAAAAAAAATATTTAAAAACACATATTTAATTTAAATTAATTAAAAAAATTAATTAAATAAAATATTAAAATTTATCAAATAAAATCAAATAAAATTAAATCAGTTTAAATTAAGGTGGGTCCGATATAATATATTTAATGGAGCGTATGCGTATTAAGGATTGGAGTTAGCAATCAAAGGTTTTATATATAATTTCGGTGTCATGTGTTAATATTCCGACGTTACAATTAACCCATTCCATTAGAACCCATGATCAGTGCACCCATCCGACGATCGAAACGACGTCAGATCAATTCGAAAGATCGGATGGGTGAAATCAATATCGCGCGAGCTACTTACACTATCGTTAACTCGCGATGAGGGGGGTTTTCCAAAATCGTTCAGGGACACGCATCCGTCAGTCTATGGAATCGCTCCAATTTCTGAAATACAACTTACTGCCTTTGTGCCTCGCGATATACTGCTGGCTTTCCAACTCCTGGTTTCACTGTTCCATATTCACAGTTCCGCTCAGCTTCATGGTTCCGTCCGTTCTACTTTCGACAGAAATAGCAGATCCGTTCACAAGTCTAGGCTGGGGCGTAGCCACGCAATTTCTCATCAACAAAAGCCAAGCTAGATAATGGAAGAAGCTTTTGAGTTGTTAAAGGGATGTGGTTTTACCCACCCCTAACCAGATTCGAGGGCTGGTCCTTTGTAACCCTCGTTTTTGTAATTTTTTTTGCAGAGCAAAAGAACCCTAAAGGATAAACTCAGCTTCATCTGGACTTCGATGAAGAAAGAGAAAATTGCTAGATTTCTTTGAACCGGTGCAGATACTTTCAATTCTAGTGAGCAAGGCATAAATCTGCAACTGCGTTTTTGCAAAATTTGGGAATTGAGTGCGAAGTATAGCTTGGTATTTAATTCTACTATTATTGCCCTGGCTGTCGGCGTTGCCCTAGAGAAGTCGAACCTGCACGTCTACTCGAGATTCGTGTAGCACTCTCTCTTTAAGGATCAATCATGCGCTGAAAATGGTGAAAAAACTTATATTAAAAATTGTTCCTCAAAATTTGGAAATTTGGGACTGATCCGTGGGAAGCTCAGAATAATAAATTCGCACAATAATAAATAAATCACAATGGAGGAGTCGTTGTTCTGCCCATGAGGAGGGAATAATTTTTATTTTCCAGTGAAATTGTTGATGGCATTAAAATGCAAAGCTTATGTATGTATGGAAAGAATTTTACTGATCCGACGCTTTGATTTAACATGTCTCAATATATTTTGAAGGAATCTTGTTTCTGCAAATACATTTGGGTGTGAAGCCTCTGGATAAAACGTATACATTCACTCTTCTGTAAGAGAGGCAACATTTATAGATTTTTCCACTAGTCGGTCTGATCTGAAAAGCGTGTTGGATAGGTAATCCAATTCCTACACGCAGTGGTGTGGCACTTTTCAATGCACCTCATCTCTATGGAATTGATCCGTTGACCACACCGTGGCTTCTGTGTGAAGACAACTAAACCACCATCGTTTCAAATAAATAATAATAAAAAAACGATCCATTGACCACAACGTGGCTTCTCGGTACAACGAATCATGACGTAGTATGACACTGTTCAGATCCTGTCAGTAACGACGAATCTCTACAGTGTCGCTACGAAAAGCCCCACAATAGATAACACCTTCGGTGTAGTTATTTTGAATATTGAGAAAATGGGCCCTATCAAAGTTCAATATTAAGTACATATATTTATTTATTATTTTGAATATTGAGAAAATGTGCCATGTCAAAGTCCAATATTAAGTACATATATCCCATCTTTGTGTTGTAAACCAATCCTATAATATTTAAATAATAATATTAATATAAAAGGTATATAATAATAAAAGTTTATAAAATTTATATAGGGTAATGGTGATGTTAATAAATAATGATAAAATAAGTTAAGAATTATATTGATATATGAATAAAATTGAGTGTTAATTGGGTTTTTTTTAAAGATGGTTGAGCAAAATGATTATTTTTTCTCTACTTAAGTTTAAATTTCTACTAGTGATATGTTGACATATAATATTTTGATAAATATTGTTATAATGATCTGTGTTTATGAATATTGTTGTATTGGTTTTGAGCCTTATGAACTCTTAAGTGAATATACATATGGGCTGACTTAGTACCAACAATCTCACTCTAACCCTCAGACAGAGAGAGAAACTCATTTCTTTCCTTGAATATATATATATATATATATATATATATATATATATATATATATATATATATATATAAAGTTGACTTGAGAGTTGCTCTTTTGAGTGAGTTACCTTTATTGCACTTATCACTTAATATCACTAGCACCTTAAGTGCTATAATAATTATCATTTAATTTGCATTAAGTATTAACAAAATGCAAAGAAGTCTAAGGATTTACTGAGAAGGTTTTTCTTGCAACATATATAATAAAAAATTTCATATGTGTATATGAGCACTCTAGAAGTTCATTATGAATATGTTTATAGATAAAACACTAAACAATATCTTAAACACCAAACAATATCTTAAAACTCATCAATTGGGTCTAGTTTAAGTCTCTACCTAAATTCAATTCTTATAATTAAAATGAAAAA
>JAXQQM020082815.1:0-18447 GCA_034641835.2 Pinus albicaulis
GAAAATCATTTCTTAAAACACCAAGGATGACCCTACAACCTATGAAACCCTAATGACTTAGTGGGAGGATCCTTTGACTTGGACTTTGAATGAAACCTGGTTTAGGATTTTTAAGTGTAAAAACAGAGTTTTTGATAAATTGATATATTGAAGATCCAAAATCCAATGTACTTGATCTATCTAAAGAGCCTACAGAGATGGTTTTGAGACCATCAACCTTTGAGGAACCTGGTGAACATGGAAAGGAAGGGATTTTTTGTAACCCTAGATGGGAAGTGGAGTGATGGGCAAAAGAAAAATAGGGTACTGAGGTTATAGGTGGGAAAATAGGATATAGATGAGTGGCACAAGCCCATTAGGGGTCTTTTAGGAGTGGTAGGTTAACCATGGAATGGAAAAATAGTAGAATAGTGAAAATTTTGGTTTAAGGATAATGAAGGCAGTGAGATTTCTAAAAATCACAATATTCAGGAATCTTGTTTTTAGAAATCTAGAACCAATATTTAGTCATCTACAGATAGTAAAAATTACTAATGACTAACACCTCGTAACCCGCATATCATATTATTGTTCCCTTACATTATTATTGTTAGGTCGGCTAGGATTATATTGTGACCCCATGGACCCGTATATATAGAAGGAGGTTCTGTCATTTGTATCATCCAGGAATTATTCATTTATGTAATGTATTCGAGGTTTCCCCCTCGAAGTGGCTTATTTATAAGGCGTTGATCTCTCTTTTCTTCTATTTTTGGAGCTGGTT
Source organism: Pinus albicaulis (assembly GCA_034641835.2). Taxonomy (NCBI): domain Eukaryota; kingdom Viridiplantae; phylum Streptophyta; class Pinopsida; order Pinales; family Pinaceae; genus Pinus; species Pinus albicaulis. Next base: position 764 of record JAXQQM020082815.1, read on the forward strand.
TCATATCACCTTCATATCCTCTTCCTGCTAGTTTTCCTGACGTCCTTTTGTACATTGGGCCTGAGTCTCAGAGAATGGCTAACCCCTTTCCTTCATATCCCTTTCTTTCGATGGCCACAACTAGGAACACAATTTCGGCTATGAGAAATGCAGGTGTCCATTCTCTTCTTTCGATCGACGGAGGAGGTACTATTGCCATTTATAAAATCAATTCTAGTGCTACTATGTTTGGCTCTACTTTTATTCTGTCTTTGAGTGGAAGCACCCAAACATATGCTTCTTAATCTGGCCCCTTTTCTTTTGGAATGCCTTCTAGTTCAATTCCTTCTATCTCCTTTACTGGTGCTTCAACTGTCTCCACGCCTATGCCTTCTCTGGCTAGTGGATCAGCTTCACTTCAGGGTTTCCCCTTTGGAAGTGGGCATATTCCTCATTCGAATGTTCCTTAGGATATTTTCCTTTCACCTCTCAAAATCAAGGATTCAATCCTTTCACCAGAGGTCAAGGCTCTAATGTTTTTTCGGGATGGAACCCCGATTTTATAGGGTTAGGAGCTAGGAGTCAATTTTTCTCTGGTCATCAAGGGATTCCCTTCGGTAGGTGATTCTTAGGGATTTTCTCCATTCGCTAATGCTTGGAACCCTTACCAAGGGGTTTCTTCTTTTAACACTTCGATTGGAGGGGATATCCCTGTTTGTAGTAACCCTACGATGGGAGGGGGTCCTTCTCTGAATGTTGGGTCAAAAGGCTTCTCTTATGGCTCAAAATTTTCTATGAACAAGATCTGGCAACCTAGTGCCTCAACAAATCCAGGCTATTATTTTCAGAATGTGGGGAATCCTTCCTATGGGGTATGGAATTCCCATGCTCCTCCATGTTTACCATTCCTGGCAACTTTAAACTTTCCAGATCTATCAAAATTGATAAACGATCCTATTCGATATAGTCCGTGTTTGCCTCCGGTCCCCACTAAACTAGCCTCAAACATTCTAAAGTTTGAAGGGAAGACTGGCGAGGATCCGATGGACCATGTCACCACTTTCCACTTATGGTGTTCATCGAACTCCCTTATCGAAGATTCGATTAGGTTGAGGTTATTTCAACGAAACTTAATTGGGAATGCAACGAAATGGTACATTGAGCTGTCAGGGGGCAGTTTTTCTACTTTTGGTGAGTCAAGCTACCATGTCATAAGCCGTTTTCACTGTTTGCTATGATGCAAAGACTGCACCTCGCAAATTTCCAGCAGGACAAATCAACTCACATTTCTGATCATATTCAAGAATGGAGGAGAAGGAAGAGGCTAATCAAAGCCCAGATTCCAAATGATTTCCTTCTCAAATGGTTTTTGAAATATCTATAGCTAGAAATCTCGAAGGATGTATCCCTTTTAGGGGTATATTCTGAAGAGCAAGCTATATTTAGGGCTCAACAGTTAGAACTGATCTATTCTCAGTCTGGAGTCCTTAATAAAATCTTGCCGGATGCTCCTCATTCCAAGCTAGATTTAGCCAAAACCAAACTCGGTCCTCATGGTGACAGACTTATTGGTACGACTAAACTGCTAAATCAATTGCAACAATTGTCTATACAATCTGCTCCTTCTGGTCAGGCTATGCCTTCAGTGTCAACTCCTTCTCAATCCTTGGCTATTAATGTCGTTCAAAATTTTAACCCCAAAGGAAATAAACAATCCAATGGGAAGAATAAGGGACGAAATAATAAGAAAAAAGACAAGGATGGGAAGGGGAGTGCGAACAGATCCAATGATCATGTTGGAGAGGGTAAGAGGGATAATAAAAAGAAGGTTAAGTTTCCATGCAAATTATGCAATGGAGACCATCTTACACACCCGTGTTGGAAAATTCTGGGGATGCTCAAAACACAGCTCAGCAGTGGATCTTATAGTCTTTAAAGTTATACTAACAAACCATTCTCCCCAAGGGCAACAATTTCTTTTTTGCGCGAATGTGAATACAAAAGCTCCCTCTGGGGGAAACCGGGAAGGGGAAAATCCATCAAACATATACATGATGAGTGCTCACACAGATATCGCTACGAGATCTCGTGATTATGGCGAAGCTGAGTCTTCAAAAGCTAAAGGTTCTCCTATTAATGTTGAGCCACTCCATATAGAGAGGCCCATCGTTGAGCCTATACCCCCGATGACGAAAAGTGTTTTGTAGTCAACTCCATAGGTTTGCTGGGTCAAACCCACAGAAAGGGTAAGCATGCTACTCAAGAAGGACTCACACAACCACACTTGTATGCTAAAAACTAGATAACATTGATAGTAGAACTCACCCGTAATCCTACGTTTGATGTAGATCCCACGGGGTCCAAACCCCCAGCAACCCTTCTTCCTCCTCAACCTGAAAACCAAGAAGAAACGTGCACGGAAATCTAGTTGTACAACATATATCTATCCTAAATGTCAGTGAAATCCATGTGAAACATCATATAAACAATAATAAATGCTTAAATAATAATTTTTTCACATATGCAAGCAGATATTAACACGTGAATTCAAGAACAAGATGGTTCTTCTTCATTACGAACAGCATGTACAGTAGTAAAAAGTGGAGAGATCACCTGAATCCTTCCACGATCTTCGAACAGACCGTCGTCCGGATCCGTCCTGCCCTTGCCTCGCTAGGATACTTTCAAGACTTGTGCACACGAGATGACATATAAACTGATGAACATCTCCAGGAAACAAGGGTTTCCTGTAAAAATCTGGGAAAGTGCAGGAGGCACGGGAAATCAAACTTGAATTGGGATTCCAACAAAGTATAATGTCTATAAATTTCTCTCTCCCTTAGGCCATGCACATGAGGGGCTTTTATACTCCCTCAAAGTAGTTTCAATCAGTTGGAAACAGTTGGACACGTGCTGGGGTGGTTGAACTACTGGAGTAACCATCAACCCAGCCCGAAAATAGGGAATTTATATATATATTTTTAATGTTTTTAATGGCATACGCGGAAAAGTGTGTATGGACTCGCGTATACACACGGAAAAATCTGGGAATACCCGCGTATGGGACTTTTAACACTGTTTTTTATGAATTTTGTTCAAGTCTGTGGGAATGGGTGCCCAAGGCCAAAGAGACAATCATGAATCACATGATGGTGAAAAATGATGCTATAACAGATGCCCCCTAATATATGAGGTCAGAAGGGGTACATGATGGCCGAAATGTATTATGCACATAGAAAGAACTTCGCAAGGACAAGAGAGGACTTCACCAGATTTCAGCCTGCCAAAAACCAATGAAAGAAAAAAGAGAGTCAACTCATGCTGAGGCGGGCATACCCATGCTCAGTCAAAAATACATCATATAGAAAGTACTGAATAGATCCAACATGTATACAAGTATAGCTGAACTGAAAGTACATAATGAATCATCTGAGCATGGCCCAGAAATATAAGTCTGAATCAATGTCCAAATATCACATATAGAAAGCTGATCAAAGATGGTGCAACTGGATGTCTGATCATATAAGTAACTGAATCTCCAAGTACCGAATCATAAGAGGTGGAACAAACGGTACAATCACGCAACTCGGGAGCCAACATATAAGATGTTGCTGTACTGAACTGCAACATATAAGGGTGGACGGCATCACTGGCAGAAACTGAATGGACTGTCAAAAGTGAACCGAGAAATGCTGATGCAACCCGAGGTCTTCACCGATCACTATGGCACAATTCTACACAATGGGAATAAATGAGCTGAAGTCGACCATGTGAGAAATCGTTGGATTACCGGTCAATAATGTAAACCGTTAACCAACGTGAGACAACCCACCAATAATGAAAATGAGTGTCAAGGTGCCCCAGTACAATCTAACAAGTGTGAATAAATGAGTTGAAGTCGAACACTTGAAAGAATCTACCAATCAGGAGGCAATGATGAATCCCCACTGTCAATAGCGAAGAGTCTGCCACTGATGACTGCAAACCCTAAGGTACTGACAAAAAGACTCTAGACCTTATTCCCAGAGCAATGAGTCGGAGTCGATGGGAAAAGATCTGCTAGAAGGAAGGCATTAAGGCATCCCACATCAGTCCAGCGCGAGTGTAACCCGCAGGCCAAAATTTGGAAGGAATCGGACGAAGTAGAGTAATGGAACCAAAACCAAAGTACGTTTCCGACATGCACAAGATGAAGCTAGCGCATGGAAGAAACCCTCTGAACCAACCAATAATGAAAGCTGACACAGAGGCGAGAAATCCACCGATAGGGTCAAATGGAAATAAAGGTACTGCACGAATCCCAAGTGTGATAATGTATGCTGAAGTCGAACACAGGGGAAACCACTCAGTCAAAGACCCATAATGATGATCAAATGCTGAGCACAAGGTCACCTATCAATGATGGAAATAGGGCCAGGGTGCGGCTCTAGGTTTACTCTCAGAGCAATGTGTCGTAGTCGATGAGAGACAAACCCACCGGAAAGAAGTCAATGGGGACCTTCTCAAACCAACACGAGCAGAAGACCAAAACATCTGATGTGATAGAACAAGATACTGACAAAACCGGGAAGGCCGACTGAATAATGAGTCAAGAGACACTGCAGAATGGCCGACTCTGGTTAGACTTCCCTTGAACAAAAGCATGACTCGTGATGACCATGGCAGTAAAAAGTGACACTGTATAAGTCTGTTATGCAGGAGGCAAAACAAACTCTCCATATGATTGGAAGAGATAACCAACCGGGGGAGGACTGACAAGTGAAACAAGGCAAAGGCTGAACCTAGGTCAAAACTAAAACCATCCCAAATGAAGGAAAAATATAAGTGTATGTGCTTTTTTCAAGGGCGACAAACTGACACTGTACTGCCATCAAATTACGAAGTTACAGCCCGTTCCCGCTCTTTTTGTTATATTTAATTTTTTTTTCCTTTTCATATAATAAGCCTGAAAAAGAATAAAAGAATGCTATAGTACAATGGATAGAATGAGTATCAAGAAACAGATGTACTAGTTCTTGGGATAGGAACAATCCTATGCTCAATGCAAGGTGGTGGAAACTAGTAAGCGATACTCAGAGGAATGTTCCATCCATGGGTAAAAGGGTGTCAGGTCGCGATAGCTAAATGCATGCAATGGTTAACTTGTACAGACAGTCAAGGTCAAAAGTTGGCTTAAACATCGAGTCCAAAATGAAGCCGGCTAAAGGCCAGGATAAACAAGTAGCCAATATGCAATGCAATAATACAACTCAACAACACCAGGAAGCCTCTAGGGTAATAGCCAGAAAAATGATAGTGGAGAAGAGGAAGAATGAAGCTTCAACACATAAGTCATGGCGGGACTAAAGAGGACTCCCGAGCCTACTTAAAACGCAGCATGGGCAACAAGTGATAGCGAGGAACTAACTAGGAAGCCCATGTAAAGGAAGGCTCTACCACCAAGTCATGATTAAATAATCGGCGAGTGAAATGGGTGTAATACTCATGACCTGATGGGATCGACCCTATGACAAGTGATCAGAATGGAGGCTAGTATGAAAAATGCAACGGAAAGTGGATTCCCTAACCTATATGCCAGTGAAGATCATATAACTGCCATGACGGGTCAGCAGTCATGGATCAAAAACCGGAAAAAATCTCGAGTTCATCAAAATGTACCTGAAAATATACCAATTTGGGCACTTCTAAGCATCCGGGTTATGCAGCTTAAGATAGATTGAAAAAATAAGCATAAAAAATTTTTGCGAAAATTTTCAACTTTTTGGGCATAAATAGACAAGTTACCTCACATTTGGTTCATTGTGACTTGCTGAATTGGGAAAAAGAGCTATGGAGAAAAAGCCTCTTTCGTCAAAACAGGAGCAATCGACCGTCAAACTTTGCCGAATTTGCTAGGTAAGCTCTTAAACCATCCTTGTTATTCATTTTGTCCGTTCATAAGTTAAAAATTATGAATTTTCACCGTATAATTATTTATTTTAAATCACAGGTTTGCACATACGTGGGTTTATAATAACCAAGCTGCATATATACGCGACTGTGTACAAAGAAAGTCGCGTATGCGCAACCCAAAATGAAAAAACGCATATTTAATGAACAAATTATTGAATTTTTGCAGGATGACTATATCATGGAGAGAACGTGAGCACAGTGCCATTGACAATGAAGTAATGCAGGACCAATTATCACTCAATATTCTCCGAAATTGTGGATTGCTCAAATTTTTTAAAATGCCAAATATGAAGAGTAATGTCCGGTTGCTCGAATGCTTGTGAATTATTGGGAACTGGAAGAAGATTGCTTCATAATAGATCAAATGCCCATACGGATCGAAGTGGAAGATATATATTTTATTATTGGACTCTCCCGGAGGGGGGAGCCAGTATATTTACATGGTAAACCTTTGGGAGGGCTCACCGTGGAAGATTACGTCCACGTCTACTGCGTAGAGGGTTCCAAGAAAGTTGGGACTCAAATTGCTATCAAAGATTTAAGAGACTTGCACATGAAAATCCTCCTTTTTACCATTGGTAGGGTAGCAGGTTCTGCTTCCCTACACTAGGCATCCAGGACTCAAATGAGTATAGCTGTGGAATGCTTAACTCATTTATATGATTGGTGCACAGCTCTACTAATGAACATGAAGCAACAATTGACTTCCATCCGAAAATAAAAGACAAAATTTTTTGGATATGGTACAATCTTGATGACATTCTTCTTCGAGAAGATTCCTGGACTGAGACCCAAAGTGATATCTTCTATCAGCAGTCCAAGGGACCCAAGAATTGCCCGATGGGAAAACTTGATGAAGAGACTGGGGGGAAGTGAAGTTCCCCGAACCACTTGGGATGATGAGTTCTTCCAATGGTGGGGAGAACAAATCATCGTGGTGGAAGACTATCCCTATGCCGGGATGGATTTTCGTGGTGATCCAGACCTTGTCCTTCCACCAGGCGCGGCATGGGGCACAGTCGGTAAGATTGCAATCTTTTAACTTATATAATTTTTTTTTTTGGATTTTTTCAATACGTATGAAAAAATGAAACATGTTTTTGTTTGGATTCAAAGTGACTTACAACATCATAATGATCATGATACAGATATTGGACCAGTCCGTCCTGATGGTTACCCATGACACAAGCGTCGCAGAGGCGAGGCGGATACAGTAGACTCAGACAGAACCCTCCATGCTATATAGAGGAACTTGGAGAGTTTAACCCGCCAAGTGCCTATGGCTACAGTGGAAGATCTACTCGATGCCATCCAGAGACGGGTAGTAGGAGTACCTCGTGACTGGGTGCGGTTATTCCACCGAGTCGCGACTGCGATCGTGTTCTATAGGAACACAACTTCTGGGCAGGGACCACAGGAGTAGATGTATATGATTTATCGGATGACTGTATATTTTTTGAGATTTGAACATGATCGGGCATAAGCCCTAATTTTGTACAACTTATGGATCAAAATTTTGTATAGTTTTTGAACACTCTGATGATATATATACAACGATGTTTGATGTGATGTGACAAATGTATAAAATGTATGATGTTTTTGATAATTAAATTTTATTGTATGGAATGATTAATATGCCAATCAATTGATTAATTAGATAATGAGTCCGCCATCCAATTGTTAGCTCGAGGAATATGAATGAAAGTTAAAAATTGAAATGACCTTTGTAACAAACGTACCCTCAAGAAAAACCGGAGTAAAAATGGATCTTGAACTCGATAAGTATTGTTCAACTGCGACACCAACAGCTGAGAGTCCAAGAAAACTACCAACGAATCAACACCCAAAGATATTGCCTCCGAGAGTAGATAAATAAATGCAGTGTATTCTGCTATATTATTGGAAGCAGGACCAATACAGACTCCTCTTGATACTAACAGCTGACCGGATGGATGATGAAGCACCCAAGACGCGGAAGCCAAGTTCCGGGTGTGTCTACTAGCACCATCGGCGAAACCAAAATGACTCATGACATCCAACAGAACCTGCCAAAGCAGATAAAAAACATCACCATCCCATCAAAGATCGAAAAACCAGATATGTACAAAGCAAAACTACTATATACAAAAGCAAAATGCGGGGCCGAAGCCTAGGCATAATACTTTTTCAAATAGAGCCCATTTCTAGGCTCGACAACTCATTCCCTTCAAAATCAACCAAGGTATATGCTCCTTTTTTAAGGACTTTTTTAACGATAAAGGGGCCATACCACATAGACTTAAACTTTCCTGCCCCCAGGGTATCTTTTTCTTGAGCATAGACCAAAACAAGGTCACCTTCTGAAAAAACCCTAGGCTTGACCGCCTTATCGTACTAAACTTTAACTCAGTTTTTATGCGCTTCATTCATCGTGGCGGCATCCCGACACTACTCATCGAGATGTTCCAGATGAAGGAGACGTTCTTCAAGACTAGAAGTGTCAGGAAGAAGTTCAACAGCTAACTTAAGAGAAGGAATCTCACATTCAATAGGAAATACGGATTCCAACCCGTAAACTAGCTGAAACGGAGTAAAGCCAGTTGCATTTTTCACTGACGTCCTGTATGCCCAAAGTGCAGGATATAGCATGATATGCCAGTTGGATCGAGCTTTATTGATTGTCCTTTGAAGAATTGTCTTCAAGGATTTATTCATGGCTTCCACTTGCCCATTGGCCTGAGGATAATAAGGAGATGAATGCTCCTGCCGGAAACCTAATTTTAGAGCCAACTCAGCCATCATGCTATTTTGAAAATGACTGCCATGATCAGTGACAATCTCTCTAGGAATACCAAAACGAGCAATAACCTAGTTGAAAAGAAAAAGAGCTGCAGTCTCACCATCATTCCCAAAAGTAGGCATAGCCTCGACCCACTTCGTAAAGTAGTCTACTGCTATAATAATGTACTTGTGACCTTTAGCCGAAGGCGGGTTACAAGTAGTATAATCAATACCCCACTTTGTAAAGGGACCGACAGTAATGACTGGAAAAAGCGGAGATGGATGAGCGCGCATTTTTCGAGTATAAACTTGACACGGATGACACTTTTTGACCGACTCCATACAACCTTTGAAAATCGAAGGCCAAAAGTACCCAGCACGCAAGATCTTTTGGGCTGTAGCAAGCCCAGATAAATGACCACCACAAGCTCCACTGCGGAAATCATTTAGCACAGCCTCAACTTCTTCGAGAGTTAAGCAACGTCTCAGGATTGAATCAACCCCTCGATGGTATAAAGCATCACCAATGATCAAGTAATTCTTAGCCAAGTGACGCAACTTACGGCGCTCATCTTTCGAAAAAGTAGAGGGAAAATTCGCAGTCTGAAGATACACAATGATATCTCCATACCAAGGATCTTGTGGAGAGATAAGAAACAAATGTTCATCCGAGAAGGATTCATCATAGACTATCTCTTCTCCACAAGGCAACTCAAAGATTAATTCTGTGAAAACTAATGATTTATTGGACTTGGCAGACATAAACTCAAGATCAAATTCCTGCAAAATCACAATCCATCTATTGTATTTTCCCCCAATCACTCGCCTACTGAAAACAAACTAAAATGGATTGGCTGCTGCCAAAACATAAGTTTTTCGTAGAAGAATGTAATTTCTAAGTCACTGTACAACATGAACAGCTGCTAAAGCTAGCTTCTCTATCAGAGTATACCGGAGTTCAGGTCCTACCAAGCCTCGACTAAGATAGTATATAACATGCTCTTCGAGAGCATCGTCCTCCTGAATCAGAACCATACCAATGGTAGATTCTGCTGCTGCAAGATACAAAAGGAAATCCCTGCTATAATCAGGTGGAATCAATAAAGGAGCAGAGGTCAATGCTTTTTTCAAAGCATCGAATGAGCGCTGAGCGAAGTCATCCCAAAAAAATGGAACTCCCTTCTTCAACAATCTCATAAATCCTTTGGTAACCTCAGCATAATTCACGATAAACCTCCGAAGAAAATTAGCTTTTCCTTGTAGACTTTGAAGTTGACGAATAGATGACGGGGGAGGCAACCGAAGTATTGCCTCAACCTTGAAGGGATCTACCCTAATCCCTTCCCTAGACACAATGAATCCCAATAACCGACCGGATGTGACCGCGAAAACACACTTGTTCGGATTCAACCTAATCTTGTAGAAATGACATCGTTCAAATACTTGACGGAGGTGAGCAGGATGATCAATTCTCTTTCGAGAACGAGCAGCTAGATCATCCAAATATGCCTCGATAATATGTTTGATGTTGTGGAAGGCATATGACCTGGCCCGCTGAAACGTAGCCCCAGCATTTTTAAGACCAAAAGGCATCTTCTTGTAAGAAAAAGTACCCCAGGGACAAATAAAGGTAGTCTTATGCTGATCTTCAGGACGGATAGTAATCTGATTATATCCGGAGAAACTGTCCATGAAGGAGAAAATCTCATTACCGGCACACTCGTCAATGATCTGATCGATAAATGGTGTGGGGTAATTATCTTTAGGACATGCTTTATTGAGGTCTCTGAAATCAATGCAAACTCGAATTGTTCCTTGTTTTTTATCTATGGGAACAGGGTTTGAAACCCATTCAGTCAAAGGAACAGGGAAAATGAATCCCGCCTTAAGCAGCTTCTCCACCTCAACTTTGATAGCTGTTGCCTTCCTAGGATTGACCGGACGAAGTTTTTGCCTCACAGGCTTAGCATTTTCGTAAGTCTTGATCTCATGCTGGACAATAGATGGATCTATACCAGGCATTTCCTCATAAGACCAAGCGAACACATCCCTATACTCTTTAAAGAGATCGGTGTAAATCTGAATCTCTTCAGGGGAACATTCAACTCCGATGAATACATTCTCTATAACATTGGGATCCCTGGAAATGTTCACCGGGATAGTTGGAGAAATCACAGCCATGTTCCCTTTAGCATATACCTATGTTGGTGCTAAAGGGTTTAGAACTGGGTGAACAAGACTAGGAGACACAGGGCTTGGAAAACTTGACTCAACTTCGCTCAAATCAGGTAAAAAGTAGGACCGATGATGCAAATCATCCCACAGTCTATCTATACCAGTCATAGCTTCCAGGATGGCCTCTTTAGATGTAAGAGTGGTATCAAGGCAATCCTGGGCAGAAGAAGAACTAAGTGTCCAAGCCGGAGCCACATCGCCATCCAATTCCTCTGGAGAAAGAGGAGCTGGAATGGACTCTGCAGAGTCAACAATAGATTGATAAGCAATCTCAGCTGCAGACATCGGAAATGCCATTCCACCCACTTGACCTTCCGCTAATGTGGAGGTAGGGGAAGGCAAGGTCCAAGGATCCGAAAAATAATGAGTTCTGAAGAACTCTCTTCGAATAGGAGCCCTGGAGGATGAAATTGCATTTATATGAACAATAGGAGGTGGAATATCAAAAGTACCCATCAAAGAAGAATACATTCCAACCCCTAAATTCTCAACAGGCGACTTGGCCTTATCCAACTTTGGAATAGTTGAGTCAGTAGATGCATTCGGGTCTACAGGAGAACAGTCCAGTTGATCCACCGTAAAAATCCTCCCTTCGTGAGGGAAACAAATAATCCAAAACAATGAAGATGCAATGGCATCCATCTCATAAATCCAGTTTCTCCCCAACAGAAGGTTGTAGTCCAAGCTTGCATCAACTATCTCAACCTCTATATTTACAGTTTTTCCCCCAACACAGATGGGCAAATCTGGGACAATACCATGCGGTCTGTGAGAATGACCATCAAACGCAGTTAGAAGAGTAGCAGATGGAACAGCTACGGGAGATCCAATTCCCTTCCAACATGTGAGAGACATCACACATGTGGAAGCACCCTCATCAACGACCGTCCAGAAAATACTGCATTTCCGGTACGATGATTTAATATGAAAAACCATATGATGGGGGAGTCTCTTTTTAAAATTAGTCATATCGAATGTAATCATAAGAGAGTTCTTTGGATCGACAGCCCCAATAGCAGTGAGCAGAGCACTGCGTTGAGCCGGACAAGACTGGAGCACCTCAAGAGCCGACATGGCACAAGGGCTCTGCACCAGATCTTCTACAATAGAGTAGTTCTGGGCAGCCCTGGCATTTGGATTAATCGTCGTACGCTTAGTAGATGCTTTGGGCATCCGAGGTATAGGCTCAACAGTAGGCTTCGTAATGTGAAGCGGCTCAGTAGCATCGGGAGCACCCTTGGCTTTCGAAGACTCATCTTCGCCATAATCACGGGATCTCGTGGCGACATCCACGTGAGCACTCATCATGTATATGTTTGATGGAATTTCCCCTTCCTGGGTGCCCCCAGAGGAAGCCCTAGTATTTTGATTCGCGCCAACAACTAGCTGTTGCCCTTGGGGAAAAGGGTTTGTCAACACAGCCTGGGAACTGGAAGAACCCTGCTGAGCTAACAAGCGCTGCGCATCCTAAATTTTAGGGCAAAGGTGAGTAAGATGGTCTCCAGTACATAACTTGCATGGAAACTTCACTTTATTTTTATCCTTTGGACCCTCACCAACATGCTCGTTGGATTTTACATTACCCTTCCCATTCTTGCCCTTTTTCTTATTATGTCCCTTATTCTTCCCTTCGGATTGTTGATTTTCTTTAGGGTTAGAAGTTTGAACGACATTCATCGACAAAGAGTGTGAAGGTGATGATTTAGCAGGCACTTCCTGACCAGAAGGAGAAGATTGTAAAGACAACTGCTGCGATTGATTAAGCAGGTTAGCTGCACCACTATTGATCGACCCAATAAGTCCATCACCATGAGGACCGAGTTTAGTTTTGGATAAGTCGAATTTGGAGCGAGGAGCATTAGGCAAATATTTGTGAAGGACCCCAGACTGAGAATATATCAATTCCAGCTATTGGGCCCTAAAAATGGCCTGATCCTCGGAAAATACCCTGGACAGGGATAAATCCTTAGAAATGTCTGACTGCAGAGATTTTAGAAACCATTCCAAAAGGAATTCTCCTGGAATATGAGCTTTAATAAGCCTCTTCCTTCTCCGCCATTCCTGAATATGATCAGAAATGTGGGTTGCATCGTCCTGTTTAAAATTAGCTAGGAGTTCAGTCCCGGCATCATAACGGACAGGCAACTGGAAATGATTTAGAAATGTTGTAGCCAGATCTCCAAATGTGGCAAAACTGCCCCCTGTTAACTCAATATACCACTTGGCAGCGTTTCTAGTTAAGGTGCATTGAAACAATCTCAACCTAATCGAATCATCGATCAGGGAGTTAGAAGAACACCATAAATGAAAGGTGGTGATGTGGTCAGCCGGGTCCTCTCCATTCTTGCCTTCAAACTTTGGAATGTCTGAAGGTAGTTTGGTGGGAACCGGAGGCCATCCCGGACTATACAGGATCAGATCATTCGTCAATTTCGACAAATCTGGCAAGTTTAACGTTGCTAGAAAAGGTAAAAGAGGTGGAGCCTAAGGATTCCATCCTTGATGGGATGAATTCCCTACATTCTGAAAAGAATACCCTGGATTTGATGAGGCACCAAGTTGCCAAAAAGAACTCGTAGAAAATGTTGGGCCAAATGACCCAACATTTGGAGAAGGACCCCCTCCCAACATAGAGTTACCAAACACCGGACCAGTTCCCCCCCCGAAGTAATGAATGAAGAGGAAAGCCCCTGATAGGGGTTCCGAGCATTAGAAAGAGGGGAAAAATTCTGATAAGCACTCGACAAAGGGAAAGAAGCATTCCCTTGGTGACCAACGTAAAACTGATTCCTAGCCCCCGCTGTAGTAAATACAGGGTTCCAACCTGTAAAAGAAGTCGAACTCTGACCTCCAGACCAAGGGTTAAAACTCTGAGTCTGAGAAGTAAAAGGAAAATACCCTAAAGAAGGATTTGAACTAGGGATATGCCCAGTTCCGAAGGGGAACCCTTGAAAAGAAGCTGACCCACTAGCCATGGAAGACATGGGTGTAGATGCAGCTGCAGCAGCGGAAAAGGAAAAAGAAGGAATCCCACTAGTGGGCATTCCAAAACAAAAGGGACCAGATTGAGAAGCATGTGCTTGGGTGAAACCAGAGCCAAACACAGCAGTACTAGAAGCAATTAAAGATATAGAAACAGTGCCTCCTCCTTCAACTGAAGCAGGAGTTTGAATGCCTGCAGCACTCACAGCAGAAGCCGCATTCCCAGTCGTGGCCATCGAAAGGTATGAATAAAATGGAGGATCTTCTGGTCTTGCAGACTCAGGTCCGATGTACTCAACAACAAACGGATAATCAGGAGGAAGAGGAGATGGAAGTGACTGAGGAGACTCAGGTACTTCCTCTACTTCTATTCCTAACTCTCCTGGAAATAAGACTCTCGAGGTGAGTGGAGTGCTCCTCTTGGAACCAACTACGAAACCTTCAATCCCTTGTGGAGGATCTCTCTCCACTGCGTCAGACGCCACAGGGTGATATTCACCTGCTATGTTACTCCTACGCCTTCTTGAAGAAGGCTCTGCACTCTCGGGAGATAACCCCCGGATTCTCCTCGATCGACGAGGCGCTTGATCAGCCACTTTAACAAATTTTAATTAGACTCAAAAAGTATAAAGCTAGGCAAGCTAGGAGCAAAGAGCACTCACTACAAAAAATAATCCCTGAGATACAATCAAGAAAACAACCTTCAGGTATTTCCGCTCCGGGTGATTAGGACCGGACACCAAAATACAAGAAAGCGAAATATAGGACCTCCCGAAAGTAGTCTGGGATAATTACGGCCCAGGCCTACTAGTGAAGGTAACAGAAATAGTTACGCCGACCTCCTAACAACAACCTTTGCCGGCACAAGTACCCAAGCTTCGCAAGGGCACCCCCCAGAAGTACTGCTGGAAGTGATACGACGTCTGCCTCAGGTACCATGGGTATTCCCCCCTGCAGTCACCTGTGTCGAACCTAGGAATGGCAACTATGGGCACCAATCCGTGTCAGAAGCCGGGCGAAACGGTCTTGAGGCAAGATCCAGCAAATCAGAGAGGGGGTATCTCTCTTCTCGGCCTTCACTTCCCCTCGCGCTTGACTCTCTGGAGGAGAGCTTTCCCGATCCACCTAACGGAGTTGGATTTCGCTCAATTAATAAACTTCTATGTTTTAGTTTGAGCGGCCTTGGAGAGTTAACTCTCCACTCACCTAATCCAAGGCCCTACAACCTAGCTAGTTGGTGTATGACACTTAATAAAAACTTGCTAGTTGTTTTTAAATTATTGCGCTTATTTTAATTGGCTGTTATATTAAGTCAATGGGATATGGAAGTGAAACTTGTGGTGTTTAATGACGCAGAAAAGAAATTAATGAAAACCAAACTACATGCAAATGCATTAATTGCCTTTCGATGAAAAGAAATTTCTACACGGGTTCTACGAGACTAAAATTTTTTCTTTCTTTTCAAATATCAAACTCACACTCGCAAAATCTATGAAAAAGACTATCAATGTTTAAGTGCACCTAATGCAAATAACTAAGAGCATGCAAATTCTAAGATGCAAAATCTAACAAAGCAAAGAGAAATTTCCCAAGAATCCTTCAGTTTTATCACTTTCCGGCTGTCCACTAAACTAGTTCCCAAAATTAGGAACTCTTAGTATAAAGACACCAAAATATGCTTGACACAAGAGGAAGAAACCAATGACAATTCCCTTCCCAAATCAAGTCAAAAACCAAAGGCAAGAAATCTCAACAAAGCTTCAAAAGATGTAACGAAACGAAAACAAAAATGAAAAACAAAAGCAAATAACAAAACAAAATGTTTTTTGAGCTTTTGAATTTTATAAAAAAGAAGAGCTCTAAGAGACCAAGAAAACTATCCAATTACCAAGCCAAACAACTCTGAATTTCAAGAAAAACTTCAAAAACGCTCCAAATCTTATAGTGCCACTTAGTAGCAAGATTTATATGAGCAAAAGAAGACAAGAAACTCAGTAACTCAGCCTAGACGAATAGTACAACCTTGCAGCAATCAAAAACTTCAAAGAACCAAGAAAGACTCTTCAAAAATTGCAACAAGACCTAGTCAAATGAACTTCAAGAAAACCAACCAAAAGTAGGCAAAAATCCAAGTGCAAGGCAAAACATAAGATGAGGAAAGAGTATATGAGCAGAAGCTCTCTGTTCTGATTAAGTAGAACAACCAAGAATCCCCATAAAGAGATCTTGGTACTCGAACCAGAAATGCAAGCACTAAAAACCAATATTTGCCTAATAGGCCAGTCTTCCACCAAAAAAGAGAGAAAAATACCAACTACCACTATCAACACAATCCAGAGGCTATAAAGACACTGTAGGAACAGGTCTCCACAGGCAGACAAGACTAAAAAGTCAAGAAATCAAAAATTTCAAAATTTGCGCAGGCATACGCTACTTATCAGCTTTTCAACAAGCGTGCATACACACCTGTGTCAAAGGAAACCCGCGTATACGCGACTTCCTTTAACAAAAACTGCGTGTATACGCGACTGTGTACAGAAAAACTCGCGTATATAAAGGTAAATAATGAAAAATAAAAAAGATTAAGCCTGGATAAAGAACCAGGTCTTCAGTCTGACTGAGAAAAAGTTAAATGGACTGGAAATAATAGTTAAAACTATTGGAAACCTTTCAAACAACTGAAACCACCCAACAGGGGAATCACAAGAATGCGATCCCCAGTGGAGTCGCCAGTTCTGTTTCGGGAAATAACTCCCTAGAGGTTTATTGGGTCAAAACCTCCACAGAGCAGGGCATGCTATTCAAGAAGGAATCACACAACCACACTTGTATGCTAAAAACTAGATAACATCGATAGCAGAACTCACTCGTAATCCTACGTTTGATGTAGATCCCGCGGGGTCCAAACCCCCAACAACCCTTCTTCCTCCTCAACCTGAAAACCAAGAAGAAACATGCACGGAAATCTAGTTGTACAACATATATCTATCCTAAATGTAAGTGAAATCCATGTGAAACATCATATAAACAATAATAAATGCTTAAATAATAATCTTTTCACATATGCAAGAAGATATTAACACGTGAATTCAGGAACAAGATGGTTCTTCTTCATTAAGAACAACATGTACAATAGTAAAAGGTGGAGAGATCACCTGAATCCTTCCACGATCTTTGAACAGACTGTCGTCCGGATCCATCCCGCCCTTGCCTCGCTAGGATACTTTCAAGACTTGTGCACACGAAATGACATATAAACGGATGAACATCTCCAGGAAACAAGGGTTTCCTGTAAAAATCTGGGAAAGTGCAGGAGGCACGGGAAATCAGACTTGAATTGGGATTCCAACAGAGTATAATGTCTATAAATTTCTCCCTCCCTTAGGCCATGCACATGAGGGGCTTTTATACTCCCTCAAATTAGTTTCAATCAGTTGGAAACAGTTGGCCATGTGCTGGGGTGGTTGAACTACTAGAGTAACCATCAACCCAGCCCGAAAATAGGGAATTTTTATATATTTCTTAATGATTTTAATGGCATACACGGAAAAGTGTGTATGAACTCGGGTATACACGCGGAAAAGTCTGGGCATACCCGCGTATGGGATTTTTAACACCGTTTTTTATGAATTTTGTTCAAGTCTGTGGGAATGGGTGCCCAAGGCCATAGAGACAATCATGAATCACATGAGGGTGAAAAATGATGCTATAACAAAAATAAAGAGCCGTTGTTCTTCCAGTTATTTCTTTCTTCACAAGCCCATTTAACTCTGGTG
>JAXQQM020061373.1:0-46889 GCA_034641835.2 Pinus albicaulis
TTTTCATCTTCTTTTTGTAACATCTTGAACACTTCTTCCTTATGATTAACCAGCATACAATAATCCAAATATCTCTCTAGAAATGCTTGTTTCATGTCTTCCCATGTTCTAATAGAACTATTGATTAGACTCATAAACCACTTCAATGTTGCTCCCTTCAAAGTTGAAGGAAATAATTTCAGTTTTTGAGCATCTTGTAAGTAGTCAGAAGTTCTACACAGCACTTCAAATTCAAATAAGAAAGTTTCAGGATCTTCAGTTTTAAGTCCATAGAAGTTTGGAAGGACAGAGGGTGAAATGTTTTTCATGGTTGTATTGGTTTCTTCATCAATTATAGGGAACCTAAAAGAGCTTCCTATTCTACCTCTTCCTCCATTTGCACCTCTACCTCCTTCTCCTCTACCTCTACCTCTACCTCCAAATAGTGTGTTTTCTCCATTAAAAACTCCTCCTCCTCCTTCTTCTGCCATGGTTGACTCTCTTGTGGAAGTGGAAAGGTTTGTGTCCCTAACAAGAGTTTTTAGATCTTCTTCTATGGCAGGTTCAGTGGATGAAGTGGAAGGTTTCTCTAATGGAATAGTTGACCTTAGATCTTCTAGAAGTCTAGGATCAAGAGAGGATGGAATATGGGTATGAGTTGAAGGTGTACTATCTCTGGATCTAGATGAAACAAGTGGTGTTCTAGAAATCAAACTTCTGCCTCTGCTGCTTATAAATCTTCCCCTTGAATCTCTCTCCCTACGCATATAATTGTTTTTGGATGCTAAGAAACAAAGGTTACCTAGTTTTCACTTCCCCGGCAACGGCGCCAAAATGTTTGCCTCTACCACCTGACGGAATCTAACTCCAAATCAAATCAACGCTTTCAAAACAACACTGTCTGCTTCATTAAAAGTGAAATAACTTGAACAGAGCACTCTGCGTCTTCAGAAATGTAGCACAGAATCTAAGCAAAATCTAGCATAAAATCTAGCCTATCTCTCGGTTTCCCAAGTGTTTATATAACAAATGTAAATAACAAGACTTGCAACAATTTCAGGAACATTGTCTTTCCTTATCGGAATCACATTAGGACTCTTGAAGTGACTGCGTAAAAAAGGAAAGAGACATCTGGACTGAGACAGTCCTAATAGAAGTCTACCTTCCTAAATGTGTTCCCACGTTCCAAAACCATACCCATAATTCGTTTCTTCCTTCATGGTGAGCAACGAACCATGTAGACATGACGTGGAATATGCCCATATGCGGTTTTTCTTGAGAGGCCACCTAGAACATACTCAAACGTGAAGACAGCTGCAGAATCGCTGATTAGCTACGGAATGTCTGCATTCTGCAGCTAGTTCCGGTCAAAATGCTTTACAATGGAAAAAATCACAAAACTTAGCAAGTCAGTCATGTAAATCATTCTAAAAGTAATTTTAACTAAATTCATTGATCAATTGGGTCTAGGATAGCAATGGACAAAGGAAAATGAGGTAAAGTGAAATGAAAGAAAGCACAATTTTCAGGCTCAACATACCCCCACTGCTGTCTCCTTGCATGTCCTCATGCAAATTATCCTATGAACTCAGAGGCTTCTACAAGAACATCTAATCCTCTCCTTCTCCTTTGTCTGGAAGCTAAATATCTTCTGGGTTTTCTGATAACAAGTTTGAACCTTAGGTTGGTAAGTGCCCTGATTAGCTTCTTGTTCATTTGCTTCAACTTTTCATTGGTCTTCTCCACTTTGTCTATATGTAGGGATAAGGTTGAGTTCATATCAGTTTTGAGCTTGACTTGATCCTTGAGAATTTCATTCTCATTTTTGATGTGTCTATTAAGTATTTCCAACTCATATCTATCCCTTCTTAGTACATCTATTTCAGACAGTGGAGGACTAGGGGTTCTCTCCTTGCTTTCTGAAGCTCTCCTTTCCAAAGTTTCCACATAGTCATAAATTTCTTGTTGAGCAGGGTCAATTTCAGGGGTTCCTTCATTAAAATCCTCTTCAACATCTTCTTCAATGGATGTTTCTTCATCTTCTATATTAATCACCCCTGTTTGTTTGATTAGTGTTTTCTTCAGTTTCCCCTTTAGTCAAGATTTAAAGTCTGATGTCTTGCTGTAAATGAATAAAACATGTCAAGGATTGCAGGGCAGTTCTTATGTTCTTTCACTCCATTTCATAAATTGAATCCATTCCATTTCATCATCCACTTCATACATATCATGTCTCATCATCCATCTTCATTCATACCATATAACATTTCACCTATATTCCAAAAACACTCCATTCCATGATCAAAATGCTCTACAGGTACATTCTGCAGCTTAACAGACATTCTGCAGCTGATCAGCCTTTCCGCAGCCAGACAGTCATTCTGCAGCTACAAATCCTGAAGGCACCAATCAGCAGACATTAGAATTGCAACAAAATCATCCAGTATATCCATGAATAAGAAGCATCAAGAAGAATTATGAAGACTCTTCCAAAGGAGAACAAATAAGACAAAGACTACAAAAATCAAATGAAAGGCAGAGGTAACAAGTTTAAATTATAATGGCATTTCATAAAGTTTAGCATAGTTTTAGTTATGAATTGTTCGAAAAGGTTGTTTTAATTATTTTTATTGATCAAGACCAATAAACCCTCCACGGACTTCGGATTAAAATCTCTCATTTCAAATTCCATGCCCGAAATCATTTAAGTGGTTCAAATGGTCGAAGTGTTTGAATTCTTCACATCTCTTAACCAAATCATTCAATGATGATTCTCTTTTCTGTTGTAAAAATCTCCGCCGTCTTTTCAATCATTAATTCGTTTCCTCCACCTCACTCCATTACCTCATTCCGTGACCACTGCCATCACTCCATTCTGTAGTCGGCACTTCATTCCGCAAACAGAGATATTCTTACCACCGAGAGCAGAGCAAAAGGGTAAACACAGAGGTATAGTAGCGTGAGAATTTGAAGCCATTTGATTCCGTGGGAAGACAAAGTATCACTTTATTAGTGAGAGATTGAGCATTATCACTATAAACACGAGATTGTAAAATGAGAGAAGAATTTGAAGTCATTTGTCACCGGGAGACAGAGGTATAGCATTGAAGAATTTGAAGCCATTTGTTACCAAGAGACAGAGATATAGCAGTGTGGGAATTTGAAGCTATTTGCCACCGAGAGACAGAGGTATAGTAGTGTGGGAAATTTACGTTTCTGAAGTTGAATTTGTAGTTGTTTTTATTAGCTACTATAGTTATACTCATTCTAACTCTTCCAAAAGAAGAAGCTCTTCCAAAAGATTATAATGATGAATGGGAAATGGCTATAGTATTTTAGGATTAGAAGTTGAATTCGTAGTTGCTTTTATTAGTTACTGTAGTTATACTCATTCTAACTCTTCCAAAAGAAGAAGCTCTTCCAAAATATTATAATGATGAATGGGAAATGGCTATGGTATTGTAGGGTTTAATTGTAGTCTCTTTTATTCACCATCACAGTTATACTTATGATAAGCACTCTTCCACAAGAAGAAACTCTTCCAAGAAATATTTATACTGTCTTAAGCATGATTGTGATCTTAAGAAACTCTTCCAACAAATGACAAATGCAATTGCAAACACTGAAGCAGAATCAAATCTAAACTATGACCAAACAGAAACAAAGCTTGATAATGACTTTTAAACAAATGATTCAAAACACAAACTAAACTTGTCAAATTCTTTCCTCAAAGGCATTTGAGAGAGAGAGCTTGAGACATGGTCAACTAAGTATGCAAATCTTCCTAACTAAACAGTTTGAACAACTAATTTATAATGATGCAACATTTCATCCTTGATTAGAGATTTGTTGAAGTATGTTTGGAATAAAACATTGATATCATCATAAGATCTTCTATTCTAGGGCTAGTTCCTAACTCTATTCTGCAATTTAATTGAATGTCACAAAACCTTACTCAAGAGTTATCGATTTCTTTTCAAAGTAGTCTTTTGAGGAAGGGTTCTGTTTATGAAATGATAAGGAAATTGCAGAGGTACTTCAGGCCTTAAAATGATATTGTCTTCTGTTATGATGTGATGAATCAATTATGGATTTTAGAACAAGAAGAGGTTTGTAAATAATGAAGGCTGTTTTGTTAATCTTAACAACTGAAGTAATCTAATGTGCAGTGAATGACAACTGAATGTGGAGTGCAAATGCAATGAAAAACTGAACTTAAAATGTCGCTAACCTAAAACAGAGCTGAACTATAAGTCATTATCAAACTTAAAACCAAACAACTGAGCATGAATTAAGTGCAATTAAACTCCGGAGCATCCTAACTAAGCTATCATGCATTATTCTATGGAATTATACAGTCTGTTTGTCCATCATGATTGGTATTTTGGAAGAGTTCCTTCTTTTGGAAGAGTTTTTAGAACAATCCTGACTGTGTAATTGAGTGCAAATGCAAATGTAAAGACTAGAAGCAATGAAAAACTAAGATATCATAGCCATTTCCTACCCATCATTATGATATTTTTGACAAGCGTTTAAGAGCAAGAACAACTATGGTACTTAGTGAAAACACACAACTAAAACGTTCAAGATCACAATCATGCTTAAGACAGTATAAAGATTTCTTGGAAGAGTTTCTTCTTTTGGAAGAATGCTGAGCATAAGTATAACTGTGATGGTGAATAAAATAGACTACAATTAAACCCTACAATACTATAGCCATTTCCCATTCATCATTATAATCTTTTGGAAGAGCTTCTTCTTTTGGAAGAGTTTTTAGAATGAGTATAACCACAGTAGCTAATGAAAACAACTACTAATTCAACTTCTAATCCTACAATACTATAGCCATTTCCCATTCAACATTATAATCTTTTGGAAGAGCTTCTTCTTTTGGAAGAGTTAGAATGAGTAGAACTATAGTAGCTAACAAAAACAACTACAAATTCAACTTCAGAAACGTAAGGCAGCTAGAATACTTATCTAAATTATGCAAATAAATCCGTGCAAGAGGCAGCGGCCCTCTACCACCTGACGGAATCTAACTCCAAATCAAATCAATGCTTTCAAAACAACACTGTCTGCTTCATTAAAGATGAAATAACTTGAACAGAACACTCTGCGTCCTCATAAATGTAGCACAGAATCTAAGCAAAATCTGGAATAAAATCTAGCCTAGCTCTCGGTTTCCCAAGTGTTTATATAACAAATGTAAATAACAAGACTTGCAACAATTTCAGGAACATTGTCTTTCCTTATCGGAATCACATTAGGACTCTTGAAGTGACTGCGTAAAAAGGAAAGAGACATCTGGACTGAGACAGTCCTAATAGAAGTCTACCTTCCTAAATGTGTTCCCACGTTCCCAAACCATACCCAGAATTCGTTTCTTCCTTCATGGTGAGCAACGAACCATGTAGACATGACGTGGAATATGCCCATATGCGGTTTTTCTTGAGAGGCCACCTGGAACATACTCAAACGTGAAGATAGCTGCAGAATCGTCGGTTAGCTACGGAATGTCTGCATTCTGCAGCTAGTTCCGGTCAAAATGCTTTACAATGGCAAAAATCACAAAACTTAGCAAGTCAGTCATGTAAATCATTATAAAAGTAATTTTAACTAAATTCATTGATCAATTGGGTCTAGGATAGCAATGGACAAAGGAAAATGAGGTAAAGTGAAATGAAAGAAAGCACAATTTTGAGGCTCAACACTAGGAATACCTTTCTTGAAAACAGTGATGTCCATGCCTAGATTCTTTACGAATGTCCTCCAATCGTCCCCTTTAATTCCTCTGTTTTTAAACCATCTTTCTCCAACCCTTGGGAGCCTGGTAACATCAGCTATGAAAGACTTTGTCACCACTATTCTAACATCTCGAATTTCGGCCTCTGTTCCATCAAAAGCTCGAGCAAATGATTTGGTCACCTCTCTTTTAAAACCATCATATTTTTCTATAAATTCCCACCATTGCACTTGCTCCAAAATTTGCTTGATTTTGGGACATCCTTCCATAATTTTCTTTCCATTCAGTTCAGTCTGAACAATTACCCCCATGGTGGTGAAGCCTCGTCTCGTAATTGTTTCTATGACAGGGTTATCGAAATGGGGTATGGTCAAGAGCGAGATGAGGGATATAAGTGAGGTCAAAAGTGGAATGAGAAATATGAGTAGGGCTGAGAAATGAGTAGGGACGAGAATGAAATTAGTTTTCAAAAAAACAGAGTATAAATGAATGAGCGATGAAGTTAACAATAAAACAGGGTTTTCGAAATGGAGTGGTAATGTAATGATGGATGACATATGGGCTTATATGGCTAGTTTTAGATGATATGACAGAATACTTATGATTTAACCTGTAGTAATAATCAACTTGAATGGTGGTATTAACATCTCTATTATTTCATACTTCTAATGTTTTACCTTTATTATAAATCTAATACTTACATACCTCTGAATTGATAATTCTAATGCTTGGTTGTTGCTTGTGATTTGTTCTTAGGTACCTTCATTTTTTGGTTTGATCTTTCTTCTTTTGGAGTCTTCAATTGTTCCAATCAATAATTTCTTGTCAGTATCAACTGCAGAAAGTTGCCAAAGATGCAGATTCTAAGAAATTTTGTAGTTATTTATTTTGAATGAAAAAGAGGGATATAAAGAAAAATGGGCTCCCACATGTTTAATAATAAACTTCAAACCATGGAAAAGCCTTGCTTTGATGAAAGTCATTTGTTTGATTCATGTCGTTTCCTGTCTTAAGGCATATAGCAACTGAGATGATAGGGAATGATAGACCCTTTGATCATCAGTCCTGGAGATGATGCCCAGTTAACCAGGTCATTGGGAATGGTGCCCAAATTGACCTATAACAATTTCCCCGTAAAGCATGAGATCCAAATAATAAGAACATTTGATTGAGATGCTTTACAATGTGATGAGCCTGGAAAAAAAGTGGAACGGTCACCTGCATCAATCTTACAAAACATTGCATCATGATAAATCCTCTATTGATCATAATTGCTGAGGGTAGGCATTCCCATAGTCAACACATAAAACAATTTAATAACATGTACATAATTCAGAAAGTCGTCTACATTGGAATTTTGCCCAAATGCAGACATCGCCTATAGATATAGGCCCATGTTTGGATGACAATCTATATGTAAGGTCACCGTACAGATGATGTGTACAACAATCCTGAAATCGCAGCTCGAATGGCTGAAACTAGATCTGGGGTCTTCTTATGTCATTCACTCGATCATTCGGGTACAAGTCTATCCATGCGAATATATGATTTGTCGTCGAACATGGAAAGACATCGTTTGATTACCAGCCAATAATGAAAGTTGTTAAAAAACGCAAGAGAACCACCATTAATGAAAATGGCCCCCAAGGTACTGCGGTACATTTCATAAGGCGTGAAGAGATGATTTGATGTCGAATGCCAAACAAAATCTTTCAGTCAAAAGTCTGGAAGCAAGGATCTTGTCAATGTTGTAACAAGCCTCATGGTACTGGAATCTGATGTTTCTAAGTGAACTTCCTGGATATTGATTTGTAGTCGACAGGAAGTCACCTTATTGCAAAACTAGAGTTATTGATTTCAGAGACAAGGGTATGACTTGATATAGCAATTGTCAGGGATGACGGTCATGAAAATGAAGGTTTATGAGTATTGCAGATGGATGAGTTCTAAATCACTGGATGACTTCTCTTGAACATATCGGCGACACTATGATGAGTTGGCAACATTGACCCAAAACCGAAGTGAAGGTATGATGAATCATAGGTGTGAATGAACCGTCAAGACGATTACCCAACCCAAACAGCCACGGACATGGAGTGAAAGAAGTGTCATGTTCAAGAGCGACTTGCTACCAAAAAGAAACTTTACTTGCTTTTCCCAAATTTTCCCTGGTCATTTGTCGACCAGTACCTCTTTATTTTTTAACAAGCTTGAGGAGGATAACATTTTCTTGATCTATAATTCAACCCTTCGGGCGAATAAAGAATTAAGTATCGCTATTTAATAATTTAACGAGTCTAACGATGAATGAAACTCGATTCTTGCCATGATTGACAAGCCCGTCGCTATTTTATGTTTTAACAAGCTTAACGACAGTGATAGCCTGGTCCTTTTTCATGTTTAGAGAGTCTAAAAAAAAAAAAGAGGACGAAAGAGGACTCCAAAAGTACTTTTTTTCGTAAATTTGTCTCTCAGATCCGAAAAAGTGTAAAATAATATCTGAAAGAACCTCTTTGGTCATGTTTAACCAAGGTATTCCTTTTTCGTAAATAATCCATCTCAGTTCGAAAAAGGGTTTAACTTATACAGAGTAGATATAAATTCATTTACTTTAACGAGCTCGAAATGACAAGTGCTCAGCAATCTTTTCACATTATCGGAGTCTGAAAAGAGCTGAAAGAAGACTCTAGGGGTTCCTTTTTCGTTGTTATCGAAGCTCGAAAAAGAGATAAAAGTGTGCTTCAAATCCTTTTTCGTTTTTATCAAAGCTCGAAAAATAAGGAGAAAAATTATGCTTTGTGGTCAAATCATTCCTAAAATAAATCTATACGACTAATTTGTTCATCAGTTGTAAAATCTATTTTAGAGCAACATCAAATGGATTAAAAATACCTATTTCATGATAAAAACATAATAAAACCATAGTCATAGCAATAAATTTAACTTGAAAATAATTAAATGACTATTAAAAGTAGTTTCACTATTCATTTTTACCATTCCATAGTTACCATTTGCATTTTGGAGCTCTGAACCTGTTTTTCCCCCAAACTTCAACGGTCGATTGCATGCAATTGGTAAGAATGTTTTGAATGCCCCCTACAAGAGCACATGTCAAATGCCCCCTGCAAGAGTAGGTGCCCCCCAAGCTTCATTTCATTCACCTAAGTAGATTAATGGTTACTAATAGCTGGATGGAATGAAGGTTCATTATAGGGGAGGGTTTGTTTCATTTTTTAACGAGCTTGACACAGGAAAAGAACTATGCTCATGACCTGTTGCATTTTTTAACGAGGTTGACACAATAAAATAACTTTCCTCAAAGGCACTTGTTTCATTTTTTAACGAGGTTGACACAAGAAAAAAGAACTATCCTCAAAACTCTGTTTCATTTTTTAACGAGGTTGACACAGAAAAAAGAACTATCCTCATATGGGAACCTGTTTCATTTATCGAGGTTGATAGAGGAAAAGAACTTCCTCAACACCTGTTTCATTTTTTAACTAGGTTGACACAGGAAAAGAACCATCCTCATTATGCAGTTGGAGTAGTGAGTGTGCTTTGGAAAAGACGTAGTCTAATAGAATCATCATTTAGCGAGTTTGATGAGCATTATAAATGATAAGTTATAACATGCGTTGACGGGTCTTCTCTAGGGTTTTCATTGAATTTGGAATTTCAGAGGGTAATTTCTGTGAAATCACCGACCACCAAGGAGAATAACTGATGGTACCATCTTGCTATTGCACTGAAGATGTGAGTAAAGGATCAAGTCGTTCAGTACTCATAAGGGAGGAACCAGATAGGATTCCAGATGATGACATGGGTGAAGTCAATGGACGTGAAGGTGCACCAGAGAAAGTGCCAGATAATGATTTGTAACCTATTGGGACCGAAGGGCCACCATGCAAATATGACTCTGGTGATGTTGTGAACATCAAAGGGGTAGTGAGGGTAGGATCTGACGTAATTGGAATAGCAGACCCAACCGAAGATTTTGGTTCAGACATGGTAGTTTGACCAAGTGTATACCCTCGAAAATCGACGGGAGACTGAATGGAAATGGGATCGACAAAAGCAGATGGAAGGTGATTGAGGAAAAGACTCGTGCAGGTAAATATCCTACCGAAAATGAGTTGGAGTTAAAGGTGTCTCGTCTTGTGATATTTCTTCAATCACAATTAAACCAGGAGGAAGAACTTCACCATCAGGCCCAAAATATATTTCAGAAAGTTGATTGTGTGATATGGGAGTTTCAATAGCTACAGAACTTTGTGGGATGACCAAGGTAGGAACAACTTCTGGTTGTTCAACTTTGGGATCAAGATTTTCTCCACTTAGGGAATATAGCAACAGAAATATAATGGGATGATAGACCCTATTTCATTGGTCCTGGGGATGATGTCTAGTTTGACCAATAACAGTTTCCCCCTAAAGCACAATGGGATCTGGATCAACTTCAAGTTGAACAACGTTGGGTTCGGGAGGAATGGTCTCAACGATTGAATGGATCATGACCACGGGTAGCTGTGAAGACTCCGTTTTGACAAAAATATACAAACCGGGATGTGTGGAAACAATTTGAGCTAGCTCTGGATTAAAAGATGATGTTTCGCCGAAGGTACGAATTGTACTTGATTCGACAGATTGTGATCGCCTTCACCTACCAGAAATAACTTCCGGTGGTAAAGGTGGTTTTAAAGCTAATCTACGCGAACGATAGGGGATAGGATTGTGTTCTTCCATGATTACTAATTTATTTTATCCAAAAACAAATAAACAAAAAGAGGGTAATGCTAGGAAAAATGGTTTACCAGGAAACTGTGAACCGCAGAATACCTCTTGGTGAACCAAGAAGTACGGGCAGGTAATCTCCCCGAATGCTATGTTCGGTGTATCACAATTTCAAGGCGGCCGACTTTGTTCACTATGGATGGATAGCACCTAAAATTTTCCCTCCCAAATATACCTGAAGGTACGTGGAGGCCCAAGTTCGTATTAGCGCTGTCTGATGCGAAACAGCACAGTGAGATCACCCCTTTATGCTTATCGTACTGTAACACTGCCTGATATACCCGAGAGTAAGTGGACGAGCTACGATATACTTACGTACTTGGAGTGAGGTATCACACTCGGAATGTATCGCAGACAAGTTAACGACAGCTGCTATGTTTTATGACGCCGGAACACATCTCTAGCCTAGACCTCTAAATGTTATCGTTAATGTTCCAAAGCGTTGTTAAGTAAATTGAGATTTATTTTATGTTGATCTTGCTTAATAGTTTTCCTTTCAGGTTCACCACGATGATGTATATGAAATTCCTAAAATGAAAGCTAAGAATGATAAAAAAACTTTCACTTTCAACTTTTTCTATGAAAGACCTAGCTACTAAGGAAGAGAGCAAGTAATTTGAGAGAAAACAAAGCAATGAATAAAAACAAAAACAATGAATCTCAAACTAAATGCAGATTTCCTAATGTTCCTTTTGCAAAAAACACACAATCCTACATGCAAATGCAAGTTTTTCTTTTCAGTTTCCTTAATGTTATGAATGCAGAAAGAAAACTAGGTGCATTAGATCAATAATCGAAATGCTTTTTACTTTCGAGAAATGAAGAATACAAACGACAATTTCTCTTTTGAAGGAAAAACAAGGATTTCAACAACAATTTCTCCTATCAAGGAAATGAAGATTTTACGACAATTTCTTATTTCGAAAGCAAATGATTCTTAATGCGACCATAAAAAGTACTTTGAAATCAACTTGTCAATGATAATGAAAAACTTTTTAAAACAACATTGAACAAATTTTCAGTCAAAGGAGAAGAAATATATAGAGTTACTGGTCAAATAGAGCATTAAACTTTTCATAACAAGTCAGCAAATAGAACTGAAGCAAAGTAAAAAGTCAGATTCAAGGGGATTTGTTCCTTTCAGGAGCCAACGCAGTCTCCAAAGGGAGACAGTGCTCTGCAACGCAGGCTTACAAGGGAGACAGTGCTCTGTAAAGCACTGTGCCCTGACCAAGGGTGCGTTGGGCACAGTAAACAAAGAAAAAGCTATTGTTTGGCTCACTAACTTTGCAAATTAAGCTCTGAAAATGTCTAATATTTATGTAAAACAGCGACTAAGTGATTTAGAAAGCAGATCAGAGACTAAAACACCAAGATTCAAGAGAAATTCTCCCCAGCGGAGTCTCCAGTTTTTTGGGCCATAATTGTAATCTACGGATAAACTACGCTTCCCTAGACCAGTGTCTAGTCTAGAACAACAGGTGAAAGACTGCACTACCCTTTTTCCTAACTCAGAATAGATATACAGAGAGGATTGGATGCTTACTTGTTTCAGTCACTTCGAAACAGCCTTCCACAACAGCCTCAACTTCAAGCGGTTTCAAATAGTTGAATGCTTCCTGCAAGAAAGAGCACTGAAACATCAAAAGATACAATAATATAGATATCTATTCAATTTAATTAGCCAAATCAGTTAAGCATAAACTACATTCATCAACCAAGATTTTACAACATGGAAAATCAAAGTAAACATGGATGCATGTAGGGAAAAACAAGAAGTACTCTTTATTGATGATAGAAGGAGAGGTTACAACCTAGTGGCTGATTCATCATAACCTTCTAGAAAAGTTCCCAAGTCTCATCACAGCATAAGTCTCTCCACCACCAGCTCCACAAATCAAACTCTCTATTGAAAATTCTCTAGCATTTCTCTACTCAAATTCTTCCTCCTTGAACACTTAGATTTGTGTTCACTTTATAGATGAACTGTAGGTTGTTTTGCAATAAATTTCATTCCAAAAATAGGCAAGACATGTTTTCCAGTAATGTAGATGTCAAATTGACACTTGGATCCAAAGCATGACACATGTGAACCCTTCTAGAAGACACTAGCCAAGTGGAGATTCCGGAACAATGAGAATTTCGCTCCCAATGTGACCAACACACCTTTGAATGTTAGGAAGTGCTTTGCAGAGCAGCCCTGAATGGGGCTACCTGCATATGCAATGCACTTAGGCCCCTTAGAGCCTACATTGGTGAGCTCCCACATGTTTGATAATAAGCTTCAAACCATGGAAAAACCTTGCTTTGATGAAAGTCATTTGTTTGATTCATGTTGTTTCCTATCTTAGGGCATATAGCAACTAAGATGATAGGGAATGATAGACCCTTTGATCATCGGTCCTGGAGATGATGCCCAGTTAACCAGGTCATTGGGAATGGTGCCCAAATTGACCTATAACACCATTGGTAGAAAATGGGTGTTTAAGAAGAAGATGAATGCAAAAGGAAAGGTGGAGAAATACAAAGCTCTGTTGGTAGCAAAAGGTTATTCCCAGGTGCCAGGAATTTGTTTTGGTGATATTTTTTCTCCTATTGCCAAGGTAGCTTATATTAGATTACTTTTATTTGTTGTTGTTGATTTTTATTTTGAGGTAGAACGGATGGATGCAAAGACACCATTTCTTCACGGGGATTTGGAAGAATAGATCTACATGAAGCAACCTAAAGGCTTTGTGGTGAAGGGTAAGAAAGAACTAGTATGCAGGTCAAAAAAGTCTCTGTATGGGTTAAGACAACCACCAAGGATGTGGTATCAAAAATTTGATACATATATATCGGGACTTGGCTTCACCAGAAGCAAAGCGGATCACTGTGTGTGTTTTAAAGTAATTGGTGACCGTGTTATTTATTTGGTCTTGTATGTGGATAATACATTGCTAGTTGGAAATGAAAAATAAATTATCCAAGATTTGAAGACCCAATTGTCCTCCAAATTCTACATGAGGATCTTGGTGCTGCAAACTATATTTTGGGCAAGGAAATTAAATGAGATCGGGCAAAGAGGAAGCTCTAGTTAAACCAAAGGAAGCATGTCGAGACAATATTGTAGAGGTTTAATATGCGTGATGGTAAACCGGTGAAGGTTCCTATTCCTATAGATGTAAAGTTATCCATTGAACAATGTCCCAAGACATAAGAAGAGGAAGAGGACATGTCTTGTGTTCCATATGCAAGTGCATTTGGTAGCCTGATGTATGCAATGGTCTATACTAGAATAAACATTACACATGCAGTGGGAGTATTGAGCAGGTTTATGTCAAAATTGGGGAAGGAGCATTGGACACCAGTGAAGCGGGTTTTTAGGTATTTGCATGGCACTAGTGATTATGGTCTATGATACCAAGGAAGACCGAGATTGGACAGATTTTTGGATATCCGTGGCTTTGTTGATCTAGCCTGGGTTGGAGATCTAAATCAGAGAAGATCTACAAGTGGGTATGTGTTTAACCTATTTGGAGGAGGAATCAGTTGGATGAGCAAAAGACAGTATGTAGTGGCTCTTTCAACTACATAGGCTGAATACATGGCAAACATTCATGCAAGCAATGAAGTAGTTTGGTTGCATAGATTGTGTTCAAGTACGGGGTTAGTACAACGAGCTATAAGGATAGACCGTGACAACCAAAGTGAAATTTTATTGGCAAAGAACCCTGCTTATCATTCAAAGACAAAGCACATTGATGTTTAGTATCACTTGGTGAGGGACATGGTTGAGGACAAAAAGGTGTTGCTGGTAAAGATGGACAGTTTGAAGAATTTTGAGATGCATTTACAAACTCTGTGAGCACTAAGAAGTTTTATTGGTGTAGAGAATCAATGAGAATCGTAGGGATGGACCAATGACTAAGCTCTCCTGTGTGGAAAATAAAACAACAAGAGGGAGAATGTTGGGTGTGTGTTATATTCTTTCCACGACTAGTCGTAAGCACAGGGGGGCCGGTAGCTCCCCTACACGGGGTTTGGGGCAGCACCCCGGGATTTTTTTTTTGGACCCTATATTAGGTGGGTAGACCTACAGATGGTTTTTTGCATGGGTTTTGCACATGGTTTTCGGCATGATGGTTTTCTGTCCATGGTATTTTGTAGATCTGGTCAAGGGAACTATGATTATGCTATAATCCATGGTTAGTGGATTTGGGTTTATGAATGCTTCATCATGTATATATATGTATTGTAACATTGAGAGGAATATAATTAAAAATTAATTTGGTAGTCCTGGTTTTGGGATCCAGCGGAAAATCTCTGTGTATATGTGTTTTATGTTTATGTTCTCGCCATTGTTTATAAACTGTTTTTTTAAGAATTAATTTACAATTAATCTTTGTACAAGGTTAAAACCGATAGGTTAGACCTACAAAGAACAATGTTGTGCACGTGAATGAATAGGGACGACTCTGACCGCCATTTGAGCTGACCACAGCCACTTGTTCCATTGAACCATTGCCACGTGGGGGATGAACCATCTTGTATTATATACTAACATTTTAAATCTATTTAGGGTCGGGATTGCAATTGTAAAATGTAGAAATATGTACCAACGAAGGTGACCGACCCCGACTATGTCGGAAGTCAGGGGTCGAGCCTTGAAATAACAAAACTATACGTGATAATGGATATGGCCAACTCTAACTAGCCTTTGAGATGAATATTACCACCTGGACCATTGAGCCACTGCCATGTGGTAGATGAACGATGTTGCTAAAATGTATATTTTCATGTGGGGCATTGAAAAAATGCAATATATATATATATATATATATATATTAGAGAGAGATAGAGAACTAATATATATTAATGTCTTAAATTTAATCGGGGTTTGGATTGGGCTGAAGGACAGGGCCACTTGGCCCACTGAGGCGCTGCCATGTGGAAGATAAATGACGTTGTTACAATGTTATACTGCCAAACGAGTTGAGTCTCTCTCTCTCTCTCTCTCTCTCTCTCTCTCTCTCTCTCTCTCTCTCTGTGTATATATATATTCAAACTATTATATATTAATATTTTAAATTTATTTGGGGCCTGGACTACACCCGAGTAAACAAGCTTATAGTAACAAGGAATAAGGCCAAAATCAACTAGCTTCGAGCTGAGACGTCAGACCCACAAATAGAAAAAATTGACACACTGATGGATACGATCGACCCCAACTGACCACGTGGCCCACTAAGGCACTGCCACATGGAAGAACACACACTGGACTTTGAGTTGACTATTGCCACCTGGGCCACTGAGCCACTGCCATGTTTTGCACATGATTTTGGGCATGATGGTTTTCTGTCCATGGTATTTTGTAGATCTGGTCAAGTGAAATACGATTATGTTCTAATCCATGGTTAGTGGATTGGGGTTTATGAATGCTTCGTCATGTATATATATGTATTGTAACATTGAAACGAATATAATGAAAAATCAATTTGGTAGTCTCGGTTTTGGAATCGGGGTAAAATCTTTGTGTATATGTGTTTTATGTTTATGTTCTCACCATTGTTTATTTTCTGTTTTTTAAGAATTCATTTATAGATGATTTTTGTACAAGGTTAAAACCTACAAGTCAGACCTACAAAGAACAATGTTGTGCGCGTGAATGAATAGGGCCGACTCTGACCGCCCTTTAAGCCGACCACTGCCACATGTTCCACTGGACCATTGCCATGTGGGGGATGAACTGTCTCGTATTATATATTAATATTTTAAATCTAGTCAAGGTCGGGATTGCGCTCACAAAATGTAGAAATATGTACCAACGAAGGTGACCGACCCCGCCTATGTCAAATATTGGGGGTCGGGCCTTGAAATAACAAAACTATATGTGAGAATGGATATGGCTAACTCCGACTGGCCTTCGAGATGAATATTACCACCTAGACTATTGAGCCATTGCACATGGTAGATGAACAACATTGTTAAAATGTATGTTGTCATGTGGGCCATTGAAAAGATGCACAAAATATATATATATATATATATATATATATATATATATATATATATATATATATATATATATATATATAGAGAGAGAGAGAGAGAGAGAGAGAGAGAGAGAGAGAGAGAGAGAGAGCAAACTAATATATATTAATGTATTAAATATAATCGGGGTTTGGATTGAGCTCAAGGATAGGGCCACTTGGCCCACTGAGGCGCTGCTATGTGGAAGACAAACGATGTTTTTACAATGCTATACTACCAAACGAGTTGAGTCATTACTCTCTCTCTCTCTCTCTACACACACACACACACACATATATATAGATATATATATATATATATATATATATATATATATATATATTAAATTCATTTGGCCTTGGGACTATGCCAGGCTCAACCACGTTGATGTACCAACGAAGGGACATACCTCAACTAAGTTGGAGGTCTGGCGTCAAGCCTATAAATTACAAAACTGTGTTTATGCAAAGGTTCGACCCTGACTAACCTTTGAGTTTACTACTGCCACATGGCCCACCAAGTTTCTGCCACGTGGGACTTGAACGATGTTATTATACTGCTATAATGTCATGTGGGCTGCTAAAAATATGCCACGTGATATATATATATATATATATTTTGCAAACTATTATATATTAATATTTTAAATTTATTTGGGGCCTGGACTGCGCCCGAGTAAAGGAGCCTATAGTAACAAGGAATAGAGCGAAACTCGACTAGGTTCAAGGTGAGACGTCAGACCCACAAATTAAAAAAAAAAAAACTGGGCACGCTAATGGATACGACCGACCCCAACTAACCACGTGGCCCATTGAGGCGCTGCCACATGGAAGAACGTGCACTAGCCTTTGAGCTGACTATTGCGACCTGGGCCACTGAGCGACTGCCACGTGGAAGATAAACGATGTTGTTACAATGATATACTACCATGGGGGATCAGTCATTTCCAAGTAGAGACTATGCCAAGCTCAACTAGGTTGATGTACCAATGAAGGTACCGACACCGTCTAGATCGAAGGTTGGGGGTCGAGCCCAAAAACTAATAAAACTGCCCACGCTGATGGATAGGAATGACCTTGACTAGATTTTTAGCTGACTACTACAACTTGGCCCATCGAGCAGCTGCCACGTTGATCCAGATCTCTCAGCTACCAAAATTAACCAAGATATTTTACTTTTGCGTTGTTAGCAAAATTGCATGTGAAAGAGTATGAAAAACCATATGTGCATACTTTAAAGAAGAGGAAACATAAATACATCCAACAAATCAAAGAACACACACAACTCGATAACGAAGTTCACCTAGTGTGGGCTACGTCT
The DNA here is from genome assembly GCA_034641835.2 of Pinus albicaulis. Classification (NCBI taxonomy): domain Eukaryota; kingdom Viridiplantae; phylum Streptophyta; class Pinopsida; order Pinales; family Pinaceae; genus Pinus; species Pinus albicaulis. The sequence continues at coordinate 17,849 of JAXQQM020061373.1, forward strand.
CCAGGTAGTGCTCAAAGTGGGGAGGTCACTTTCATTAATCTTCAACAAAAATAAAATTACATACATGTACAAAATGTACCTTATACCTCCATTTCTGGGGATGACCAGAAAATTCACACCGCTACTGAAGAAATGGGCTAGACCGTTGAATTCCTGGCTCGAAATCGTGTCAAACGATTATAAGCTCAACCTTGTTCTGGCTCGGTCTAAATCTGGACCCTCGTGAATTTCAAAGATTCCCTCAAATATTCCTTCTCACTGGTTGACTGAAAATTCTGTTGCTCAGATGACAAATCTAACTTCACCACTACGCTCCTCCAAAAAAACTAAGTAAAATGAGTATAAACTCGGCCTGGTTCTGAAACTGTGAAAATTTGGCCTCTAGGGAATCTCTAAGATTCCTCAAGATTCTATATATAATTTTTGTTTTAGTTTGACTGAAATTTCGCCACTCAAATGGGGAAACTGATTACACCATCACGCTCCTTGCGAAATTCTAGTTCGTTTGAGTATAAACTTGGCATGAATTTGTCAGTATGAAAAATTTTTCCCCATAGGAATCCTTTAGATTCCTCATGATTCCACACTGATTCATCTTTGAAAGTTGACTGGAGATTTGGTGCTCAAATGACAAATTTGATCTCACCATCGCACTCCTTTTGAAATTCTGATAAAAATGAGTGTAAACTTGATATACTTATGCATGTGTCAAAATTAAGTCTCTAAGGGAATCTAAAGATTCCTCAACATTCTGTAAAGGAATATTCCTACAAGATTCCACCTCTCTTGAAAATCATGTCATCATGGTTCCGCCTCGGTCACTATGTCAGGGTCTCACCCTGCTGCTCTCGACCTCCATTGATTTCCGGATCTACCTTCATTGGTCTTACGCAAATGTATAGGTTGATTTTTTATATTTAATTGTGGGCAGAAATTTGAAAATTGTGCCCATTGGGCATGCGGTTGGAAAAAACAGATAAGTTGTTAACCTCAACAAATGTCACGGGTTCAACACCTGCCATAACATTTTTTTAACAAAAAAATGTTGAATTGCTTTGGTGGGTTGTATGGTTATATTAATTTGGGGTCGCCGCAGTTCAACTCCCGCCGACCTCCCAATAAATCACATGGTTGTTGGACTTTGGATTACACTATATATAATGAGCACTTTGATTAATATTTTTTTTGTAACCAAACCCTTTCTTTAAATGTTTATAGGTTTTGGATTTATATGGTTTATACCCATATAACTTTTGTTTCAACTATTTTCCATGTATTCATTGGTTCATACCCTTCAACATTAATACGGTTCAACCATATATTTACTAGAAATTGCCCCTAAAGGTGGAAAGGTACACTAAAGGAATAGAAGATTTGGGAAGATTATCTTGTCACTCACTCCAATGCAAGGATTGTTAATCGTTTCTACGAGTGGAGCAAAATTGCTTCTCGATAAGAATATCCAGATGACAAATATCTAAAGCCACTCAGAGGCGTTAGAAAGGGGCATACAAATATATGAAGAGAACTCCACCTGTTAGATTTTAACGAATGATGAGCATAATTAGGTTGCTATTAGGATTGAAAAAAAAAAAAAAACATTTTTGGTATTCATAAAGACTTCATTGTCAGTTCCTTTGGTACAGTTCAGTGTCAGAGCGAGAGGAATGAGAACAACAAAAAAGGAGGTGGAACTGGACTAGAGTGATGCTCTTCTAGAGGTGGAAAGAGAGACACTCTTCTAGGAAAAACAATCTAATTTCGTTAATCATGTTCTTGTTAAGTTCATTTATGTGCTAGTTTTGAACTTCTAGGTTCTAAGTTTTGTAAATATGGGAACCATGATAATATTAAAGTCCTTTTAGAGGGAAAAAATAAATTCAAGCGAAATGGGTAGCACATCTCACCGGTGGTGACTGGAATTACATAATTTTTTTGGAATAGGAGTTATCTTCTAAAGTAGACAATCTTGAATTCACCAACCAATTTTTAGGTCGTGTGTGTGAAATCCCAAGCACATCGTCTGTGATCTTAGGCTTAGCCTTACGAATAGAACTATCAATCATTGAATGCTTCAAATCACCATCCAAGTCCCCATAATTTTCCATTTTGGGGTAAAAGCAACACCAATGACACTGATTTTTGCCAAATCCTTGATAGTTTATATGCACATCCAATCCATTAGATTGATTAAAAGAATGTGACACAAAAATTACATTACTCCAAGATTAATCTACAAGAATTAAATATTTCCTTTTCAAGATAGAGGAATAACCTGTTCCGAGTATTTTCAATAACCCAACGTTTCGGACTTCATAAGTGAGTCCACCATCAGGGGTAAACGCTCAGTATTATTTGAAAGATTTGTGAGGATTAGGGAAAAAGAATAATAATATAAATACTTTTTATTTTTATTTTTTTTAAGGAGGTCGGTTGGAAGAAAAGATGATGTAAATTTTTCCTTACACTCTAGCTGAAGCTCCATCACATATTTCTGTCGTTCTTCACTATTGCTAAATCTTTTTGTTCCCTCTTTTACAATATCATAATATAGTATAATCATAAAAGAAAGAATAAAAAATACTTATATATTAAAATTTTGTATAATAAATATTGAAAGTTTTATTACAAATTGACTTTAATATATATATATATATATATATATATATATATATATATATATATTATTCTAATATTTTTTATAGATTTAAATTTTAAAACCCAATAAAACTTAGTTTTATAATAAATTAATTTATTATAAAACTAAGTTTTATTGGGTTTTAAAAATTAATTCTATAAAAAATATTAGAATAATATGTATATATATATATATACATATTATTCTAATATTTTTTATAGAATTAATTTTTAAAACCCAATAAAACTTAGTTTTATAATAAATTAATTTAGAAACGAATGGAAAATCAAAATATCTCAAGATTTAGAGATTATAATCTCTCTTTTTTCATTTAGGATGAATTTTAGAAAACCTTAAATGAATATATTAAAATTTTGTATAATAAATACATACTTATTATTTATTATAAATTGATATTAAAACATTTAAATATAAAAAATATAAATTTTAATTTTAATATTCTATAAATTTATTTTTCAAGACTCAATAAAACTTATTTTTATGATAAATTAACTTAAAAATCAATGAAAAATCAAAATGTCGCAAAATCTGGAGATTTTCTTTTTACATTTATGATGGTATTTAGAAAACTTTAAAGAACAACGCACTTCCTAGCTAATTCCATGACGATTGTAGTGCCAAGTGTCAATTTTTATTTGGAGGGAGGAGAAAGAAAATACACAAATCGTATTGGTCAAATATACCTAACCAAACACATCATAGTGATGCAGGAGCATCAAATTACCATGTTCTAGGTTGACGTCGCGGTCAAATTTCTTTTTGAAAGAGTTAATTTCTAGTTCCAATAGTTAAATTCCAGTTCCAACAGTTAAGTTCCGGTTCCAATAGTTTGATTTTTGTTTTTGTTCCAGTAGTTTGTTTCTGATTCTCACTTTCATATCTGCCAAGTTGTCAAGATGACGAATGAGCATGTAGGATTGACATACTGAAGTGTCATCTCAACTATGCACAGATATTCTAGATAATGCATAATTGTTGGTTAAAGAGCTTGATACACATGGACAAATCAAAGGAGATCCCGTCAATTCAAAAAATCCGTTATTCTGGCATAGAAGTTGATTTCAAAACCCATTTTTTATGCATGATAGACTAGTGATTAGCATAGGTGTTGAGTAGTGCAAATAATTAAGGATCATAATTTTTCTTATCATATCAACATGGATTTGATTGTAATTTTTTTTCATTGAGCGTAAAGTAGGATAGGATTTCTTCTCGAGAGGTAGAGTAGCGTGGATAGGGGGAAAACAGAGTTTTATAAAATAAAAATAAAATAAGATACTGATTGTTGAGTACGCAGAAGGGAGGAGTGATAGCCATGTGACCTGAGCTTGGGATTTTTTTAAATGTTAAATTGAAAACAGAGTTTATACCCTGGACAATATGTTCGATTGGTCGCATTTTGCTAGTTGTGTAATGTTATTACGAACTATGTGAAGAGTGTAGCAACATCAATTTCGTTTTGAGACTATGTATTTTTCTTTCTTTCTTCAGCAATATGTAAATTACATTTTAAAATAATTTTGAGAGACAAAACTTGGTGATCACGTGTTAATTTGACTCGAGCATAGCTACAGAGATCATAAACTCAATTTGTTTGAAAGAATTCGGGCTAGAATCCCATCATTTGGTATCAGAGTAGACAAGAACTAAGCTTTGTTCTCGAATTTCAATAAATATGCCACATAGGAGAGGAGGAGTTGGCATAGGTCGGGGAAGACTTGTAGCCAATGTAGTTTTGCTTGAAGAAATTAGACATCTTCGCACAAGAATGGAAAAAATATAAACTGCTCAGAGGAGAGTACCTGATGAGGGAGATGTTAGTGGTGAAGAATAATCTTATGAGGAAGAAGAAGAGGAAGAAAGTGAAGCAGCCAAAGTTTTCAAGATGTTGGTAGAAGTAAGTGGAAGACATAAAGTGGAAATACCTTTGTATGAAGGAAAGCTTAATGTGGAAGAGATAATGGATTGGATCAGTTCATTAGATAAGTATTTTGACTATGAGGAGGTCGAAGACAAAAAGAAGGTGAAATTTGCAGCTACCAGATTGAAGGGCCATGTAGCCATCTGGTGGGATGAGCTACAAACATCCAAATAAAGAAATGGAAAGCCCAAGATTAAGCAATGGCATAAAATGGTGAGTAAATTAAAAAGTAAGTTTATGCCTAAGGATTACCAATTGAACCTTTTCAGACAATTACAAAAATTAAGGCAGAAAGGGATGACTGTCAAAGAGTACACAAAGGAGTTTTACAAGCTTAGCATTAGATGAGGACATGCTGAAGATAATATAGAAAAGGTAGCCAGGTATATCAATGGTTTGAGATACGACATACAATATGAAATCAATTTGCTAAGTTTGAAGACAATTGAAGGTGCCTATCAAGCAGCTTTGAAGGCAAAGGAGAAAATATTAAGAAAACAAAGTTAGAGAAATAGAGGTAAAATTACAGCAAGAGGAACAGGAGCTTCCAGACCAAGATTCCAAAATTCTCAGAGTGAAGCAGGAGGTTCAAGTAATCAACCACTACAAAGGGGAGACTTTGGTAGAGGAATATTTGTACCTACAGGTAGAGGTCGAGGAAGATAAATTCAATGTTACATATGTGGAGAATTAGGACATGGATCATGGGTGTGCCCTAAAAAAAAAACAACAAATCAAATGAATGTGAATATAGTCAAGAAAAAAGAATAAAATCCTCAGGTCATGGGGAAAGAAGAACCACATGAGGTAGGAGAGTCTTTATTGTTAAAAAGAGTGTTGCTTAAGGCAGAGAAGGAAGCAAATGAACCAGCTCAAAGGAAGAGTCTATTCAGGACTGTATGCAAGTCTAAAGAAAAATGTTGCAAGGTTGTGATTGATAGTGAGAGAACTTGCAACCTTGTCTCCACATAGATGGTAGAGAAAATGGGTTCGACTAAGATGGTACACCCTACTCCATACAAAGTGTCATGGTTACAAAAAGGACATCAGCTCTTAGTGGCAGAACAGTGCAGAGTGGAGATACAGATTGTTACATGTAAAGATGTCATATTGTGTGATGTGATGCCAAAGGATGTGTATCATATATTGCTGGGAATACCTTGGAAGTCTAATAGGAAAGCCATTCATGATGGCAGAAGGAACACATATGCCTTAGAGAATGATGGGAAGAAGCACACATTGTTGCCTTTGAATGATGAAGCAAACAAAGGATTAGCTGGAAATAATGTTTTGATGATCAGTTGAAAAGAGTTGTTGCATGAAGTCAAAAAGGAGAAGGAACTGCATTTTGTTGTTGTGGGTAAACCCAAGGTAATTTTGACTTCTACTAATTTAGATAATCTGCCTACGGAAATTAAAATTCTACTAAATGATTATGTCGACATTATTGTTGATGAATTTCAAAATGCATTTCCACCAATTACAAGTATCAGTCATCACAGAGATTCAAAACCTGGTGCAAGTTTACCCGGACAAAGCAACATATAGGCTAACTCCTTAGGAAAATGAAGAAGTTGGAAGACATGTGCAAGATTTGTTGGATAAAGTACTGATAAAGGGGAGCCTAGGTCTTTGTGCAGTACCAGCAGTGCTCAACCCAAAGAAAGGAGGTGAATGGCGCATGTGCACCGACTCTAGAGCGATAAATAAGATCACTATCACGTATAGATTTCCCCTACCATGTATGGATGATTTGATGGATTTTTTGAGTGGGTCAAAGAATTTTTCTAAGATAGATTTGAAGAGTGGATACCATCAAATAAGGATTAGAGCACTTTGATTAATATTTTGTTTGTAACCAAACCCTTTCTTTAAATGTTTATAGGTTTTGGATTTATATGGTTTATACCCATATAACTTTTGTTTCAACTATTTTCCATGTATTCGTTGGTTCATACCCTTCAACATTAATACGGTTCAACCATATATTTACTAGAAATTGCCCCTAAAGGTGGAAAGGTACACTAAAGGAATAGAATATTTGGGAAGATTATCTTGTCACTCACTCCAATGCAAGCATTGTTAATCATTTCTACGAGTGGAGCAAAATTGCTTCTCGATAAGAATATCCAGATGACAAATATCTAAAGCCACTCAGAGGCATTAGAAAGGGGCATACAAATATATGAAGAGAACTCCACCTGTTAGATTTTAACGAATGATGAGCATAATTAGGTTGCTATTAGGATTGAAAAAAAAAAAAAAAAATTGGTATTCATAAAGACTTCATTGTCAGTTCCTTTCGTACAGTTCAGTGTCAGAGCGAGAGGAATGAGAACAACAAAAAAGGAGGTGGAACTGGACCAGAGTGATTTTTTTTTTCCTCGAACAAAAAGCGTAATTTTATTACTGCAGGTGAGTACAAAATTACATTGGGAAACACATGAATGTGTGCTGTATGAAGACAAACTCTAGCGTTTGTAGGCAAAAGCAGATACAAAAGTGAAAAGCTATCCTGAGCTGAAACAGAATCTGGCATTTCCCCAATACATTTGGATGAAAAATACATATTGTTCATACTGTTCATAAAAAACTGAAAAGCTGTAGCAATCTCCTTTAAGCAATCCTGTAAAATAATCTTTTCAGGAAAAATAAACACTGCCCAGAGGTGACATTCTGAATCTTCTCCGAACCAAGAAAATGCCTAGACAGTCAAAGACCAGATGGTGCACCAAAACAGAAAAATATTCTACAGCATATAAGCTTTAATCACCATCCAAGGAAAAGTCAAAGACCAATTTTTTCTTTTAGGAGAGTCCAGTCCGCTATAGTAAACCATCCGTCCAGAAAAACAAACGATAACAGGGGAAGCGCAGCCACCTTCGCAAATTTGATGTAGTGTCGCTCACCAAGTGAAAACAGCCCGTGACTATTTAAAGTCCGAACTGTTAAATCTCTGTTTAAAAATAAAAACCAGCCCATTGCAGACCAATACCTTTGAGTATGCATACCAAAGTATAAAAACAGAGTAATAGGACATCCGACTTCCCATGATCTGTTGAGGTATATATACGCACAGCTAGTGTATGCAGACAGTTGCCAATAAGTTGACATGTCAACATAGAAACCCTGTAGCCACATCAGTCAAATAAAGAAGGATGAATATATTCAGTGGTTCCTCCATCTTGATGTTCTCTAATTCTCCAAGTACCCTCGTCCAGCTGAATCCCCCTTTTTGATGCACGATCAGCCTCTTCATTATTTTCTCGATATATATGTTGACAGGAGAAGGATTCAAGAGAAAGGAGGATCTCCCTTATAGAAATGAAGAGATTTTGAAGATGGTGAACTCTGCATTGCTGTATTCCTTTTATCCAATTGATCACATTCAAAGAATCCCCATAGAAATTTAACTTATTGCAGCCTTTCTCCACAGCAAACAACAGAAGAATCTTGAGGCTCAGCAATTCAGCATAATTATTTGTGCCTTCCCCAAGCCCAACAGAGATCTCAAACCAGTGGGAGTCAGATAGAAATAGAAAAGCCCCTCCTCCACAGTCATTTTGCTGCATAGCCCCATCAAAAAAACCCCAAGGAGTCCTCCTATCAATGTCTAACTGAAGAACCTCCCTCTGATGGGCAGCCCGGATATGTATAGGAAAAGCAAAGTGCAGTCCTATAGTCATAACACCAATGATCTCTGGAGTACTGACAGACCCATCAAAAAGAAGGCGATTACGGGCCAGCCAGCAACCCCAGATTACCAGGAGAGGCAGAGCTTTTAGTTTCTGCTCAGCATGTGACACCCACCACAAATCCCATGCATGAGACACAGAATTTCCCTCCCATCTACAAGGAAACCCCAATATCCTAGAACATTCCAGCCAAATTCCTTTAATGAAAGGACAACTTAGGAAGAGATGGTTCACTGATTCCTCATCCGAATTGCAAAGACAACACCAACCAGGGCCCTGAAAACATCTGTGTTGCAGAACATCCCAGGTAGGAACTTTGTTTTCAAGTACACACCACATGAAAAGTCGAGTCTTAGGAGGGCAATGTAGTTTCCAAATTTTCTTCCACCACCACCGCTCATCACCCAAGACAGCCCCAGTACAGAGTTTTTTTTATCCTGCCCGAGGAGAGTAGATCCCCGAAGAATCATAATCCCAAGCAATAAAATCATCCCTATCTTGTAGCAAAATATGAGCCTGTTTTAAAGCACGGATATATGCAGCTAGAGCCCTCTCATCATGAGCATCCAGCCCCAAAGAAGAGGCCAAAATCCATGTCTGGATGCCCACTCTTCTCCGAGCCAGATGAGCAAGTTGGGATAAAAAAGTAAATCCCCTCTGCCTTAAGGCCTCAACCGTGCACCTGGGAAGAATGTGTTGACGTACGCTTCCCATCCAAGGATCCTCACCAATCCGAAGCTTCCTGCCACTACCCACATCCCATGCCAGACTAGATTCCAGAAGGTGAAAGGATTTTACAAGAGCCTTCCAAATCACCGACCCACCCACAAAGGATTTACTAGGATTCCTAATCCAATCAACAATAGAGTAAGGAGCAATATATTTTTGAGTGATCACCTGAGTCCAAAGGCTGTCCACAGTGATAAGCCTCCACGCACCCTTTGCAGCCAGAGCTTGTGCAAAAAGAAAAATATTTTTCAGTCCCCATCCTCCCATCCCTTTAGGGACAGCAATTTTCTCCCACCGAACCCAAGGGGTCACCAACGATTCCTGTTTTCCACACCACAAGAATCTAAAGCAAATCCTCCTAGCTGCCTCCAAAATACCCTTTGGAATCCAAGAGAGGGATAACCAATAAACCGAAACAGCCTCGAGAACCGACTTAACTAAAATCAGCCGCCCAGCTCTAGACAACCATTTATGACTCCATACTCTTAAGCGCTTTTCCAGCTTTTCCAGCAACCAGCTCCAATCATGTTTCCGGTAATCATTGGGTTTTAAATGAAACCCCAAATAATTCAACCCAATATCCAAACCAGCAGCCTGAAAGGGAAAGATCCTCACGAACTCACGCCTCTCCTCATCCCTCAGATAATGAGTAGTAATGGAAGACTTCCCAACATTCACTTCCATACTAGTCGCCTTGCTAAACAGATCCAAAATCTCACCAATAGTGATCGCATCACGCACCGATCCAAAGCAAAAGATTAAAACATCATCAACAAAAAGAAGATGAGTAATGAAAAAATTACGAGCAACATGTATACCCTTCAAGGAACCCTGTCTCTTGGCCTCCTGAAGAGCTCTGCTCAAACCCTCAGCAACCAATAAAAACAATAGGGGAGACAGGGGACATCCCTGGCGTAGTCCCCTTTCAGCATGAAAAAAAGGAGATGCAGCCCCATTTATCAAAACAGAGAAAGAGACAGTAGTAATACAACACATAATCCATCTTATGAAGCCAATGCCAAACCCAAGATGAGTCAGAAGCATACGAATATATAACCAGCTTACCCGGTCATATGCTTTAGAGAGATCTATTTTCAGCACGGTCCCCTTCAGGTTCTTGGTCTTCATGCTGTGAAGAGCCTCTTGAGCAGTACCGATTGCTTCATGAATTTGACAACCATTCAGGAATCCGAATTGCTCACCAGAGATATGAGAAGATAGAATGCACTTGAGTCTTCTCGCAGCCACCTTGGCAACCACTTTATAAATACAGTTGCATAAAGAAATAGAATGAAAATCAGCCAGAGAAAGAGGTAAATCCACTTTCGGGATTAAAGCAATGAAGGTGGAATTAAAACATGCGGGGATCCTCCCTGAAATTCTGATATCTTCCACAACTTTCAGTAAATTAGCTCCTAACACATCATAAAGAGCCAAGAAAAATTCGATCGACCATCCATCTGGCCCAGGGCTTTTGTCTTTTTGGAAACTCTGAAGAACCTCCTTTAGTTCCTTCTCAGAAACCTCAGCCATCAAAGTTCTATTATCAGCCTCCTCCACAAATCTCGGAAAGAATTGAGCAACTCTTATCACTTCCGCAAGAGATGCATGAGCTAGAGCCTTAAAAAGAGCCTTGAAATGATCAACCCCCAGCTTAGCTTTAGCCTCGAAAGAAGAATGTTCAATGCCTTGACCATCTCTTAAACTCCATATAGTATTGGCCGCCTTCTGACCACGAGCATAAGCATGGAAAAATTTTGTATTGTCATCCCCACATGCCAGCCATGTGGCCCTACTTTTCAGCCTCCAAGATTCCTCCTTATCCATAAGAAGAGAGTTCCTTCTTTTTTCAAGAGATACAAGAGTGTCTTTATCAGCTTGTGACTGGAGCCCTCCTCCAAACCCCTCATAGATCAAGCGCAGATCCTCTTCCACCTGCTTCAGTTCCAGATCCTCCCTCAGTCTCTTAGCAGCCGCCCAAACCTTCACAGCATCCTTAATGCGTTTTAAATTTTCAGCAAATTGGAAAGCCACAGAAAGAGTGCTATCAGCCCTAAAAGGGATCCACCTAGCAAGAACAAGAGCTTTAAAAGAATCATCCATGAGCCAGGTTTTATTGAACTTTAAAGGACTAGGGGGCTGCCTAGGCCCAATCTTGAACTCAAGAAAAATAAGAAAGTGGTCAGATGCACCCCCACATCCAATCCATTGCCTAATCTGAAAAGGCTTGTCCACAATCTGCTCTGCCACCAAGAACCGATCAAGTCTCTTCGCAATTCTACCATCCGCACATCTATTGTTCCTCCAGGTGGGTTTCATCTTTATGGGCTCAATATCCAGCAAATGATTCTCCTCCAATTTTTGTGTGAAGTACCCAGTCAAGAGATCTGTTTGTGCATGAGGACCCGAGACCTCATAATGGCCCAATGAAAAGTTCAAATCCCCTCCCAAAATCACCGAATCACCCTTGATTAAAGAGTTACCCATGAGTGTGTCCCAGAATGGGATCCTGTCATGATATGGGCCATAAATATTAAAAATAGTAAAAACTTCACCAAGCTCCAAAGCCAAAAAGTTTAACCCAACGACTGACTCCATACCCCAGAAGTTCAGAGGTTTAATGGTTCTGTCATTCCATCCAACAGCCAAACCCCCCGACCTTCCTCTAACATCCAAAGTCTCAAAAGACCAACCAGGCAACCAACCTTCCAACCTAGCTTTGACCACAGTCCCTTCACCTAATGTCTCTTGTAGGAGAATAATATCCGGACAGTCCAAAGTTATAATCCTCTGAAAGGAAAATTTCTTATGGGGACCTGCCAAACCCCTGCAATTAAAGGACATATACTTCATCACACACCTGGCTTCAGGGATTGGCTTGCTCTAAGCGCCCTGTCAATTAAAATATGCCTCCCATCATGTACATCCCTCATGGATCTATCCTGAGCCTTTTCCAAAGAAGAGATCCTACCCCTGCCCCGAGCAGCTGAGGATTTTTCCCTCCCGAACCCACCAGCACCTTTTTTTGCACTAGATCTCAAATTATAGCCAGAGTCCAAAGGGGCAGATACCAAAGGATCCAGCAATCCTTCACCTGGATAAAAAACAGCAACCTTCTCATGGAGAGTTGGCTGAGAAAGAAAAGCAGAAACAACATTAGATGACTTATCACAATCGACCTTCCAAACCTGAACAGAAGTCAAGACCAAGTTAATGGAGAAATTTATGAAAGGGGAGAAAGGAAAAGATCCCAAGAGAGTTGATTTCAGCATAGTTAGCACATCCTTCAACAAGCCAGCTTCCCTCAACTGGAAATCCTCTCTGAAATGCCTATTTTGGATCTTCACAGCAGAAAGCGCTCCATAGTCAGAGGTCTAAGAGAGCGACGACTGCCCAGAGGTGTGACCAAACTCCGCGGCCAACACCTGTAAGCCCAGATCTAACGAAGAGCTGGAACCCTTTGCAAGGTTAGTAACGCATGAAAATGAAGAAGTGGACTCGGGCTTCGTATGGGAAGAACCAGAGCCATCCCCCTTTGAGATAGGCTCCACCACTGATCGACAATTCCTCCGGCTATTATCATATCGAGAGAAGGAAGGACATTCAGAGGCAGGGTGTCCATAAGCATGACACTGACGGCACCTGAAAGGAAATTTTTCATAATCGAGTAGCTGCTTAATGTCATAATTCCCCCATCGGAGGTTCAGTGATTCAGCCAGTCCTTCTCTGATGTTGATCAAGACAAGTATTCTCGCAACACGCCTATGGTTTGTCTTTATAAAGGAAAGATCAGCCTCTAGAAAGACTCCAAGCGTATTGCCTATACCACGAAGATGTTCCTTCGTCCAGTAGTGGAGTGGCAGTCCAAGAAGATGAACCCATAATGGAACCGATTCCACCCTCTCCCTACTAGCATCAAAAAGAGGGTGCCACTGTTTTAGCAGCAATGGTGAATGGTCCAAGGCCCAGCACCGTTGCACCACCCACTGACTGTGTTCAGGCTGCAGAAAGTTGAAGGCTACCCAACCCTTTAAGAGAGACACCACCTCAGGCACATATCCGAGGACAGCTTTCCAGTGTGCTTCAGCCCAAGCAACAACGGTTTTTAGTGCAAAGAACCTCCCCACAGCCCTTCCAACCAAAGTTCTGCTTGCCATTTGCGTGACTTGCTCCCAGCCTATGTCTCCACCTAAAGCATAGTTATACTCTACTCTTTTAACCTTTACCCATTTCTTTTTTCTGCTCCCCTTCTTAGTCGCTCATGCCTCCCTTTCAATGTTTGAGCCTGCCTCGTTTGTGGCTTCAGGAATGTGTACCCCACTCTGTTCTTCCAAAGTGATACGTTCTGAGGCAGCGCTCAATCTCTCCCATTCACAAAAATCATACCCCCTTCTATTCGTGAGCAGAGAAGGGTCTTGATCCTTTGCAAACACTGAATGATAGAACCGCTGATATTCACCTTCTTCGAGAGCCTTCTCTTCCACATTCAACCACGGTGACGTTTCCTTCCCCTGTAGCTCACAAACATTAACCAAAGGTTCCTCACTCCTACTGTCAATCAACGTATCTCCCGCCCTCCCAACTGATCCGCCGACTGAGCAAATGGACGAAATCCTTCCTCCGGTTAATGCGGGCTTCTCCACTCCTTGAGATGGCGGTCCAAGCAGCACCCTTTTCCATGAACGTTCATCATTCACTGTTGCGCGCAGGCCCTGGAACTTCTCTCGCCCAACTACATTCAAATCTGCCTGATTCCCGCCCTGCGCCATCCCGATGTTTATTACCCCTAAAGGTGGAAAGGTACACTAAAGGAATAGAAGATTTGGGAAGATTATCTTGTCACTCACTCCAATGCAAGCATTGTTAATCGTTTCTACGAGTGGAGCAAAATTGCTTCTCGATAAGAATATCCAGATGACAAATATCTAAAGCCACTCAGAGGCGTTAGAAAGGGGCATACAAATATATGAAGAGAACTCCACCTGTTAGATTTTAATGAATGATGAGCATAATTAGGTTGCTATTAGGATTGAAAAAAAAAAAAAAAAACATTTTTGGTATTCATAAAGACTTCATTGTCAATTCCTTTGGTACAGTTCAGTGTCAGAGCGAGAGGAATGAGAACAACAAAAAAGGAGGTGGAACTGGACTAGAGTGATGCTCTTCTAGAGGTGGAAAGAGAGACACTCTTCTAGGAAAAACAATCTAATTTCGTTAATCATGTTCTCGTTAAGTTCATTTATGTGCTAGTTTTGAACTTCTAGGTTCTAAGTTTTGTAAATATGGGAACCATGATAATATAAAAATCCTTTTAGAGGGAAAAAATAAATTCAAGCGAAATGGGTAGCACATCTCACCTGTGGTGACTGGAATTACATAATTTTTTTGGAATAGGAGTTATCTTCTAAAGTAGACAATCTTGAATTCACCAACCAATTTTTAGGTCGTGTGTGTGAAATCCCAAGCACATAGTCTGTGATCTTAGGCTTAGGCTTGCGAATAGAACTATCAATCATTGAATGCTTCAAATCACCATCCAAGTCCCCATAATTTTCCATTTTGGGGTAAAAGAAACGCCAATGACACTGATTTTTGCCAAAGCTTTGATAGATTATATGCACATCCAATCCATTAGATTGATTAAAATAAGGTGACACAAAAACGACATTACTCCAAGATTAATCTACAAGAATTAAATATTTCCTTTTCAAGATAGAGGAATAACCTGTTCCGAGTATTTTCAATAACCCAACGTTTCGGACTTCATAAGTGAGTCCATCATCAGGGGTAAACGCCCAGTATTATTTGAAAGATTTGTGAGGATTAGGGCAAAAGAATAATAATATAAATACTTTTTTTTTTTTTTTTAAGGAGGTCGGTTGGAAGAAAAGATGATGTAAATATTTCCTTACACTCTAGCTGAAGCTCCATCACATATTTGTGTCGTTCTTCACTATTGCTAAATCTTTTTGTTCCCTCTTTTACAATATCATAATATAGTATAATCATAAAAGAAAGAATAAAAAATACTTACATATTAAAATTTTGTATAATAAATATTGAAAGTTTTATTACAAATTGACTTTAATATATATATATATATTATTCTAATATTTTCTATAGAATTAATTTTTAAAACCCAATAAAACTTAGTTTTATAATAAATTACTTTAGAAACGAATGGAAAATCAAAATATCTCAAGATTTAGAGATTATAATCTCTCCTTTTTCATTTAGGATGAATTTTAGAAAACCTTAAATGAATATATTAAAATCTTGTATAATAAATATATACTTATTATTTATTATAAATTGATATTAAAACATTTAAATATAAAAAATATAAATTTTAATTTTAATATTCTATAAATTTATTTTTCAAGACTCAATAAAACTTATTTTTATGATAAATTAACTTTAAAATCAATGAAAAAACAAAATATCGCAAAATCTGGAGATTTTCCTTTTACATTGTATGATGGTATTTAGAAAACTTTAAAGAACAACGCACTCCCTAGCTAATTCCATGACGATTGTAGTGCCAACTGTCAATTTTTATTTGGAGGGAGGAGAAAGAAAATACACAAATCATATTGGTCAAATATACCTAACCAAACACATCATAGTGATGCAGAAGCATCAAATTACCATGTTCTAGGTTGACGTCGCGGTCAAATTTCTTTTTGAAAGAGTTAATTTCTAGTTCCAATAGTTAAATTCCAGTTCCAGCAGTTAAGTTCCGGTTCCAATAGTTTGATTTTTGTTTTTGTTCCAGTAGTTTGTTTCTGGTTCTCACTTTCATATCTGCCAAGTTGTCAAGATGACGAATGAGCATGTAGGATTGACATATTGAAGTGTCATCTCAACTATGCACAGATATTCTAGATAATGCATAACTGTTGGTTAAAGAGCTCGATACACATGGACAAGTCAAAGGAGATCCCGTCAATTCAAAAAATCTGTTATTCTGGCATAGAAGTTGATTTCAAAACCCATTTTTCATGCATGATAGACTAGTGATTAGCATAGGTATTCAGTAGTGCAAATAATTAAGGATCATAATTTTTCTTATCATATCAACATGGATTTGATTGTAATTTTTTTTCATTGAGCATAAAGTAGGATAGGATTTCTTCTCGAGAGGTAGAGTAGCGTGGATTGGGGGAAAACAGAGTTTTATAAAATAAAAATAAAAGAAGATATTGATTGTTGAGTACGCAGAAGGGAGTGATAGCCATGTGACCTGAGCTTGGGCTTTTTTTAAATGTTAAATTGAAAATAGAGTTTATACCCTAGACAATATGTTCGATTGGTCACATTTTGCTAGTTGTGTAATGTTATTACGAACTATGTGAAGAGTGTAGCAACATCAATTTCGTTTTGAGACTGTGTATTTTTCTTTCTTTCTTCAGCAATCTGTAAATTACATTTTCAAATAATTTTGAGAGACAAAACTTGGTGATCACGTGTTAATTTGACTCGAGCATAGCTACAGAGATCATAAACTCAATTTGTTTAAAAGAATTCGAGCTAGAATCCCATCATTTGGAATCAGAGCAGACAAGAACTAAGCTCTGTTCTCGGAATTTCAACAAATATGCCACATAGGAGAGGAGGAGTTGGCATAGGTCGGGGAAGACTTGTAGCCAATGTAGTTTTGCTTGAAGAAATTAGACATCTTCGCACAAGAATGGAAAAAATAGAAACTGCTCAGAGGAGAGTACCTGATGAGGGAGATGTTAGTGGTGAAGAATAATCTTATGAAGAAGAAGAAGAGGAAGAAAGTGAAGCAGCCAAAGTTTTCAAGATGTTGGTAGAAGTAAGTGGAAGACCAAAAGTGGAAATACCTCTGTATGAAGGAAAGCTTAACGTGGAAGAGATAATGGATTGGATCAGTTCATTAGATAAGTATTTTGACTATGAGGAGGTCGAAGACAAAAAGAAGGTGAAATTTGCAGCTACCAGATTGAAGGGCCATGCAGCAATTTGGTGGGATGAGCTACAAACATCCAGATAAAGAAATGGAAAGCCAAAGATTAAGCAATGCGATAAAATGGTGAGTAAATTAAAAAGTAAGTTTATGCCTAAGGATTACCAGTTGAACCTTTTGAGACAATTACAAAAATTAAGGCAGAAAGGGATGATTGTCAAAGAGTACACAAAGGAGTTTTACAAGCTGAGCATTAGATGAGGACATGCTGAAGATAATATAGAAAAAGTAGCTAGGAATATCAATGGCTTGAGATACGACATACAATATGAAATCAATTTGCTAAGTTTGAAGACAATTGAAGGTGCATATCAAGCAGATTTGAAGGCAAAGGAGAAAACATTAAGAAAACAAAGTTAGAGAAATAGAGGTAAAATTAAAGCAAGAGGAACAGGAGCTTCTAGACCAAGATTCCAAAATTCTTAGAGTGAAGCAGGAGCTCCAAGTAATCGACCACTACAAAGGGGAGACTATGGTAGAGGAATATTTGTACCTAGAGGTAGAGGTCGAGGAAGAGAAATTCAATGTTACATATGTGGAGAATTAGGACATGGATCATGGGTGTGCCCTAAAAACAAAACAACAAATCAAATGAATGTGAATATAGTCAAGACAAAAGAAGAAAACCCTCAGGTCATGGGGAAAGAAGAACCACATGAGGTAGGAGAGTCTTTATTGTTAAAAAGAGTGTTGCTTAAGGCAGAGAAGGAAGCAAATGAACCAGCTCAAAGGAAGAGTCTATTCAACACTGTATGCAAGTCTAAAGAAAAATGTTGCAAGGTTGTGATTGATAGTGAGAGCACTTGCAACCTTGTCTCCACATAGATGGTAGAGAAAATGGGGTCGACTAAGATGGTACACCCTACTCCATACAAAGTGTCATGGTTAAAAAAAGGACATCAGCTCTTAGTGGTAGAACAGTGCAAAGTGGAGATACAAATTGTTACATGTAAAGATGTCATATTGTGTGATGTGATGCCAAAGGATGTGTATCATATATTGCTGGGAAGACCTTGGAAGTCTAATAGGAAATCCATTCATGACGGTAGAAGGAACACATATGCCTTAGAGAATGATGGGAAGAAGCACACATTGTTGCCTTTGAATGATGAAGCAAACAAAGGAGTAGCTGGAAATAATGTTTTGATGATCAGTTGAAAAGAGTTGTTGCGTGGAGTAAAAAAGGAGAAGGAACTGCATTTTGCTGTTGTAAGTAAACCCAAGGTAATTTTGACTTCTACTAATTTAGATAATCTGCCTACGGAAATTAAAATTCTACTAAATGATTATGTCGACATTATTGTTGATGAATTTCAAAATGCATTTCCACCAATTACAAGTATCAGTCATCACAAAGATTCAATACCTGGTGCAAGTTTACCAAACAAAGCAACATATAGGCTAACTCCTCAGGAAAATGAATAAGTTGGAAGACATGTGCAAGATTTGTTGGATAAAGTACTGAGAAAGGAGAGCCTAGGTCTTTGTGCAGTACCAGCAGTGCTCAACCCAAAGAAAGGAGGTGAATGGCGCATGTGCACCAACTCTAGAGCGATAAATAAGATCACTATCACGTATAGATTTCCCCTACCATGTATGGATGATTTGATGGATTGTTTGAGTGGGTCAAGGTATTTTTCTAAGATAGATTTGAAGAGTGGATACCATCAAATAAGGATTAGAGCACTTTGATTAATATTTTGTTTGTAACCAAACCCTTTCTTTAAATGTTTATAGGTTTTGGATTTATATGGTTTATACCCATATAGCTTTTGTTTCAACTATTTTCCATGTATTCGTTGGTTCATACCCTTCAACATTAATACGGTTCAACCATATATTTACTATAAATTGCCCCTAAAGGTGGAAAGGTACACTAAAGGAATAGAAGATTTGGGAAGATTATCTTGTCACTCACTCCAATGCAAGCATTGTTAATCGTTTCTACGAGTGGAGCAAAATTTCTTCTCGATAAGAATATCCACATGACAAATATCTAAAGCCACTCAGAGGCGTTAGAAAGGGGCATAAAAATATATGAAGAGAACTCCACATGTTAGATTTTAACGAATGATGAGCATAATTAGGTTGCTATTAGGATTGAAAAAAAAAAAAGAAAAAAAGAAAAAAAAGAAAAAAACATTTTTGTTATTCATAAAGACTTCATTGTCAGTTCCCTTTGGTACAGTTCAGTGTCAGAGCGAGAGGAATGAGAACAACAAAAAAGGAGGTGGAACTGGACTAGAGTGATGCTCTTCTAGAGGTGGAAAGAGAGACACTCTTCTAGGAAAAACAATCTAATTTCGTTAATCATGTTCTCGTTAAGTTCATTTATGTGTTAGTTTTGAACTTCTAGGTTCTAAGTTTTGTAAATATGGGAACCTTGATAATATAAAAGTCCTTTTAGAGGGAAAAAAATAAATTCAAGCGAAATGGGTAACACATCTCACCTGTGGTGACTGGAATTACATAATTTTTTTGGAATAGGAGTGATCTTTTAAAGTAGACAATCTTGAATTCACCAACCAATTTTTAGGTCATGTGTGTGAAATCCCAAGCACATCATCTGTGATCTTAGGCTTAGGCTTGCGAATAGAACTATCAATCATTGAATGCTTCAAATCACCATCCAAGTCCCCATAATTTTCCATTTTGGGGTAAAAGCAACGCCAACACACCCGATTTTTGCCAAACCTTTGATAGATGAGAAAATGTTAATTCAATCCATTAGACTTATTGTGTGTAAGGTGACACAAAAACGACATTACTCCAAGATTAATCTACAAGAATTAAATCTTTCCTTTTCAAGATAGAGGAATAACATGTTCCGAGTATTTTCAATAACCCAATGTTTCGGACTTCATAAGTGAGTCCATCATCAGGGGTAAATGCCCAGTATTATTTGAAAGATTTGTGAGGATTAGGGCAAAAGAATAATAATATAAATACTATTTTTTATTTTATTTTTATTTTTATTTTTAATTTTTTAATTTTTTTATTTTTTTTGAGGTCGGTTGGAAGAAAAGATGATGTAAATATTTCCTTACACTCTAGCTGAAGCTCCATCACATATTTGTGTCGTTCTTCACTATTGCTAAATTTCTCTGTTCCCTCTTTTACAATATCATAATATAGTATAATCATAAAAGAAAGAATAAAAAATACTTATATATTAAAATTTTGTATAATAAATATTGAAAGTTTTATTACAAATTGACTTTAATATATATATATATATATATATATATATATATATATATTATTCTAATATTTTTTATAGAATTAATTTTTAAAACCCAATAAAACTTAGTTTTATAATAAATTAATTTAGAAACGAATGGAAAATCAAAATATCTCAAGATTTAGAGATTATAATCTCTCCTTTTTCATTTAGGATGAATTTTAGAAAACCTTAAATGAATATATTAAAATTTTGTATAATAAATATATACTTATTATTTATTATAAACTGATATTAAAACATTTAAATATAAAAAATATAAATTTTAATTTTAATATTCTATAAATTTATTTTTCAAGACTCAATAAAACTTATTTTTATGATAGATTAACTTAAAAATCAATGAAAAATCAAAATATCGCAAAATATGGAGATTTTCTTTTTACATTTATGATGGTATTTAGAAAACTTTATAGAACAACGCACTTCCTAGCTAATTCCATGACGATTGTAGTGTCGAGTGTCAATTTTTATTTGGAGGGAGGAGAAAGAAAATACACAAATCGTATTGGTCAAATATACCTAACCAAACACATCATAGTGATGCAGGAGCATCAAATTACTATGTTCTAGGTTGACGTCGCGGTCAAATTTCTTTTTGAAAGAGTTAATTTCTAGTTCCAATAGTTAAATTCCAGTTCCAGCAGTTAAGTTCCTTTTCCAATAGTTTGATTTTTGTTTTTGTTCCAGTAGTTTGTTTCCGGTTCTCACTTTCATATCTGCCAAGTTGTCAAGATGACGAATAAGCATGTAGGATTGACATACTGAAGTGTCATCTCAAATATGCACAGATATTCTAGATAATGCATAACTGTTGGTTAAAGAGCTCGATACACATGGACAAATCAAAGGAGATCCCGTCAATTCAAAAAATCCGTTATTCTGGCATAGAAGTTGATTTCAAAACCCATTTTTCATGCATGATAGACTAGTGATTAGCATAGGTGTTGAGTAGTGCAAATAATTAAGGATCATAATTTTTCTTATCAGATCAACATGGATTTGATTGTAATTTTTTTTCATTGAGCGTAAAGTAGGATAGGATTTCTTCTCGAGAGGTAGAGTAGCGTGGATAGGGGGAAAACAAAGTTTTATAAAATAAAAATAAAAGAAGATACTGATTGTTGAGTACGCAGAAGGGAGGAGTGATAGCCATGTGACCTGAGCTTGGGCTTTTTTTAAATGTTAAATTGAAAACAGAGTTTATACCCTAGACAATATGTTCGATTGGTCACATTTTGCTAGTTGTGTAATGTTATTACGAACTATGTGAAGAGTGTAGCAACATCAATTTCGTTTTGAGACTGTGTATTTTTCTTTCTTTCTTCAACAATATGTAAATTACATTTTAAAATAATTTTGAGAGACAAAACTTGGTGATCACGTGTTAATTTGACTCGAGCATAGCTACAGAGATCATAAACTCAATTTGTTTGAAAGAATTCGGGCTAGAATCCCATCACTTGGTATCAGAGCAAACAAGAACTAAGCTCTGTTCTCGAAATTTCAACAAATATGCCACATAGGAGAGGAGGAGTTGGCATAGGTCGGGGAAGACTTGTAGCCAATGTAGTTTTGCTTGAAGAAATTAGACATCTTCGCACAAGAATGGAAAAAATAGAAACTGCTCAGAGGAGAGTACCTGATGAGGGAGATGTTAGTGGTGAAGAATAATCTTATGAGGAAGAAGAAGAGGAAGAAAGTGAAGCAGCCAAAGTTCTCAAGATGTTGGTAGAAGTAAGTGGAAGACTAAAAGTGGAAATACCTCTGTATGAAGGAAAGCTTAATGTGGAAGAGATAATGGATTGCATCAGTTCATTAGATAAGTATTTTGACTATGAGGAGGTCAAAGACAAAAATAAGGTGAAATTTGCAGCTACCAGATTGAAGGGCCATGCAGCCATCTGGTGGGATGAGCTACAAACATCTAGTTAAAGAAATGGAAAGCCCAAGATCAAGCAATGGGATAAAATGGTGAGTAAATTAAAAAGTAAGGTTATGCCTAAGGATTACCAGTTGAACCTTTTCAGACAATTACAAAAAATAAGGCAGAAAGGGATGATTGTCAAAGAGTACACAAAGGAGTTTTACAAGCTGAGCATTAGATGAGGACATGCTGAAGATAATATAGAAAAGGTAGCTGGGTATATCAATGGCTTGAGATACGACATACAATATGAAATCAAATTGCTAATTTTGAAGACAATTGAAGGTGCCTATCAAGCAGCTTTGAAGGCAAAGGAGAAAATATTAAGAAAACAAAGTTAGAGAAATAGAGGTAAAATTACAGCAAGAGGAAAAGGAGCTTCCAGCCCAAGATTCCAAAATTCTCAGAGTGAAGCAGGAGGCTCAAGTAATCAACCACTACAGAGGGGAGACTTTGGTAGAGGAATATTTGTACCTAGAGGTAGAGGTCGAGGAAGAGAAATTCAATGTTACATATGTGGAGAATTAGGACATGGATCATGGGTGTGCCCTAAAAGCAAAACAACAAATCAAATGAATGTGAATATAGTCAAGACAAAAGAAGAAAACCCTCAGGTCATGGGGAAAGAAGAACCACATGAGGTAGGAAAGTCTTTATTGTTAAAAAGATTGTTGCTCAAGGCAGAGAAGGAAGCAAATGAACCAGCTCAAAGGAAGAGTCTATTCAGGATTGTATGCAAATCTAAAGAAAAATGTTGCAAGGTTGTGATTGATAGTGAGAGCACTTGCAACCTTGTCTCCACATAGATGGTAGAGAAAATGGGGTCGACTAAGATGTTACACCCTGCTCCATACAAAGTGTCATGGTTACAAAACGGACATCAGCTCTTAGTGGCAGAACAGTGCAGAGTGGAGATACAGATTGTTACATGTAAAGATGTCATATTGTGTGATGTGATGCCAAAGGATGTGTATCATATATTGCTGGGAAGACCTTGGAAGTCTAATAGGATAGCCATTCATGATGGCAGAAGGAACACATATGCCTTAGAGAATGATGGGAAGAAGCACACATTGTTGCCTTTGAATGATGAAGCAAACAAAGGATTAGCTGGAAATAATGTTTTGATGATCAGTTGAAAAGAGTTGTTGCGTGAAGTCAAAAAGGAGAAGGAACTGCATTTTGCTGTTGTGGGTAAACCCAAGGTAATTTTGACTTCTACTAATTTAGATAATCTGCCTACGGAAATTAAAATTCTACTAAATGATTATGTCGACATTATTGTTGATGAATTTCAAAATGCATTTCCACTAATTACAAGTATCACTCATCATAGAGATTCAATACCTGGTGCAAGTTTACCCGGACAAAGCAACATATAGGCTAACTCCTCAGGAAAATGAAGAAGTTGGAAGACATGTGCAAGAGTTGTTGGATAAAGTATTGATAAAGGAGAGCCTAGGTCTTTGTGCAGTACCAGCAGTGCTCAACCCAAAGAAAGGAGGTGAATGGTGCATGTGCACCGACTCTAGAGCGATAAATAAGATCACTATCACATATAGATTTCCCCTACCATGTATGGATGATTTGATGGATTGTTTGAGTGGGTCAAAGTATTTTTCTAAGATAGATTTGAAGAGTGGATACCATCAAATAAGGATTAGAGCATTTTGATTAATGTTTTGTTTGTAACCAAACCCTTTCTTTAAATGTTTATAGGTTTTGGATTTATATGGTTTATACCCATATAACTTTTGTTTCAACTATTTTCCATGTATTCGTTGGTTCATACCCTTCAACATTAATACGGTTCAACCATATATTTACTAGAAATTGCCCCTAAAGGTGGAAAGGTACACTAAAGGAATAGAAGATTTGGGAAGATTATCTTGTCACTCACTCCAATGCAAGCATTGTTAATCGTTTCTACGAGTGGATAAAAATTGCTTCTCGATAAGAATATCCAGATGAAAAATATCTAAAGCCACTCAGAGGCGTTAGAAATGGGCATACAAATATATGAAGAGAACTCCACCTGTTAGATTTTAACGAATGATGAGCATAATTAGGTTGCTATTAGGATTGAAGAAGAAAAAATTGGTATTCATAAAGACTTCATTGTCAGTTCCTTTGGTACAGTTCAGTGTCAGAGCGAGAGGAATGAGAACAACAAAAAAGGAGGTGGAACTGGACTAGAGTGATGCTCTTCTAGAGGTGGAAAGAGAGACACTCTTCCAAGAAAAACAATCTAATTTCATTAATCATTTTCTCTTTAAGTTCATTTTTGTGCTATTTTGAACTTCTAGGTTCTAAGTTTTGTAAATATGAAAACCATGATAATATAAAAGTCCTTTTAAAAGGAAAAAATAAAAATTAAAGTGAAATGGGTAGCACCTGTGGTGACTGCAATTACATAATGTTTTTTTGGAATAAGAGTTGTCTTCTAAAGTAGACTACCTTGAATTCACCAACCAATTTCTAGGTCGGGTGTGTGAAATCCTGCTACAACGTCTGTGATATTAGGTTTAGGTTTTCTAATAGAACTATCAATCAGTTTGAATGCTTCAAATCACCATCCAAGTCCCCATAATTTTCCATTTTGGGGTAAATGAAACACCTATTGCATTGATTTTTGTCAAAGCTTTGATAGATTACAGACACATCCAATCCATTAGATTGATTAAAAGAAGGTGACACAAAAACAACATTACTCCAAGATTAATCTACAAGAATTAAATATTTCCTTTTCAAGATAGAGGAATAACCTGTTCCGAGTATTTTCAATAACCCAACGTTTCGGACTTCATAAGTGAGTCCATCATTAGGGGTAAACGCCCAGTATTATTTGAAAGATTTGTGAGGATTAGGGCAAAAGAATAATAATATAAATACTTTTTTTTTTTTTAAGGAGGTCGGTTGGAAGAAAAGATGATGTAAATATTTCCTTACACTCTAGCTGAAGCTCCATCACATATTTCTGTCGTTCTTCACTATTGCTAAATCTTTCTGTTCCCTCTTTTACAATATCATAATATAGTATAATCATAAAAGAAAGAATAAAAAATACTTATATATTAAAATTTTGTATAATAAATATTGAAAGTTTTATTACAAATTGACTTTAATATATATATATATATATATATATATATATATATATATATATATTATTCTAATATTTTTTATAGAATTAAATTTTAAAACCCAATAAAACTTAGTTTTATAATAAATTAATTTAGAAACGAATGAAAAATCAAAATATCTCAAGATTTAGAGATTATAATCTCTCTTTTTTCATTTAGGATGAATTTTAGAAAACCTTAAATGAATATATTAAAATTTTGTATAATAAATACATACTTATTATTTATTATAAATTGATATTAAAACATTTAAATATAAAAAATATAAATTTTAATTTTAATATTCTATAAATTTATTTTTCAAGACTCAATAAAACTTATTTTTATGATAAATTAACTTAAAAATCAATGAAAAATCAAAATGTCGCAAAATCTGGAGATTTTCTTTTTACATTTATGATGGTATTTAGAAAACTTTAAAGAACAACGCACTTCCTAGCTAATTCCATGACGATTGTAGTGCCAAGTGTCAATTTTTATTTGGAGGGAGGAGAAAGAAAATACACAAATCGTATTGGTCAAATATACCTAACCAAACACATCATAGTGATGCAGGAGCATCAAATTACCATGTTCTAGGTTGACGTCGCGGTCAAATTTCTTTTTGAAAGAGTTAATTTCTAGTTCCAATAGTTAAATTCCAGTTCCAGCAGTTAAGTTCCGGTTCCAATAGTTTGATTTTTGTTTTTGTTCCAGTAGTTTGTTTCCGGTTCTCACTTTCATATCTGCTAAGTTGTTAAGATGACGAATGAGCATGTAGGATTGACATACTGAAGTGTCATCTCAACTATGCACAGATATTCTAGATAATGCATAATTGTTGGTTAAAGAGCTCGATACACATGGACAAATCAAAGGAGATCCCGTCAATTCAAAAAATCCATTATTCTGGCATAGAATTTGATTTCAAAACCCATTTTTCATGCATGATAGTCTAGTGATTAGCATAGGTGTTGAGTAGTGCAAATAATTAAGGATCATAATTTTTCTTATCAGATCAACATGGATTTGATTGTATTTTTTTTTCATTGAGCGTAAAGTAGGATAGGATTTCTTCTCGAGAGGTAGAGTAGCGTGGATAGGGGGAAAACAGAGTTTTATAAAATAAAAATAAAAGAAGATACTGATTGTTGAGTACACAGAAGGGAGGAGTGACACCCATGTGACCTGAGCTTGGGCTTTTTTTAAATGTTAAATTGAAAACAGAGTTTATACCCTGGACAATATGTTCGATTGGTCGCATTTTGCTAGTTGTGTAATGTTATTACGAACTATGTGAAGAGTGTAGCAACATCAATTTCGTTTTGAGACTGTGTATTTTTCTTTCATTCTTCAACAATTTGTAAATTACATTTTAAAATAATTTTGAGAGACAAAACTTGGTGATCACGTGTTAATTTGACTCGAGCATAGCTACAAAGATCATAAACTCAATTTGTTTGAAATAATTCGGGCTAGAATCCCATCATTTGGTATCAGAGCAGACAAGAACTAAGCTCTATTCTCGGAATTTCAACAAATATGCCACATAGGAGAGGAGGAGTTGGCATAGGTCGGGGAATACTTGTAGCCAATGTAGTTTTGCTTGAAGAAATTAGACATCTTCGCACAAGAATGGAAAAAATAGAAACTGCTCAGAGGAGAGTACCTGATGAGGGAGATGTTAGTGGTGAAGAATAATCTTATGAGGAAGAAGAAGAGGAAGAAAGTGAAGCAGCCAAAGTTTTCAAGATGTTGGTAGAAGTAAGTGGAAGACCAAAAGTGGAAATACCTCTGTATTAAGGAAAGCTTAATGTGGAAGAGATAATGGATTGGATCGGTTCATTAGATAAGTATTTTGACTATGAGGAGGTCGAAGACAAAAAGAAGGTGAAATTTGCAGCTACCAGATTGAAGGGCCATGCAGCCATCTGGTGGGATGAGCTACAAACATCCAGATAAAGAAATGGAAAGCTCAAGATTAAGCAATGGGATAAAATGGTGAGTAAATTAAAAAGTAAGTTTATGCCTAAGGATTACCAGTTGAACCTTTTCAGACAATTACAAAAATTAAGGCAGAAAGGGATGACTGTCAAAGAGTACACAAAGGAGTTTTACAAGCTGAGCATTAAATGAGGACATGTTGAAGATAATATAGAAAAGGTAGCCAGGTATATCAATGGCTTGAGATACGACATACAATATGAAATCAATTTGCTAAGTTTGAAGACAATTGAAGGTGCCTATCAAGCAGCTTTGAAGGCAAAGGAGAAAATATTAAGAAAACAAAGTTAGAGAAATAGAGGTAAAATTACAGCAAGAGGAACAGGAGCTTCTAGACCAAGATTCCAAAATTCTCAGAGTGAAGCAGGAGGTTCAAGTAATCAACCACTACATAGGGGAGACTTTGGTAGAGGAATATTTGTACCTAGAGGTAGAGGTCGAGGAAGAGAAATGCAATGTTACATATGTGGAGAATTAGGACATGGATCATGGGTGTGCCCTAAAAACAAAACAACAAATCAAATGAATGTGAATATAGTCAAGACAAAAGAAGAAAACCCTCAGGTCATGGGGAAAGAAGAACCACATGAGGTAGGAGAGTCTTTATTGTTAAAAAGAGTGTTGCTTAAGGCAGAGAAGGAAGCAAATGAACCAGCTCAAAGGAAGAGTCTATTCAGGACTGTATGCAAGTCTAAAGAAAAATGTTGCAAGGTTGTGATTGATAGTGAGAGCACTTGCAACCTTGTCTCCACATAGATGGTAGAGAAAATGGGGTCGACTAAGATGGTACACCCTGCTCCATACAAAGTGTCATGGTTACAAAAAGGACATCAGCTCTTAGTGGCAGAACAGTGCAGAGTGGAGATACAGATTGTTACATGTAAAGATGTCATATTGTGTGATGTGATGCCAAAGGATGTGTATCATATATTGCTAGGAAGACCTTGGAAGTCTAATAGGAAAGCCATTCATGATGGCAGAAGGAACACATATTCCTTAGAGAATGATGGGAAGAAGCACACATTTTTGCCTTTGAATGATGAAGCAAACAAAGGATTAGCTGGAAATAATGTTTTGATGATCAGTTGAAAAGAGTTGTTGCGCGAAGTCAAAAAGGAGAAGGAACTGCATTTTGCTGTTGTGGGTAAACCCAAGGTAATTTTGACTTCTACTAATTTAGATAATCTGCCTACGAAAATTAAAATTCTATTAAATGATTATGTCGACATTATTGTTGATGAATTTCAAAATGCATTTCCACCAATTACAAGTATCAGTCATCACAGAGATTCAATACCTGGTGCAAGTTTACCAAACAAAGCAACATATAGGCTAACTCCTCAGGAAAATGAAGAAGTTGGAAGACATGTGCAAGAGTTGTTGGATAAAGTACTGATAAAGGAGAGCCTAGGTCTTTGTGCAGTACCAGCAGTGCTCAACCCAAAGAAAGGAGGTGAATGGCACATGTGCACCGACTCTAGAGCGATAAATAATATCACTATCACGTATAGATTTCCCCTACCATGTATGGATGATTTGATGGATTGTTTGAGTGGGTCAAAGTATTTTCTAAGATAGATTTCAAGAGTGGATACCATCAAATCAGGATTAGAGAGGGGGATGAATGGAAGACTGCATTCAAGACCAATAATGGGTTGTATGAATGGTTAGTGATGCCTTTTGGACTCACTAATGCACCAAGTACATTTATGAGACTAATGAATGAGGCCTTAAAAGAAAATGTTTGGAAATT
>JAXQQM020069530.1:0-11710 GCA_034641835.2 Pinus albicaulis
AAGTGTTTTTTGGTCTGTCCCCTGAGAGCCGGCCCTAGAGTTTCCATAGACTAGTGCCTAGGACATCTTATCATAGCAAGGAGCTCATAATATAGCTTGGGTTGTGAATCCAAAAGCTCTCTTACTATCTCTTACAAAACAAGGAAATTAGTTTAAATGGAACCAAACTCTCTCAGAAGCTGATACAAAGATAAGAATAATGTAGGAACAACATGCAAAAAATCCAATACAAAAGCATCAGACAGTTAAGAGACAACTTACTGCAAAGAGGGCCAGTTCAAATAATATGCCACAGAAATCAAATATCAGAAAGTGGATGCGGTGAAGAAACATGAAGAAGATACTAGTTAGCATGAGGCTGATACCCAGATACACAACAAAACCACATATGGGCTTATCCAACTAAGAATCCATACATGACAATGGCATTTTAAAAGCACCCTCCTCAAGTAACTAATATAGCAGAAAATATGGATGAAATGAACATGGAACAATATATCATGACTAGGCCTATTTAAAGCACTTGACTAATCCAAGTATGGGCACCAACTAGGATGAATCCTTACTTAAGACCAGTGAGCCACTCGCATTCTAGAACATGATACAAGAAGATAAATAGCATGAAATGAGATGTTATATTAACACATAAGAAAAGATTACATACTGTGGGATACCAAAGACCAGAATCCTCATTACAGTTATAACTCCTCCTCACTGAGACCCTACGGGCTCTGAGCCTTCATACAGAAACTTTACAAGATGTATACAAAAGCCTTTCACTGCACAGTTTGCTGATAGAAATCTGGAACCTTTACAATGTCTTTCTTATTGGCTTTTATAAGAAAGACCGAAAACTCTAGAGAATGAGGTAGGTAATGTACATTGAATTGACTCATTAAAACAAATTGACGAGAAAAACCCGCCTATACTGTTTGACGGTGCTGAACTGGTGCAAGTACTCTGCTGCTGCTTCATGGAATAAATGTTGAGGATGAAAATCTACTCTTAACAAGACACAAAGAATAAAATATACAAATGTTATGTACTTGACTGGAAGAGAAAAATCTACTGCAATAAAACATTGAGGTTGCTTGTGTTTGTGCATGGTACTCCCGGTCTTCCAATCTTTGAATTAAAATTCAAAATCATAAGGCTAGGCACTGGCTTTCTCGATCTTCACTGATATTTGTATGCCGCCCAATTAATATTTCTTGCTGTGTAATCCTTCCCTCTGTAGGCGTATTTAGGGTTAAATGGATTTTATTTATGCTTCCATTAACGAGGTCATATCAAAGCAACCACCGCCAGCCTTGTTCTTAAATTTCTGCTTTTAAAGACTGTCCTTAGAGAAGATCTTGGCCTCTGCAATGGAGGCGATATATTGCGGTAGCTCCTTCTCCATATAAACCTGCAAAACTCGCAAATATATTAGAAAAACCAGACACAGGTGCAAGGGGAGTGGAGGTGGAGACAATGGTGGCGTCGATGATATGGCTACATGGCAAGAACATGCGGGGTGACGGCGGAATTACAGAGAGGTTTTGGTAAACAGACAGGATGTAAGTTTTCCACGTAAAACATAATGTACAAATAAAAAACGATGAATATGGATGTAGCGCATGTATATAGGTGGCGAGAATGGAAATACAATGGGCACGCGGGGTGATGACACGTAGGCGTACGAACAACCAAGGGGAACAGATGACATGGCGGAGGACTTTGTCAAGTAGGAAAAATGCGAGTGATTATGGGCCACACTATCTCTGAATGAGATCGACGGTTTTAAAAGCATCGGAGAGCAATGAAGTGGTGGGCCATGGGCGCAATAGACATGGGTTAAAACACCTGCAGCTTTAGAAGATAACCACCGTTGGATGAAAGGCGCAGGATCGGACGACGATGATTGATTCCGCTGCACATCCTTTGGCCGAAATTTAATGCGCGGGGAGAGCGGAGGCCTGAGATAAAGCACGTGCATCTTCGAGGCACGATGGCCATCGGATGGAGGCCCCGAGATCTGACGGTCACCATTTATTCCGCTACCCGACCTTTGACTGAACATTAACGTGCAAAATGGGAGCGGTTTCGGGCCCGTACAAAATACACGCAGCGCACATTCAATGGGATCGCTGGCCCCGCGGAGAATACCGCCCTCTCGGCAATGGTAGTGCGGAATGAAACCACCGGTTTTTGCAATGCGCGCGGGTGCGGGGACCACCACGGAAAACCAACTCCACTCCGTCGATTGGATTTGATCGGACGGCTCTAGACGCACCCGAAAAATTTAACAATAGGCTCCTTTCCATCTGGCGCTTGGTCTAGCACCTGAGTCGTATGGGGAACAAAACAAAGGGGCTGGAACTGCAGGGGCTAGGCCTGATAAATCTTATACTGCGATTTTTAGCCTTTGTATAGTGTATTTTTTGGGCGGAAAGGGTAATGACAAGCATAATATGGAGGTTTTTGGCCACGGTAGTAGGTTTGAAAGGTTTATATGGGGCGGTAGGCCAAAAATTTGAATGGAGGGGTTGACATGCACAACATCGGCTCCATTTGGGGATGGCATGTTCATCCTTGGACATGTCGAGAACTTGCAGACCCTTGATCATCTTGTATGTAGATTCCTCTCTTCAGCCCTTTTGCTTTTTCTTCAAAACTCATTAGCACACATCCCTTATTAAAATAAAAACTGAAACAAAGTCTATATACAATATAATACAACAGGCATACTCTGCCCGAATCAAAATTGAAAGTAGGGCTTTAGGAATTGGCCGTTCACAGGGGCATCTAACAAGTCACCCTGCAAATTTTCTAAAATAAATGTATTATTACCTTTTAGCTCCATAATCTTAAATGGGCCAAACCAAAATGGATCAAATTTAGCATGTTTTCCCTTTTCAGCCCTCCGGATATCCCATCTGAGAACCAAATCACCAATTTGAAATTTCCTGTCTTTTGCATGCTGATCAAAGATGTTTTTCATTATCTCCTGATACTCCGCTAATCTCTGATTCACTTGGCTCCGTGTCTCCTCCAATTCTACCAGTTGGTTAATTCTTCTGACCATATCATCTGGTTCTTCCTGACTTTCCTGCATGAAACGTGCCACTGGAAAAGCCAATTGCACAGGAAACACAGCTGCTCGCCCATATACCAGTTCATAAGGAGATTTCCTAGTTGCTCTCTTGCTAGTTACTCTATTCGCCCACAGAGAAAATTTCTATTGGGAATCCCAATTCTTTTGATTCTCATTAATTGTCTTCTTCAAGGCCCTCACTAGAGTTTTGTTGGAAGATTCTACCAAGCCATTCCCCTATGGATAGTAAGCTGTGGAGTGATTTAATGCAATATTATACTGCTGGCAGAAATTTACAAATTTATTGGACTTGAAGGCCTGTGCATTATTAGTTACAATTCTAGCTGGACAGCCAAACCTGGATATGATGTTCTCTTCCATGAATTTGATGATTACAGCATCTGTAGCATTTCTCGCAGCTATGGCTTCCACCCACTTTGTAAAGTAATCTGTTGCAGTCAATATCCATTTATGTTGGCCACTTGAAGGGGGATGTATTTCTCCAATAAAATCTAATCCCCATTGCTGAAATGGTTCATCTATATGAACTGGAATTAGGGGAAAAGCAGGTAGCTTTTGTCTCCCAGCAAATATTTGGCACTTATCACATGCTCTAACCCAAATAAAAACATCTGTAAATAGTTTTGGCCAGTGGAAACCAGCCTTCAAGATTTTGTGAGCTGTAGCCCTCCAGCTGTAATGTCCTCCACAAATTCCTTCATGAAATTATGTCATTATATTCTCCACTTCATTTTCTGTGAGGCACAATAGTAATATACCTGAAGGATCTCTCCAGTATAGTTGTCCATTAGCAACTATGTATTTCTGCGATTTCATTCTCACAGCTCTGTATTTTACCCTATCACAACTTGGAGGGAAGCTAAGTGTTAAGAGATATTCAATTATTTCTTTGTACCAAGGGCTGGTGAGATATTTCATGTGTATCTTCTGAGTGGCCAGCTCTATTTCATGCTGCTCTTCTCCTTTCTCAGACTCTTCATTCACCAACATGGACAAATTTATGCCTAGAGCCTGATGATTTGACTCAGACAAAATTTTGGCTAGCCCTTGTCCTTTAACCAGCTTAGTGGGTCTTATGTCCAGATCATATTCTTGTATTTTTGCAATCCACCTTCCTCTTTTTCCTTCACTATCTCCTTGAACGAGGATATCTTTGAAAGCTGTTGTAGGAACATATGCAGTAATGTGGGACTGCAAAACATATGTTCTAAAGGCTTTGAGGGACTTCACCAGGGCATATGCCTGCTTCTCTAGTATATTATAATTCAATTCTGCATCATGTAATACCTGACTAAAAAAGGCTATTGGCTGCTCATATCCTTCTTTATTTTTCTGCAATAATACTCCAGCGACAGTATGAGGTGAAGCAAACGAAAAGATCATGAATGGCTTTGTATAATCAGGCCCGGCTAGCACAGGAGCTTCAGAAAATGCCTGTTTTATCCTTGTGAATGCATCTCTGGATTCTTGGGACCATTTCACCTCACTGTTCTTTTTAAGCATATCAGTTATATGCCTAACTATTTCAGCATAGTTAGGAATAAACCTTCTCAGAAAATTAATTCGGCCTAGAAACACTTGTACTTCTTTCTTATTCCTGGGTAAAGGAATACCATTTATGACTTCAACTCTCTTAGGGTCTATTTTCACACCATCTTTAGTTACAATGTGCCCTAAGAGTTTTCCCTCATCTAATGCAAATAAAGATTTTTGAGGATTGAGGGAAAGACCATACCTTCTGCATTTTTCAAAGGTTCTCTGCAAGTGCTGAATGTGTTCAGTATCATCCTTTGAAAACACTGTAATATCATCAAGATATACCACCAAAAATTTATCTTGTTCCCCAACAAAGGCTATGTCCATAGCCCTCTGAAATGTGGCCCCTGCGTTAATCAAACCAAATGGCATCCTGGCATACATAAATGTTCCCCATGGGGTGGTGAATGCAGTTTTCTTTTGATCTTCTGGAAGCACAGCCACCTGATTATAACCAGAAAAACCATCCATCATTGACATTCTTGAGGCTCCTACTACTTTTTGCAGGATGTGGTCCATCTTAGGCAGTGGATAATTATCCTTTAAAGCCCTCTCAAATGTGGCTCCCCGTTAATCAAACCAGATGGCATCCCGGCATACATAAATGTTCCTGCGGTGTGTGAATGCGCTTTGATCTTCCTAGCACAACTACCTGATTATAACCAGAAAAACCATCCATCATTGACATCCTAGATGCTCCCACTACTTTTTGCAGGATGTGGTCCATCTTAGGCAATGGATAATTATCTTTTAAATATGCTCTATTTAAATTCCTGAAATCCACACATAATCTTATTTCTCCATTCTTTTTTCGAACAGGAACAAGGTTTGCTACCCATTCTGAGTATCTCAGTGGCACAATTATTTTGGCCTTTAGCAGCTTCTTGATCTCTTTTTCAATTGAAGGGAGCAGCAGAGGGTTTATCTTTCTAAGCTTCTGCTTGTATGGTTTTGCATATTCCCTCAGAGGAATTTTATGCTGCATTATATTAACATCAAAAGTTTTTAGGTCTTGATAGGACCATGCAAATACATCTTTATATAACTGAAATAATTTCAGATATTTTCTTTTTTATTCCTCTGAAACCTTCTTAGATAATCTTACAATTTTGGGCTCAGCACCAGTGCCCAAATTCAAGTCTTCTACTTGATTTTCTTCTACTATTTTATTATGCTGCAATGGAACATCATTTTTATCAAACAATCTTTCTAAAGGCACCAACCCTCTAGGTATGATATTTCCTTTCAGCTGCAACACTTTATTGCCTGCTATTTTTTCTTCCCATTTGTTTTCAACAACATTTTCAGCTTCCCCTTCTTCATTATCATCAATCTCCATATTGGAGAATTCTCCCACAGTCTCCAAGAATCTCTTCATTTGTTCATCATCTTCAAAAACTTGCCAATGTTTAACATTATCTGGGATTGATGGTCTGTATCATACTTCAATTTCGTACCTCAAAAGAGGATTCTGTGGAGGACGAAATGTACTTGCAGCCACAACAAGAGAGTCTGCCATTCTGTTATGCTCCCGGGGCATGAAATGTATGTTGAATGCTGAGAAGAAATTCTCCACCATGTCCCAAACTTCATTTCTATATGCTTTCAGGCGAGGATGCTTGGTTTGGCATTGATTTCTGACTTTTCTGACCACCAGCTCAAAGTCTCCCATGACTTTTAAACTTTGTATGCCCATATTCTTGGCTGTCTGTAATCCCAACAAAAGTGCTTCATATTCAGCTACATTATTGGTAGCCTCATATTCCAATTTAAAGGACAGTGGGACCCATTTTCCTGTAGGAGAGATTAATAACACCCCAGCTCCATTTCCTTCTCTTGAATTTGCCCCATCAAAATGTAAAGTCCAAATTCCAGCTTCATAATTTTCTGAAGGCTGCTCATCCTTAATTTTGAAGGAGGATTCATGCACATAATTTTGATCTTCTTCTAGCATAAAGCATGAAAAATCTCCCTCTTTACTATAGACTGGTGAATTTTCAGAGTTATCAGCCTTAGTAACTACCTTGACAAATTTAGTCTCTCTGTATAACCTCCTCTCCTGTCCACCAAAAACTGGGATGGTAGCATATGTTAAATCTAGCTTAATTGACCCACCAATTTTTGTACCCCAGGACCTTGACAGCAACATGCCAAAGCGGGCTGGGATATCAGCCACCACAATGTCCATGACCACACTCTTTGCTGGAATTTGGGCCAAATTGACCACTAAATCTTTAATCATCCCCAAGCATTTGACTCTTTTGGAATCAAATGAATAAAGGTCTTTATATGGGCATGTGATTTGCAGTCCTAGTTGTTCCATGACGGATAGAGGAATAAGATTATGGGAAGCCCCAGAATCTAACATACAATTGTGTAACAGCAAGTCATGAATAACTAGAGACACATAAAAAGGAGGAGTAGAAGGATCTACCTCCTCAACATGTGGGCCAAAGACTACCATGGGTCTTTCTTCTTGAAGGTTTAAACTATCAGGCACAATTGATATTTCAGGAGGGAGCATAAAAGAAGTGACTTGAGACTGATATGCAGGTTGTTTTAACAGCTCGGTCAAGGGGACTGGAATTTTAATTTTCTCAAGTTATTTTTGCAAACTAAAAGCAGGAGGGGGATTTTCTATCACAACTTCTTTTGACTCTTTATTTTCAGCTGAAAATTTAATTTCTTTTGACACAGATTCATCATTAGGAGGACTGACTACTTTTGAAGAAGAAGGGACTTGGTCATTAGACTGTGAAGGCTTGTTCAGAGGACTCTTACCTTTTTCTGCAGCTTTTTGCACTGATGGTTCTCTCTGTGCAGGTTCCCCCTTATGAAGTGGCTCCTGTTCTTCATCTTGAGTCCTGGTCCTCTTCCTTGAAGATCTGAGATCATATTTTACATTGAATTGTGCTTGCATGAAATCAGCAAATTGTTTACAATAATGATCAATCTCTACTTCTTCTTCTTCTTGCAACGGGCATTCCACTTCATCGTTGTTTGAGAACGCAAAATTTGAATCTTCTAGTTCATAAGCAGCGTCTTCAGTGGAGTCATTTGTTGGACCTTCCAGGTACAGTGGGTGTGGTACCTGATCTGGTTGCTCTTTTGCTTCTCTTGGCAATTTCTGCAGAGGTGGCTTTCTATATTGAGGATTGTACCCTCTGTTTGGAGCATTATAAAAATTCTTGGGAGCTGGGTTCTTTGCCTCTAATTCAAGCTTGACCATCTTCTTTATCATTTTGCTTATTTCCTCCATTTTATCTGAATCCTTATCCTGGTTGGAAGTGGATAATTCTTCTTTTCCCCTCCTTCTAACATCCTGTTCAGCCTTCCCTTTTAATTTTCCAGAGGAAGCAAAGTTTGCTTCCAATTCAAGAGCATCTGACTGAGCATCATCTAGGGTGGCAGGCTTTCTCTCCCTGAGGGAGAAACCGAAATCTGAGTCAAAGGCTGCAACGAAAACAACTTTTGCAGCGTTCTGATGAGGCTTCATATCTGCAGGGATATTTAGATATAACTTATTAAATCTCTTAATAAACTCCGACACCCCTTCATTATGTCTCTTCTTGAGTGTATTGAACTCAGTGAGACACTGTCCATGATCTTTCTTTTCTCCCCATTTCCTGAGAAAAGTATTCTCCATGTCATCCCAGGTGGTTACTGAACGGTTTCCCAATGTCTTGAACCATTTTCTGGCCTCACCATCCAAATATTGTATAAAAAATCTCAAGACCACATCCAAATGTTCTACATTTAAGTTTTCTGCAAAAGAGCAGAAAGTCTCAAGATGTTTCTGAGCGTCAATATCATTTTCTCCATTAAATCTAGGCAAAATATTCAAATAATCCTGTGGCATATCATTTAGCACTTGGGGTAAGGCCAGTGGAGCGTATTTGTTCAATAGGAAAGTAGGAACATTAGCCATTGGAGGGTTGTGCAACAATTTGATGTACAAATGAAGGAAGGGGAGGAGGAGGAAGTGGGGTATGTATAACAATGGGAATAAATTGCACAGAAGCCTGAGGTGTAGATGGGAATAGTTCACGGTTAACAGCAGCTAATTTTGTGACTTATTTAACTTCTTCAGCCTCAGGGGTAGGATGAGGGTTATATCTGGTTCTAGCACTTCCCTTGGGTGGGCTGTCTGAATAATATTCAGGATTTTCCTCAGTGAAGTCGGGATTTTCTGTTGGGATATCTTGAGAAGAAGAAGATGGAAAATCCTCTACAGGAGACTCGGGGATTTCAGCATGGACTGATTTCTTTTCTCTCCAACTTCTTCTGTGGATAATCTTCTCCGGGTCAGACACAGGTGTTTTTGGCTGTGAGGTATCTGACCTCAAATGTGGCTTACGAGAAGCTAGGACTACCAATAGATTTATCAAATGAATAACAGTGAAGTCGCCAAGGTGAGAGATATGCAACTCTTCAACTCTCTGTGCTCAACTGATTAGAGAGTGAATATGATTTGTCGAGGCCCAGGGAAACTGATATTCTCAAATTCGTCCCCGGCAACGGCGCCAGAAAGATGTTGTCGACAATTCTTGTCACTCCTAGAGACAGTCTAGAGTTGCCATAGACCAGTGCCTAGGACATCTTAACATAGCAAGGAGCTCATAATATAGCTTGGGTTGTCAATCCAAAAGCTCTCTTACTATCTCTTGCAAAACAAGGAAATTAGTTTAAATGGAACCAAACTCTCTCAGAAGCTGATACAAAGATAAGAATAATGTAGGAACATCATGCAAAACTCCAATACAAAAGCATCAGACAGTTAAGAGACAGCTTACTGCAAAGAGGGCCAGTTCAAATAATATGCCACAGAAATCAAATATCAGAAAGTGGATGCAATGAAGAAACATGAAGAAGATACTAGTTAGCATGAGGCTGATACCCAGATACACAAAAAAACCACATATGGGCTTATCCAACTAAGAATCCATACATGACAATGGCGTTTTAAAAGCACCCTCCTCAAGTAACTAATATAGCAGAAAATATGGATGAAATGAACATGGAACAGTATATCATGACTAGGCCTATTTAAAGTGCTTGAATGATCCAAGTATGGGCACCAACTAGGATGAATCCTTACTTAAGACAAGTGAGCCACTCGCATTCTAGAACATGATACAAGAAGATCAATAGCATGAAATGAGATATTATATTAACACATAAGAAAAGATTACATATTGTGGGATGCTAAAGACCAGAATCCTCATTACAGATATAACTCCTCCTCACTGAGACCCTACGGGCTCTAAGCCTTTACACAAAAGATTTACAAGATGTATACAAGAACTTCTCACTGCACAGTTTGCTGATAGAAATCTGGAACCCTTACAATGTCTTTCTTCTTGGCTTTTATAGGAAATACCGAAGACTCTAGAGAATGAGGTAGGTAATGTACATTGAATTGACTCATTAAAACAAATTGACGAGAAAAACCCGCCTATACTGTTTGACGGTGCTGAACTGGTGCAAGTACTCTGCTACTGCTTTATGGAATAAATGTTGAGGATGAAAATCTACTCTTAACAAGACACAAAGAATAAAATATACAATTGTTCTGTACTTGACTGGAAGAGAAAAATCCACTGCAATAAAACCTTGAGGTTGCTTGTGTTTGTGCATGGTACTCCCGGTCTTCCAATATTTGAATTAAAATTCAAAATCATAAGGCTAGGCACTGGCTTTCTTGATCTTCACTGATATTTGTATGCCGCCCAATTAATATTTCTTGCTGTGTAATATTTCCCTCTGCAGGCGTCTTTAGGGTTCAATGGATTTTATTTATGCTTCCATCAATGAGGTCATATCATAGCAACCACCGCCAGCTTCGTTCTTAAATTTCTGCTTTTAAAGACTGTCCTTAGAGAAGATCTTGGCCTCTGCAACGGAGGCGATATATTGCGGCAACTCCTTCTCTATATAAACCTGCAAAACTCGCAAATATATTAGAAAAACCAGACACAGGTGCAAGGGGAGTGGAGGTGGAGAAAATGGTGGCGTCGATGATATGGCTACATGGCAAGAACATGCGGGGTGACGGCGGAATTACAGAGAGGTTTTGGTAAACAGACAGGATGTAAGTTTTCCACGTAAAACATAATGTACAAATAAAAAACGATGAATATGGATGTAGCGCATGTATATAGGTGGCGAGAATGGAAATACAATGGGCACGCGGGGTGATGACACGTAGGCGTACGAACAACCAAGGGGAACAGATGACATGGCGGAGGACTTTGTCAAGTAGGAAAAATGCGAGTGATTATGGGCCACACTATCTCTGAATGAGATCGACGGTTTTAAAAGCATCGGAGAGCAATGAAGTGGTGGGCCATGGGCGCAATAGACATGGGTTAAAACACCTGCAGCTTTAGAAGATAACCACCGTTGGATGAAAGGCGCAGGATCGGACGACGATGATTGATTCCGCTGCACATCCTTTGGCCGAAATTTAATGCGCGGGGAGAGCGGAGGCCTGAGATAAAGCACGTGCATCTTCGAGGCACGATGGCCATCGGATGGAGGCCCCGAGATCTGACGGTCACCATTTATTCCGCTACCCGACCTTTGACTGAACATTAACGTGCAAAATGGGAGCGGTTTCGGGCCCGTACAAAATACACGCAGCGCACATTCAATGGGATCGCTGGCCCCGCGGAGAATACCGCCCTCTCGGCAATGGTAGTGCGGAATGAAACCACCGGTTTTTGCAATGCGCGCGGGTGCGGGGACCACCACGGAAAACCAACTCCACTCCGTCGATTGGATTTGATCGGACGGCTCTAGACGCACCCGAAAAATTTAACAATAGGCTCCTTTCCATCTGGCGCTTGGTCTAGCACCTGAGTCGTATGGGGAACAAAACAAAGGGGCTGGAACTGCAGGGGCTAGGCCTGATAAATCTTATACTGCGATTTTTAGCCTTTGTATAGTGTATTTTTTGGGCGGAAAGGGTAATGACAAGCATAATATGGAGGTTTTTGGCCACGGTAGCAGGTTTGAAAGGTTTATATGGGGCGGTAGGCCAAAAATTTGAATGGAGGGGTTGACATGCACAACATC
>JAXQQM020075825.1:0-13565 GCA_034641835.2 Pinus albicaulis
ATATATATACATCGTGTACTTAAGATACCAGTTGTATCTGTTCATAAAGTTTTCCGATCACGGCCTTCAAATGCATGTTCCTAAAGCATTTCACCCCTCTCTCTCGGGGCCTCATGCTTTAGGGGGCATCTGTTATTACTAAGACTTGTCGTCCCTACCATTCCCCGTCCCGCACAATGGAGGACCCATAACGTGACCTCGTGAACACCGTCATGCACCGGAAACATCATCACGATCCTCTCGAAATTGAGCTTCATTTCCCCTTGAGACATCTCCTTGCAAAATCCACAGTGCACCAAATTTCTTTTTTCATCGCGCGGTAGACAAGCCGCATTGCGCCACTGTGGAAATCCTGTAAAGAGGTCGCGCCACTGGGCGCTCTGTCATAGAGCAGCAATCGCGCCACCCATTTTAGGGACTGTTTTTTAAATATGGATGGCGGAAGTTGAGTTCAAACAAACTCACAACCATTGCCTATCTTGAGTTGGGAGGTTTGGCTACGGGAGTTCTACGGAAGGGAAGTAGTTTTGCCACCTTCTATGGAACCTTCCTTGTTGATAGGGCCCATCCCATAATAATAGGGATCCCAACTCCCTCCTTCCCCATCTATATAAGCTTGCTCAGATCCATGGCAAGCTAGTCTTGAAGTGCTGAAGCTTTGCATCTCCTATTCCCAAGTGCCTTTGTGCTGTAAAGAATCCCTTCCTTTCCCTTAAGGCCCATTCGAGCAAGGAGATCATTGTCACGAGACTCTGGAGAGGTTTCCCTTTCCCCCGGCGAGCTTTGCGAGACGTGGACGATCGGAGACCCGCGCGAAGGAGGCTGCAGCGTCAGAACTTGGTTGTAACTTCTATTCGTTTACCACTTTAATAGATGACTATGATTATGGTTCCACTCCTTTTTCCATTATGTTAGCTGCAACAGCTTTTTCCACTCGATGTTTAGTTACGTATGCTAGTTCCTATGCTTGTATCTGTTTGTTCTTTCTGTGTGCAGGTGTTCATCCACGGAGATCGTGGAAGGATTGTGATCTGCCAGGACTGAAGGACGGGGGCATCTCTTTTTCAGATCGAGCGCTGGAATCCAGGTAGGTTCTTATCCCAAATCTTTCATTCGTAATTAGGAGCCTGCGTCATAGCATTGTTTGTTTGTTGCTAGACCCCTGCTGGGCTAGTAGGGATCGCCTCCGTCCGCAGAGGGGATTTACCTTCTCAACAAATTGGCGACTCCGCTGGGGATCGTCCGGTTTTCCTTGTCTCGTTTATGATTGGTTCGCTTTGATTGTTTCTCCTTGCTTGATGAACCTTCTGGGTTGGGTTCTTTCATTATTTTAGCCTTGTGGTTTGCTTAGCTTGTGTTGGTCTTTTTCTCAGATTAGCTTGTTGTTTAGTTTTCATTGAAGAATTCGACTGGCGCGGGTTTTTACCTGACAGTCGCGCCACTTGGCGCGTGTTGCATTTGTCTGTCTCGCGCCACTCGGCCTCTGGCGCTAGTTTCAAGGCCACAGTCGCGCCACCCCTGTGACTTTTTTGAATTTCTTCAATTTTTGGCTTTCCGAGCTTGACCAATACTTTTCTTCTTGATTTCCTGATTGTTTGAGTGCATTGGAGCCTGGTTTGACTGGAATTCACCGCTATCCTTTGGTTGTTTGCCTCTATCTATCGGTTTCACGATTTGAGCCCTAGGGCATCTAGTGGCATAGTGAATCGAGCCCTCCTTGGGAGCTTTGGTGTCTTGATTGTCCTGTCGACTCGTTGCTTAACCCTCCATGCCCTCTTAGCAGTCTTTGATTGTTTTGTTGCGTCTTTTGAGTGATTGTTCGTTCTTTCATTCAGGATTCGTTTGCCCTTGCTTTGGACCCAGATCACACGGTCCATTGGGGTGTTTTTGAGTCTTTCTTCGATTTGAGAGACTTTGGGCCGATTTAGAGATTTGGTTGCTTGCTTGGTGAGTGAATGTTGTTTGCTTTGCTCTCTTAGTTATCATTTCTCTAATTGTTCCTTTTGTTTTCAGTGCACATTAGCCATTAGACATTGAAATTTTTTTAAAAAAAATATAATCTCTTTTGTTTTTTTAATTAGTGCAAATTGTCATCTTTTCCGTATCACTAGTGATTAGTGTTTGAATGAAAAATGTGCAATTGCATTAGTTGCATTAGAGACATTCTTGTTTGTATTCCGTTCATTTCGTTTGTATTAAAGCTCTCAACTCTCATTTAACTAGTGTTCATCGAACGAAATGTTGCATCGTGGCATATAGCTTGCATTTAGGAGACACTACATACGATAAGGCCTGGAAATTGAAACTTAATTGAAGATCAACCGTAAAATTCATTCAATTAACCTAAGGCAACATTGGAACTTAACGCAACATATTTAGAAGGTCTAGGCTAGAGACGTGTTCCGGCGTCGTTAAA
Source organism: Pinus albicaulis (assembly GCA_034641835.2). Lineage (NCBI taxonomy): Eukaryota > Viridiplantae > Streptophyta > Pinopsida > Pinales > Pinaceae > Pinus > Pinus albicaulis. Next base: position 2,417 of record JAXQQM020075825.1, read on the forward strand.
CCTAGCAGCTATCGTTCGCCTATTGGCTTTAGACAGCGCTAGTACGGACTTGCGCTCCCCGTACCGTCGCGTATATAAAGGGAGACCCCTATAGGTTTTCAATCCTTTATCCACAGGAAGCCGAGTCCGCCGCCTTTTACCCGTGATACACCGAACACAGCATTCGGGGAGACTACCTGCACGTACGGAAAGTCCTTGGTCGATTTCTGTTTCATTTTTGAAACCAAGGTGTATATTGCAGTTCACGGATATTTGGTACACCCTTTGTGCCTAGTTTTTCCCGAGCAGTCATTTGGTCTTTTCTGACTCCCTAAACTTGAAAAGACCGTCAAGCGCTTGTCCTTTCACGCTTGTATCAACTCTGAAAGAGATAGAGTCATCTTTTTATCGTTTCTCGACTCTTAAAATATGAAACGGTAGAATTTGTTTATTTTCCAATGTGGTAAAATCAATCTCCCACGATAACACACCCATTTAGATATTGCTTGTGACTGTTTGATCGTGTGTCTTAATTCATTTTCAGCCCGTGTGTGTGTGTGTGCTCTCTTCTTCTAGTCTTTTGTCACGGTGGCGGAACCCTCGGTTTCGTCTACTGGTAGTCCTTACACGGACGATTCTTCAGAGGCTTCTGAGCCTTCTGTTGAACCACAGCAGCCTGTTGTTTCCGATTTCCCTGACGGGGGACCGGTCCTCGCCGAGCAACCCTTTGGAGAACCAGTTGAGTTCAACTGGCCCTTTTCGGACCCTGTGTCTGAATTGAGATTAGGAGCTGATTTCCTTTCTCTTACATCGGGTTCACCGTTTGTTGCTGCTGTTTTTCCTCCTAGTCCTCGCCGTCTTCTGCGTGATTTAACGGCAAGATCAACCATGAGTGATTCTGGTGAGGAAATTCCCGGGTCTGATGACTATCAGCGCATCCCTCGTAGATTGTTTGAGGGAGACGATTCTGAGCTGGCTACCACATCGTCAGCTGGTCCTTCTTTGCCACAGGGATACAGATCTCTGGGTCAGATTATCTCAGCTGCTGCCTCTCTGGGAATATCATCTCCTGCTTCGAGGCTAGCTGCCACTACACCCAGGGTGTCTCCTTCGACGCCCGTCACTTCTGTTCCCGTGCGACCCACTGTTTGTGTGGCTGCCTCTTCTAATGTTGTCTCAGCATCTGCTACTAGATCTGGGCCAACTCCTGAAGACATTTATCTAGCTACTGCTATACCGGAGAATATCTCTCCGGAGGAGTATAGGTTGTTTTTACAGCAGCCGAACGCCGGAGCTGGACAACTTCCCCAAGATCCTTACCGATCTTTCTTTTCGCACTATGCACAAGACGGCACTCCCGTGTATGGTTTTCCGAGTCAGCTTGACGAGCATGGGGACATTTTGCGCCTTCCTGCTCCTGAGGCTTATCTTTATGTTCAAGGTTTACCGTACAACCAGGCTCAGAACTTGCAGGCACAGCCTTTCCAAGGCCAACCTGCAGGCCAACCTGGCTATCGGTACGACCCGCAGGGACAGCCCAATCAAGGCTACTCTGCGGGCCAGCAAGGGCCATTCTATAATCCGCAAGGACCATATTATAACCCTGCTGGTCAACCTGCTCAGCCTCAGCCGGGGTATCAACAGGGACCGACCTATGGACCTGAGGGGCAAATCCAGCCTTCCTTACCGATGCAACCGCAGTATCCTGTTGTCTCTAACGTTGCATATCAGCAAGGACCTCTTTATGGTTCTGCTTCGGGTCAAACTGGTTTCCAGCAAGCACCTCGTCCTGTTCCACCACTGGGCCAACCGGGTCATCCGGTACAACCTGGTGTCCCGCCTCCGTGCTGCCAACTGGCTATCTTGGCAACCCTGGGCCCACTTTACAATCGGTCACCACAGAATTAGCGCGCACTTCTATTCGGTCAACCCGTTCATTCAGAGCGCTCATCTGGTCCAACCCGTTGTTTCAAAGAGCGCCTCATCTGAAGGAAATCGTTCATTCAAAGCGCCCCCTATTGCTCACTTCGCTTACCACCAAGCCACTCAATGCCGCAACAAATCAACAAATGGCGCCTCACGTCGATCCATCGCAGGTTCCACCCATCGCATATCATACTCATCCTCGCAGCAGCGCTATTATCCTCATGGTCAATCTCAACCGAACTATAACCGCTCTGGGGGGCTCTGCAGATAGCTTCTCCCTCCTCCTCACGGCTCTAACTATGCTCAGCAGCCAAATCCAAATGCTGCTTATACAGGGCAAACGCCTAATCAGGGCTCGAACCCTGGTTATCAGGCCCCACACCATGGTTACCAGCAATCAAATCAGTCTGGCTATACGAATTATGCCCCTCACGGTCAGAATCCTACGGGACAGAACCCCTGGGGGCAAGGATATTCACAACCATCGTGGAGCATGGGTACCGGACCTTATTCTGGGACTGGCATGGGAATTAACCCTCCATTGCCGTTCCTGGCTACCTTGGATCTACCGGACGTTTCGAAGTTGACCAATGATCCGATTTCTCATAATCCACATTGGCCCCCGGTTCCGACCAAGATACCAGGAGACTGTCCCAAGTTTGAGGGCAAATCTGGAGAAGACCCCCAGGCGCATGTGATGACGTATCACCTCCGGTGCTCGTCTAACTCTTGGACTGACGATTCGGTTCGTTTGCGTCTTTTCCAGCGTACGTTAACAGGAGCTGCTGCTAAGTGGTACATAGAGCTATCCCGTGGTATTTTTCAAGATTTCAACTCGTTAGCTATGGCTTTCCTCACGCATTTCCAGTTACCAGTCCGGTATGAGACCGGGACGCACCTCCTGTCTTCCCTGAAGCAGGACTCGGCCACTCACATTTCGGATCACATCCATGAGTGGCGGCGCCGTCGTCGACTGATCAAGTTTCACATACCTGATCAGATTTTGACTCACTGGTTCACCACCTCCTTTGTGGACAAAATCGCTCAGGATATCGCAATGGGAGCGTGTGTGACGGAGGAACAAGCTATCGCGCGTGCCCAGTACTTGGATCTTGTTTATTCACAATCTGGCACGCTTTATGACATCCTACCTGATGCACCACGGCCCGGAGCCAAAAAGACCCAACCCACCCCTTCCGTGGATGGTGTCATTGGTTCCGTTTCTCAAAATTCGAAGAAGTCTTCGAATGGGAAGTAGAAGGCTAATTCTTCCAACGATCCCTCTGCCAAACCCGCCTCATCCGATTCTGGTAAAACCTCGGAGGTAAATGCCGTTCAGGCCAATCCCGCGGACAAATCCTCCAAGGGGAAGAAAAAGGGCAAAGGCAAATCCAGATCTGATGCCCCAAAACCGGAATCTAAATCCAAGTCTGAGGATGGCTCACAACGTAAGCCGAAATTTCCTTGCCTCATCTGTGAAGGTGACCATTACACTAAAGATTGTCCAAGACGATCCGAAGTCAGTCAACTTCTTAAAGGCTCAAAGGGAACTCCGGCTGCTTTAAAGGAGCCGTTTCCATCTCAGCAGACCCAGATGGTCGAACAAAGTTCATCATCTGCACCGTTTGGGTCTCAAGTTTTCATGATGAAGACTAATGCACCTATCACTATCGCTACGAGGTCCAAGGATTACAATAATCAGCAGCAGGCACGCGGGAAGGCTGTGGCGGATGGACCGCCTCCCGCATCTGCTTCTGGTTCATTGGAAATTGAGAAGCCGACTCTCGAACCCGTTGTGAAACCACCTCCCAAGGGTGTTCTTCGGAGATCCTCTTATAATCCAAACGCCCGTGCCGCCCAACATTACAGTATTGTTGAGGATCTGGCCCAGGCGCCATGTGCCATGTCCGCACTTGAGGTTCTTCAAAGTTGTCCTTCACAACGGAAGGCTTTGCTGTCTGCCATCGGTGGTATTGACCCCGCCGATTCGAGCCTTCTCACCTTTGATCTGGAGAATTTTACTCCCCGGCTTCCACATCAAATCGCTTTGGTTATTCAAGTCGGGATTAACGGTCTGAACGTTCATAGAGCCGTCGTAGATGAGGGTGCATCTACTTGTGTTATGTCCTCCGCTTGTTGGAAGGCCATCGGCTCTCCAACCTTATCGTCATCTCCTAATGCCCTTGAGGCATTTGATGGTCGGGAATCTAAACCCCTGGGAGTTCTCGAGAGTCTGGCGATTACATTACAGGGAAAAACTGTCAACGTGGAAGTAGAAGTAGTTGACGCTAAACTCAACTACAACATACTTCTTGGCCGCAGCTGGACCCATGCCATGCTCTGCGTGCCGTCGACTGTCTTTCGATTCATCAAGTTCCCTCACGAGGGCAAGATTGTCACAGTAGACCAGTTGTCATTTTTTACCTCGAACTCCGAGAATAACGTGCCGTATGTGGATCAAATTCCGAATCCACCAGACAGCATAGGACCTGGTCTTTTCAAAGACCCCATCCTTATGGGTATTTTCCCTGCGCCACCACCAAATACCGCTCAAGTCAACATGTTGTCCAGGACTGATGACCCCTGGCTGATTCCTACACCTGAGCAGGTATATGAGTTTGGAGAATCCATGCCTTTAACGCCAGTAGAGATCAGCTACTGTGAGATTGTTGCTGCATCGGACCCTCCACCTCCTCAGCATGCCCCGATGAGCATGGCTCTTGACGTCTACTCACAATCCCCCTGGCTTGGTCAGGCTGATTCGCCTGATCCTCTTAGAGAGACTTTTCCCTCAGATGAGGCTATAATTGAAACTATGTCTCTGGAGGAGCTACCTTGGGGCGATGGGCATCATCGTTCCTCATTTATGCCTAGCTTGGGGGCAATGACGGATTGTCTCGAGCGCTATGCTACCCAGGTTCCTTCCCCGCCTCTTCAAACACCGATTTTGACACATGAGGTCTTTTCAGAGGGCAATCTGAGTAACATTCCTCAAACGATTCCTATCAACATCTCTGTTAAACCAGGGATTGTTGAGGATATTCATGTAGGTGTGACCTGTTCTCCCAGGGAGATTCAAGTCTGCACCGAGCTGTTCGAATTATGAAGCATGATGCAACGAGGACAGTTCCTTTAAGTGTGTCAACCTCGTTAAAACAATGAAACATGAGCACGTCCAATTCGAGTTTTGATAGATTTAGTTCAAAATCTCTTTTTTCAAACTTCACTCTATTTTCCATAAGACTGAAGCTTGGGGGGCCTGCGCCTCGAATTGAGACATCATGCCGGGGGCATGCCCGTCTTGTGTGTACATAGGTGCGTGATTGTCATTTGTGTGCATGATGTGGTGTGCTTTGTAAACTTTTTCTGCTGATCGGGCCGTCCTGGTTGTGCAGATGTCTACTCATCCATTTGTTGGTTTCGCGGACGGTGCCTCCCGCAGTACCAGGAATCTGTCTTCTGCAGCCTGGGTAATCTACAATCCTGCTGGTGAGTTGATCAACCTGCAAGGTGTTTGTTTAGGACGTACCACGAACAATATCGCGGAATATAGCGCCGTGTTCGAATTATTAACCGAGGCAGTAAACCTTGGTATCCGTGAATTGCTCGTGTACCTAGATTCACAGCTTGTAGTGTTGCAGCTGAACGGGCACTATTCGGTAAGAAAACCGTCCATTTTACGATTGTATTTGCGTATTCGATTACTGGAAAGGAATTTTGAATATATTACATATCATCATATACCCAGGCATTTGAATACATTAACAGATGCAGTAGCAAATTTGGTGTTAGATAGACATTTGCGTAATTTATAAATCATCATCACATGTAAAGAAGACTCATCCAGAAATAGATATGCATATATATAGATATCGAAATGTTTACATAGAAGTGTGTCACATAAAACTCAAAAAATATACATAAGTGTCTTAATACATCCGGAGACACGGTGTCTCTCAAAAAATAGGTGTGGCTAAATCCTAGAGACTAATCAGCATGGTGCTCATGATAGCACGTTACTGCACGCACTAGCCGCCTCAGGATTCGGTGGAGCCGATTTGGGACTCCCACCGTATGGCGCTGGTACTCCAGTGGTACATCTGACAGTCGGGCATAGTCTGGGATCCCATGAACAATCCCCACAAGGTTCTGTACCAGTGCCCCTCCTCCGGCACCTTCCCCCTGGATCTCAGGGGCGAGCTGTGTCCTCCGGAAGATGGGAGACATCCCGGCTGGTCTCTCCGGTCCTACATCTGCATGCATGTATATTTGTGTTTAGACAACTATGTATTAACAAAAAATCATATAAACATAAAATCAAAAACATGAGGACCTACCCAGCTCTTCATCCCAGTGGTCTCCTTCTGGTAGCGGGAGATCCGGGTCCCCTGTAAAGTCAGTTCCCGCATAGGGCCAATCTTCCACAACGATCGGTTGGCGCCGTATCCATCTGAAGAACTCGGGCTTCCAGGACATCTGTTGCCCGCCTCCAGATCTGGGCATCAGTGCTGCCCAGCGAGCCATTCTTGGCTCTCGTGGTGCTGGACTCGCCACAGGGGCCTCTTGGCCCTGGAAGGTTGGTATGCGTTCTAGAATAAACGACACCAAAATGGAACCATACCCAAACTGTTTCAGTTTGCCCTTTTTGCACTTTGTGAGCTGTCTTTTCATGTTAATAGTGACAGCTGTTGCCCAGTCATACAGTCGGGGACCCATGCATTCTGAGGCCAGTAAGAGTTGAGTCTTTGTAGCCTCGTGCGGTGCCTGCGATCCAGCAGCCCGCGTAATGGTGTGGAGTACAACTCTCAGTGCTAGGTCGGGGATGGTCGAGATGTACACCTTCTTACTTCCCGTTCCTGTTTGTGCCCCACGGCCCACCCGCGCCATTACTTCTTCCATCTTCTCCCCTGATGGTCTGCTCCTAGTCAGTACAGGGATTGGACCCCTGCGGGATAATCCAGTAACAAAGTAAATGTCGGTGACCTCCAATTCCAACACCTGGTCTCGTATTCTGAATACCTGGTCATTTTCATCCCAGAGGTTGATCAAATATTGGAGGAGCTCAGGATGAGCTCGTAAACATGGCGTGAGGAAGAATTTCTTTAAACCACAGTTCCTTAGAGCATTCATGCAATTTTCATTTTGCATGGCTTCTTCGTCCTCATCTCCGTGTTCCCGTTCCTTCCATTCAATCACCATTTTGACTGTTTATCTGCATTCACATGGTTCAAAACCTTTAGATAGATCTTCTGTGAGCTCAAAAATTCAAAAATTTTGGCATAAATAGAGGTTTTTTAGGCAGAAATTTGGGTTGCGCCGCTGGCGCGACTGTCTTGCTAACAGTCGCGCCATGTGGCGCGGGCCCTTTGATAGAAAGAGCTCAGTGGCGCGGGTCCGTGCCCGATACCCGCGCCACTTAGGCCGGCCCTAAAAATTCAAGAATGCCCTTACAGAGCTGGTTTTCTAAGGGAAATCATTAAAAAATACATGGAAAGAAAGAGAAAGAGAGCGCCTCTTACCTGTCACAGACGAGACGCTGAATGGTTGCCTGGATCGGTCGCAATCGCCGTTAGAAGATTCTGCTCCAAATGGACCACTGCTACTCTCCACAAGGTAAATAGTAAAAAGTAATTTCATTTTTTACCATTGGACGTATTTATAACTTTTCAACGTTAAAATGTGTTTTAAAAGTTATTTCTTGTCAAATATTTGCATGTATTATGTCAAAAATGGATTTTACGCTTGTTGGGTATGTGCAATGACAGGTTTTTGCGACTTAAAAGGTGGAAACGAGTTGTATTTTATACTTTTTCGGACTCGGTAAATACACGAAAAAGTCACTCTGGAGTCATCTTTCAGCTCTTTTATGACTCTCTAAATATGAAAAGATCACCGAGGCCCTTGTCGTTCTTGTGTCAAGCTCCTTAAAAAATGAAACAAGGTCGTCGGAGCATAGTTCCTTGTCTTGTGTCAAGCTCCTTAAAAAATGAAACAAGGTTTGTCGGAGCACAGTTCATGGTCTTGTGTCAAGCTCCCTAAACCATGAAACAAGGTGTTTGAGGATAGTTCTTTTAATGTGTCAACCTCGTTAAAATAATGAAACACGTTCCCGTTCAATTCGAGTCTTTGTTTAGATCTCGTAAAATCCCAGTCGAGTCTTTCTTTTGATCTCGTAATTTGAACCTTCACTCCATCTGCCTTTCATATGGAATGAAGCTTGGGGGGCATGTACCTCGAATTGAGTCACCATGCTGGGGGCATGCTTACTTTTTCAAGCATAGTTTGTTTCCGTTTCAAGCTTGTGTAAAAATGAAACCGGTTTCAAGCATAGTTTATCTTTGTTTCAAGCTTGTGTAAAAATGAAACCATTCTTATTTTACCTTTGTGATTGCCATTTTATCAGCCTATTTCTACCAGATGAGCCTTGGTTTTCTCACTCCATTGTCACTATCTGCTTGGTCGATCATATGCCTTCACTTGGTTGTTTTACCCGTTCCTGAGGAACCGCTGCTATGAGTGGTCTTGTTAGCCAGCCTCTCGACCTTTATTTGTTCAGAGTAGTTCCACCATTACCGGAACCAGTTGCTACCCTTTATACCACTCGTTCCTCTAGGAGGAGTCATCTTTCAGCTCTTTTCTGACTCTCTAAACATGAAAAGATTGCCGAGGCCCTTGTCGTTTCGATCTCGTTAAAATGGACACGAATCGACATTCACCCAGTATAAGTTTAACCCTTTTTCGGGCTGGGCTGGATCGATTACGAAAAAGGAATACCCTAGCCTATCGCGACTAGGAGGTTTTCCCGGATATTGTTTTCTACCTTTTCGGACCTGGGGAACTATTTACGAAAAGGGACCTGTGGAGTTTTCTTTTCCGCTGTCTTTTCAAACTCTCTAAACATGAAAAGACGCCGAGTTCTTCCTTTGTCAGACTCGTTAAACCCTGATGACATTGGATTTCGTCGAAATGACGTTATCCGAGTTTCTCCTTCCTAGGACTCGTTAAATGCACTAGGATGGATTCGTCCGAAGGACGGATTTATATGACAAGCATATGGTATCCTCTTCAAGCTTGTGTAAAAATAAAGAGGTACTCGCCAGAAATGGTGGGGGAAAAATGGAACCATCGTCGTTGTCGTCGGCAGTATGTCGCTCTTGAACATGGCACTCGTCTGCATTCGTGTCGGGTTGGGGACATCTCATCTCGCTGCTTCACTTTGCTTCCATGGGTTTGGGTAATCTCTTTTGACCTCTCATCTGTTCACTGCCTCGTCGCCATGACCTTTGATCCGTTGATGTCAAATACTGCCAAGCCCATTATCGTGCCGTTCATATGTTCAAGAGAAGTTGGCCTCTGCAAATATCAACCTTCCTCTGTTTCTCATATGGTCCTAATTCACAAAAAAACATTATGTTCCTCTGTCTCGTGTCGATGATGTGGGAATCATTATGGCCCACCTTCGATCAAGGTCACTTCCTGTCGACTTCAACTCATTATCCAGGAAGTTGGTCTAGAGACTCCTGATGGTACCTTGGGGCCTGCATGCCTTAATGGCAGGTTCGTCGCATTCGACGAGAGGTTTTCATTATCGACCTCCGATCGGATGATTCTGCGGGTGTTCGACGTCAGCTCATTTATTCACACGCCGTGGATTGTACCTGTAGTACCTTGAGGACCATTGTCATTATTGGTGGTTCCTCTCGCGTCTGTTAACGGCTTTCACCATTGGCTGGTAATCAGGCGATGTTCTTGCATGTTCGACATCAGCTCACATATTCGCGTGCTAGAACTTGTACTTATTTGGGTCGAGATGGAGCGCACGACCCTGGATTGTGTCTGTTGTAATCCAGGCTGCGATTGTGGATTATTGTCATTATGTACATGACTCAATGATTGGATGGCTGCGACCATACCCGAGTCTATTTGTTTAATCTTAGTTGGATGGCTGTGCCCATACCCTGGATCCGGATTATAGCATACTCTGTTCGGATGGCTGCGTCCATACCATATATATACATCGTGTACTTAAGATATCAGTTGTATCTGTCTATGCAGGTTTTCCGACGGCGGGCCTTCAGTCAGACATGTTCTCGTAAAGCATTTCACCCCTCTCTCTCTCGCGCCTCATGCTTTAGGGGGCATCTGTTACACAGTAATTTGTCACCGTCCCTACCATTCCCCGTCCCGCACAATGGAGGACCCATAATGTGACCTGTGAACACTGTCATGCACTGAAAACATCATCATTGCATCCCTCCGAGTATGAGCTTCATTTCCCCTTGAGACATCTCCTTGCAAAATCCATGAAAAACAGCTCTTTTTGCATTGGCGCGGGTAGACAGTTCAGTACTCGCGCCACTCAGGGAAATCCTGTAAAGAGGTCGCGCCACTTGGCGCTCTGTCATAGAGCAGCAATCGCGCCACCCATTTTAGGAACTGTTTTTTATATATGGATGGCGGAAGTTGAGTTCAAACAAACTCACAACCACTGCCTATCTTGAGTTGGGAGGTTTGGCTACGGGAGTTCTATGGAAGGGAAGTAGTTTTGCCACCTTCTATGGAACCTTCCTTGTCGATAGGGCCCATCCCATAATAATAGGGATCCCAACTCCCTCCTTCCCCATCTATAAAAGCTTGCTCAGATCCATGGCAAGCTAGTCTGGAAGTGCTGAAGCCTTGCATCTCCTATTCCCAAGTGCCTTTGTGCTGAAAAGAATCCTTCCTTTCCCTTAAGGCCCATTCGAGCAAGGAGACCATTGTTACGAGACTCTGGAGAGGTTTCTCTTTCCCCCGGCGAGCTTTGCGAGACGTGGACGACCGGAGACCCGCGCGAAGGAGGCTGCAGCGTCAGAACTTGGTTGTAACTTCTATTCGTTTACCACTTTAATAGATGACGATGATTATGGTTCCACTCCTTTTTCCATTATGTTAATGCGAGTAATGTCTTTTCTGACCGATGTTTAGTTACGTATGCTGGTTCCTATGCTTGTATCTGTTCGTTCTTTCTGTGTGCAGGTGTTCATCCACGGAGATCGTGGAAGGATTGTGATCTGCCAGGACTGGAGGACGGGGACATCTCTTTTTCAGATCGAGCGTTGGAATCCAGGTAGGTTCTTATCCCAAATCTTTCATTCGTAACTAGGAGCCTGCGTCATAGCATTGTTTGTTTGTTGCTAGACCCCTGCTGGGCTAGTAGGGATCGCCTCTGTCCGCAGAGGGGATTTACCTTCTCAACAAGTAATAA
>JAXQQM020088181.1:0-32371 GCA_034641835.2 Pinus albicaulis
AAACTATTTCTTTTTCTAAACAAAGGTCCCAACACATATCAACTATGATTATCGTTCTGCCTCCTACACTTCCGAGGTTCAGGAAACCCTTGTTTCCTTGTTTGAGATTTTCACCTCCTTTATGTGACCTCCTTTTGCACCTTTTATAGAAGAATTAGGTTGATTCTTGGGCTGGATAGATCCAAAGGGTGATTTATCTTAGAGCCATGGTTGATTTCAGGTGATATTTCTCCACATTTTTTACATACATCAATAAAGAAACTTTGTCTCGTTCGTGATGTTGTGATCTTATATGATTTTTATTCATTGCACCAATAATATAAAGTCGTCAGGCAATCAACTACCAAACTCATGTTCCCATGTGAGGCTTGGTGCAATGAAGCAGACCCTGCTACTTTGACTATGGTGAAAAGAATAAATTTCATGTGCAATCCTTGCACATCTCTAATTGGGATCTGGGTCTCAACCTTATGAGTACCCTCAACATAATATATGTGAACATAATCCTCAACATTCAACCCTCCTATTGGCTTGCCTTGTAAATTTACTGGCTCTCCTCATCGAGAGAGTCTAGTAATAAAATATGTCTTCAATATCAATCCTTAAAGGCATTTGATCAATCATGAAGCAGTCCTCCTTTGGGTCCTAGTAATTGACGAGCATTTCGAGCAATTTGGTGTTTGTTTTCATATTGGGCATATTGAAAATTTTGAGTAATCCACATCCTCAGAGTATATCTAAGGACAATTGGTCCTCCATTAACTCATTGTCAATTTCACTATGCTCCCTCTCTCTACAACTAATGGTTATCCTGAGTCAATTCAAAAAATTACCCATTAGATTTTTATTTTAAAAGTTCACTCTACGCATACGTGAGTTTCTTATTACAAAGACACATCTATACGTAAGTTTTTGAACCCGTGTATATGTAGAGGGTTCATCTAAGATTTAAATTATATGGTGAAATTAACATAAAATTACTTGAATCGATAGAATAAATGATTACTAAGCTGATTGAGAGGATTACCTGGAGAAATTGAACTGATTCGTCTGAGAATTCGTCTGGATTGAAGTTGGATATTTTTCTCTCCAGAGATTTTTCTCAAATTCACAAATGCACAAATGACCAAATGTGAGTTCAAAAGGCCTATTTATGCCCAAAATTAAAAAAATCTCAAAACCCACTTGTCTAAAGTTTTGTTTTTACATTTTGAATTTGTCCAAGACTTTATGACCTTTTGGCTTGTAAGTGCTGGGATAGGTTGTTTTCAGGTTCATTTGACGATTTTGAGTTTATTTTGACAACTTCGATTCCATGACCACTGACCTGTCATGGCAGGTATTGTGTTCAAAACTGGCATATAGGTTAGGGAATTCAATTTTCGTTTCACTTATGCATACTAGCCTCCATACTGAAATCTGTCCATAGGGTCGACCCCATCATGTTATGATTATTAAACCATTTTCACTTTCCGACTTATAAAATCATGATATGATGGTAGAGCCATCCTTTACATGGGCTTCTTAGTTAGATCCTCACTAGCATATGTTTCCCATGCTGCAAATTGTGTAGGCTCAAGAGTCCTCTTTAAGTCCTGCCATGACTTATGTGACGAGGCTTCATTATTCTTCTTCTTTGCTATCATTCTGGATTTATGCCCTAGAGGCTCCCATTTTATTGTTGATTTTTTTTGCTACATTTCATATTGACCATTTTTATATCTTGGGCTAAGCCAGCTTCACTTGGACTCATGTATAAGCCATATTTTTTACTATGTCCTTCTACAAAGTCAGCCTTGAAATCACTTAGCCTCTGCAACTTGACACCATTTTCCCATGGACAAAACATTCCTATGAGTGTCATTTACCAGTTTCGCCACCTTGCATTGAGCATAGGATTGTTCCCATCCCAGGAACTAGAGCACTTGTTCATCGACACTCATTCCATCCATTGTACTATAGACATTCTTTTATTCTTTTTCAGGCTTTCAATATGAAAAAGAAAAAAAATCAAATATCCCAAAAAGAACGGGATTGGGACATTACTTCCATATTTGATGGCAGCTAAGAGTCATTTGAGTCGCCCTTGAACAAAGCAAAAAAAACTAAGCCTTTTCTCCATTTTGGGATGGGCTTTCATTTGACTTAGGAGAAGCCATAACCTTGTTATTGAGTCAGTACTCCCCTGGTTGGTTATCTCTTCCAATTATATGGAGGGTTTGTTCGTGCCTCCTACATGAAAAACTTATACCAAGTTATCATATGCTACCATACTCAAAATGAGTCATGCTTTTGTTCAAGGGAATTAAACCTAAGTCAGCCTTTATGTGGTGTCTCTTGACTCATTTTTTAGTTGGCCATCCCTAGTCTGTCAGAGTCTTGTTATTTCATATTAGCTATTTGGTCCTTTGTTCATGCTGGTTTGAGAAGGTCTCCATTAACTTCTTTTCGGTGGGTTTTTCTCTTATCGACTTCAACAAATTTCTCTAAGATTAAACCTAAAGCCACACCCTAGGCCTGTTTACATTATTAATAGGTGACCTTGTGCTCATCATTTGATCAACACTATGGGTCTTTGACTGAGTGGTTTCCCTTGTGTTCGAATTCAGCTTTCATTATCACACCTGTGATTCGTGCAGTACCTTGGTTTCGATTTTACCCTATCGGTGGATTCCTCGCCTCTTTGTCAGCTTTCATTATTGGTTGGTTCAGAGGATTTCTTTCGTGCATTAGCTACATTTTTTGCATGTCTAAAATGTGCTTCGGGTTGGTTACTTCACTTTTGTTCGTCTGATCCCTTCCAAATTTTGGCCTGCGGGTTATACTCGCGTTGGATTGACGTGGGATGCCTTAATTCCTTCCTTCCAGCAGATATTTTCCCATTGAATCTTACACATTTCTCTAAGAATAAGGTCTAGAGTCCTTTTTTCAGTACCTTAGGGTTTGTATTAATTAGTGGCAAATTCCTTCGCCGTAAACAGTGAGAATACATCAATGTCTCTTGACTGGTAGATTCTATCAAGTGTTCTACTTCAACTCATTCATTCGCACTTATTAGATTGTACTAGGGTACCTTGAATCTCATCATCATTATCGGTGAGTTGTCTCGCGTTTGTTATATGAATACACCAATGACCGGTAATCAAACAATTTCTCACATGGTCGACTTCATCTCATTTATTCCCATTGTGTATAATTGTACCATAGTGATCGATGAAGACCTTGGGTTTGCATCAACATGCTTTGGTTCACTTTGATAACTCCTTCAATTTTCTTCCAGTGGCACCATCCACCCTTATATGTTGCAGTTCATCACAACAACATTCTATATGTTGGCACCCGAGTTGCGTGCAATACCACTTTTCCACCACTTATTATTTGGTACTTAGAGATTAAGTTGTGACTTCAGTGATCAGATACCTTTGCAACATCATTGATCAGTCTTATATATGTGACACTTTGACATGACTTTGATATGTACTTCCGGGTAGTGATTAGATGATTCACTATGTAATTTAAAATTTCTGCTATACTTGTATACATATTGGATCTGCACCATACTTATTATGCATACATGTTTTACTTTCACTGAACATGGGTATGCCTGCCCCAGACATGAGTTTGCTTTCTAATTTCTTTCATTGGTTTTTGGCAGGCTGAAATTTGGTGAACTCCTCTCAAGTCCTCACAAGATTCTTTCTTATGCACATAATACATTTCAACCATCATGTACCCCTTCTAACCTCATATATTAGGGGGCATATGTTATAGCATTATTTATCACATTTATATACTTTATGATATATTTATTAGCCTTGGGAAACCCTTTCCATTCAGGCTTGGTCATCTTCTTAAAAACAATATTTTGAATTCCATACGCGACTCTACCCTGTCTAACATGCATATAGTCACAGGTCCACTCATATTGACCCATGTATACAATTAAAATTTTTTAAAAATATATAACTCCCTATATTTTGGGTGGGGTTTATGGGTTACACCGGAAGCCCACCTATAGGAGCCCGTGGCCAAAATATTTCCCAACTGAAAAAAATATTTTGAGGAAGTATGAATACACTTCATGGGGAAGGCCTTACGCAGGAGAGAGAAAGGCATTGATACTATATCCTGTTATAGCCCAAATGAAGTTTGATTATCCCTATGCCTCCTGCACTTCCTAGGTTTAGGAAACCCTTGTTTCCTTCTTTGAGTTGTTCACCTCCTTTATGTGACATCCTTGTGCACCGTTTATGGAAGAAGTTTGCTGGTGGCTTGGGCTGGATGGATCCGGAGGAAGGTTTCGCTTGGAGCCGTGGCTGATTTTAGGTGATATTTATCCACATTGTTTACATACATAAATAAATAAGCTTTGTCCCATTCTTGATTTTGTGATCTTATATGCTTTTTTTACATGTTAATGATCTTGTTATTGTTAATTTCATGTTATATTTTATAAGCTTATATGATCTAACTTACTGACATTTAGGATATATATGTTGTACAACTAGTCTATGTCATTTTTCTTGAGTGAGTTTCAGGGCTTGAAGCACATGGAGAAGCAGTGGGTTTTCACCCTACAGGAATGACCTCAAACGTAGGAGATACATGTAAGGTCATCTCTCCCAAGTTTACTAGTTTAAGCATTAGGACCTTTAGTTTGATTTCTTCTTGTTGTTGTATGCCTTACGCTCTGTTAGGTCTCTCAACCTAGACCTTAGGGTAGTTTTTCCTGCAACACCCTTTGAACCATTTGAATGAAATTTTATAGAAAAGTGTGAGGGTGAATAAGTCAAAGTGTGAGGGTGGCACATTGGTTGGCATAGTTCTACTAAGATACTTATTGTTGGGGAGTTTTTGGGTTCAAAACCCATGGGCTCCCAATTTTTCTTTAATATGGTTTTAAAGCTCAATTTTGGTTTTAATATAGTTTTCAAACCATATAATATATGGTATACGTATTTCTATATTGTAACGACTCCCAAAACCATGAGAATAAGAAAAAAATGAAGGTTGCACCGTCCAAGTCCACTTGGGCCAAATTTTAGGTGCCATTTGGCACATTGTGATTGGACCATGTGGCAAGCCCTCATGGGTCGACATCGTTGCCACCTCGACCACCTACTTGTCATGTGTCGACTTGTGGTGTTCCCATGTCACCTGCTTGTGGGTCCACTTGGTCTTCTGACTGTGATGCCACATCATATTTGTGGGATTGCGATGTAGCACCCTGGGCTGACTTTGACTTTAACTTTTGCTTAATTTGACCAAAACTTTGACTGGCCATAACTATCACATACAATGTGGGAATGAGGTGTTACTTGCGTTGTTGGAAAGATTGCAATGATATATTTGATCAGACCTTAGTTTTATTTAATTCAAAGAAATTTTATTTTTGAGTCTTTCCTAAGCCCTCTCTGATTTCTAAGTGTTTCTAGACCCACCTGGATCATTTGCAAGCCTCCTTCCATTCCCACACTCTGGTTAATCTCTCTTCTGTGTTGTTTTATAAATTATTTTGAGAATTTCCTTCTTCCTTGACCTCACATTTTATGGGGCATCTGTTATCCATGAAAATATCTCCTCATCATCTCAAAGGAGATTATTATGCTTTTGGCTGAAATACACCCCTTTCAACCTCCTTTTTCTAGCCTATTTAAGATTATAACAAAATTTATGTACCATAAGGACAGTTCTATCCTAGTATATAACACTTTGTCTCTTCATGTAACTGTTACCGAATTCTCAAGGAAAACACCTTGAGACGTCTCACTATGACACTCTTGTTCACATGAGGAAAATCTCATATGGTGGAATGTGATCACTTTATCCTCATCTACAACTTTTTCCTAAAAAAATAAAGCTCTTAAAATCAGATAAAAGCATCAAAGATATTAAAAGCGGATTAAAGCTCTTAAAAAGCGGATAAAAGCATTAAATCTCTTAAAAGTAGTTTATATCTCTTAAAAGCGGATAAAAGCCATTTTTATGAGGAAAGAACATCCACCCCAGAGCTTTTACCCAAATTTCACCAGGGAGAAAATAATAGTCTTCATAGCCTCCATTTTTCCAATATATTGTAAGCTTGGCCCTTGAGAGAGGGATCGAAATTAATGTATTGTTATGTTGTCGAGATCTTTCTTGAGAGAGAGAGAGAGAGTTTTAGGAGTTAGGAGCTGGAGGAGGTTATGCTACAACTAATTATTGTTGTAATATTCCTTCTATTCGTTTAATATATAGATAAACATTGTTTCTTCTAGATTATAGTTCATTACTTGTGCATCCTATGCTTATTTAAAAATAGTTTTGATTATGGTCTCATGCTAATGTATTAAAGAATATATTGTTGTTCATTTGTTAATTTTTTTGGCTTGATAATGTTTATAGGTTGTTAAGGCTTTTTTTGTTCTCTTTTTGTGTAGTATTGGTCCTTGGAGTTGGATAGTAACACTTCTCAACCGCGCTGATTACTCCAATTGGTCTACATGAAAGGATAAGCAAGTTATCATTCACCTTTTCTTTGACGATTCTAGTTGATTATTTTCATTGTTGAATGATTCTGACCATAGAACTGTAGATCGATTGATATTTCTACCCTAGGTTTATGGGAAAACCTAAGAGGGTTTCTTGTTTTTTCCAACCAAACATAAATCCCTATAGCAATATGTGCCAATGATTACATATATGGTATGTTTTTAAAAACAAATCAAATGCACCGATTTTGAAATGATATACCAATGTTTTAATGTATGGCTTTCTCGTTGAAATGATATGTTATTTATCTATGTGTTGGGTTGTAATCTCCATAGGTTTGACCCTCGAGTTTTGAACCAATAATTCTATATATATATATATATATAGATATATCACTTATGCCATTGCACCACAAGTGTGGGTTATGTAATAAGGTTGAACTCTTGTTATTTGAAGGCCTATTATATATTGCATAATACATAGTGGTTGGCCCTTTTGAAGTCTATTAAAGGGAGAGGTAGGTTTGCAAGGGTTATAGTGTCGAATGAAGGCCAATATCCTTTGAATTTGTAGCATGATTATCATTATTGTTGTTATAAATCACAGAGTATATGCCCTTTTGGAGAGATTTGAAAGGAGAGTTTTTTTTGTGAGGAGTTCTTAGAGGATTTTTGAGAATATGCAAAGTTAAAAAGCTTTATATATTGGGGAATTGATGTAATTGGAGTTATTTTTCATCATAATTGAATAGGCCACTCCATTGGAAGTGGACTTGGAGACGTAGCCCACATTGGGTGAATTACGTTATCAATCTCATTTGTGTTCTTTTATGTTATCTGCAGTTGTTTATTTATATTATGTTATTTTTAATAGAATTTTTTCAAGCTTGGTATTTCACATTCTATTTAAACTCGATAAGTCATAGGCTGCCGATCTAATATCATGATCAAGTTTGGTATCAGAGCGTGTTGAGCCAGCTTGATTTTTGTTTTTGTGTGTGAATGATTACCATGTCTAAGATTAAGAAGGGAGAAGGTGAAATTGAATCTTATAATTTTGAAGTTGGTTCGAGGAGCTTCACCTAAAGAGGAGAGATGACTTCAACAATATGAGAGAATCCTTTTAAATATGAGTTATATTTTCTCAAGGTATTCATTATGTTGCAATAAAAGGTGGAAGAGCTCTATAAGGAAAAATAACTTCAGAAAGGAGAAGGAACCATTCAAGTAAAGAGTGAGGGTAATCAACCCCCTCTTCCTCTATTTTCTACTCCTTCAAGGCCTTCATATCATCCTCATTATTCAACTCCCTCTTCTCTTTCGTTTTCACCATCTCCTCATAAGAATATTGCTTCAAAGAATCCATTGTTGAAGTTGGATGCTAATTTAAATTTGCCACTATATAATGGTGATATTAATGCAAAATAATTGGATAATTGGATTCAACAGATATAATTTTATTATCGTATTCAGCAGGTTGATGAAGATGAGGTAAATATTTAGTTGGCCTTTGTTCAGCTTGAAGGTACAACACTGGTTTGGTGGGAATTTAAACTTCAATAAGGTAGACAAAATAATGGTAAGATCATTTCTTCATGGCTAGAAGTCACTAATGCATTAAAGAGAAAATTTTATCCATTAAATTAGAAAGAAATTATGGAACATAAACATTTGAGACATGGAAAAGGAAAAAGCGTACAAATTTTACTAAAGAATTTTGGAAGAAAGGATTAGCTTTGAATATTCCATTAGATTCTCTAGAGACACTTTAGAAATATGTTGGTGCATTGCATAGTTATCTTCACCATACTTTTCTTTTAGTTATTCCCACTAGTTTGGATGAAGTATGTGTCCATGCTACTCATCTTGAGTTCAGGGGAAACAATATGTAGATGATTTTGTGAAGAAGAAACCATCCAAGTTCTCTAAAGTAAAATCTAAAGGAAAGTGGAGAAGAAATAAAACTATGATAATGAAGAAATAAGAAGCAAAGATGACATTATATCATTTTAATAAGGAAGGGAATAATGATGCTCATTGTTGGAAGTTGCATTTTGAACAAAGGTCTAAGAGGTTTGGAGGTAAAGGAGAGAAAAATATTGTTGTGAAAGTGCAAAAAAAATTGGCATCTTATTTAGAAGATGAAACTCAGGTCACAACTATTGGAGTACAAGGTAAAACATTTTCTTATACTAGTTATAATTATTATATTCTATCTCCTAATGTTGAAAGAAGAAGAAACGAGTTTTTTCATATAAGGGTGATTATTAAGCATAATAAAGTAAATACTCTTTTTGATAATGGTTCCCAAGTTAATTTAATATCTAAGGAAATTTATAATAATTTGGGATTATAAATGACACCTCACAAGAAGCCATGCCCTCTCGGTTGGACATGTGATAATGCAAAGTTTCAAGTGACAAAGCAGTGTAAACTTAAATTTGCTATCAATTCAAAATTTATTGATGAGGTTAAGTTAGATGTGGTTCCAATTGGTATTTGTGGAATTGTTTTGGGAAGCCCTTATTTGTATGACATGAAAGCCATATTCTTCAGACAGGAGAAAAAATATCACCTCACCAAAGATGGGATTGAGTATATTGTAAGAGCACATAGCATGAAGATTAATTTATCACTTATTAGTGCAGGACAAATGAAGAAACGCATTAATGCCTTTAAGAATTTTGTATTTTTAGTTGTGAAAGAAAATGATATCAAACAATCTGATGCATTTAAGGGATTCGATCCATCTCATAAGGATGAATTTGTTAAACTAATTTCTGACTATCATGATAATTTTCAGGAACCTGGAGGATTAGATCCTAATAGGGAGATTCAAGATGAAATTCAAATGCAAGAAGGTGCTCATGTTCCTAATATTGGAATGTATATTGTTATCACTCATAAAAAATGAAACATCATTTGACAAAGTATTAGAGGTTCATGTGTCAAATATAGGGTCATATGATTCATTTTTCTTTACTTTCTTAAGGAAAATTTTATTTTTTTCTTATTATATTATCCTAAAGTTCAAAACTCACCCTCATTCAAAATCCTTTCATGTCACATCACTCATTATTTTCGGACATTTTTCATTTCCCAAGTTTATAGCACCGAAAGAGTCATTTTAGCCAAGAATCCCTACTTTCGTAGCGAAATACATAGAGAAAACACAATTTTTGCTACGAAACTGTTATCAATTTCGTAGCAAAACTACCCAGAAATACACTAGGTACACTACGGAAGTAAGGATTCATGTCTGTCTTGTCAAAACAGCTGCTAGGTGTCAGTAAATGATTGAAATGGATAGGGTAGATGCCATTCGAATCAGTTAGGGTTAAGATCAAGGTACAATGGTCATGGTTGAAGTCATTATCACCATTTTAAGCATGTTGAGTCATCATTATGCCATGAGTTCTCATTGAACTTCAAAATATTTCCAAATTGAGTCATTTTTCATTCTCCATTCCCTCTTTGCGTGTTATTGAGCTCTGGAGAATTATTTCACTAAGCCCAAGATATGGCTGGTATTTTCAAATGTTTGCAGGTATCACTGATCAAGCGAGGCAGAGAAGACATTAAAGCACCATGGATGCAAAGAGAAAGACCAACAAAGGTGGCTACTGTCTCAAATATGAGCCATCAGACATGAATCTGATAAATGAAGACCCAACAACTGTAGAATTTTTCAGAAGAATAGGGTGTTTGAAATTTTGTCAAAGATTGCAAGGATTCCATGTATAGTTTTCTAAATAATTTTCCCTAAATATCAATGGAACAACTACAAAAGTGGGAATGTTGAATCTCACTGTAACACTAGAGACCATTGCAGTAGCAACAAGGATTCCAAGAGGACAAGAAAGATAGTTCAAAGGTTTCAAATTCAACATAGAGGAATGCAAAGAATTTATCAAGCCATAAAATAGTGAGGTTGACCTTAAAAATTCCATTCCAGGGAGCTGCATGAAAGATAATTTCTCAAAGCTACTGCTTATCATTCAAAAATATTTCACTTGTAAAGGGAGATATCATAAAGTTTATTCTTACCACTTCAAGCTTCTTCTACATTTTTTTGGTAGGATATCTCTTGATCTATATTTTTATTTACACATAAGCTTAGAAAAAATGCAGATAAATTTCAAGCTAAATCTTATGGAAGTGAAACCTCACTTTTTCATCATGGTTTATTAAAATTGTTGGTTTTAGATGAATTACAAATACTAGGCAAAGATTGGTCTTCTTTTCTGTTTTTTGGTGGTTTTGAAATGGATACCATTACCCCTAAAAGAACTCTTAAATCTAGAGGTATGTCATCACCTTTAGTGGCAGAACAAAGTGAACCAATAGGGGTAGAGAAAAGTGAACCAGTAATCATGGAAACAGAGCAGTTGCAGAAATTTGATACACCTATTGTTTCACCTGCAAAACAAAAGTCAATAAAGAGAAAACCTACAAAACAAGAGCCAACTGTGAGTAAGCATGGCATAAAAAGGATTACAAGGAGCCAAATAGTGACTAAAGGAAATTTAGAAGATATTCTACATGCTATTGATATTGAAGAGACCCACATAGTCCATGCCGAGGATATAGATGAAGGAGGAAAGAAACTCAAGAAAGCTAAATCAAAAAAGAAGTTAGAGTTTGAAGGTGAGGATGCAGGTTTTCCATGAAAAGACATGCTATAAAACGTTTGGAAAGAATTAAAGAAGTTCATCCAACCACTGACACTTTCTAGCCACCACAAAGCATTATTGACCTTTCATCACCTGTAGAAGAAGATCCAATCATAAAGCAAAGGAAAGGAAAGGATAAAATTATTGAAAACACAAAGATTGAGGTCTTAAAGGAACAGTTGAAGATAGAAAATCATGAAATAGCAGTCATGAAGAAAGAGGCAAGGAAGCATAATATCCAAAAAGTGTAGTTTGAGAAGATGAAAGAGATTTGGGAAAAGCAAGTTGATGGTGTATCAAAGACTTTAGATGATACACAATAATTAATCAAATGGACTATGCCATTGAGGAAAGAAGTGAAGCATGTTAGAAGAATGAACCTTCACTTGAAATCTACCAACAGAAAGCTGAAGCACCAAGTTAAAGACCTCCAAGAGCAGTTAGAATTGATCCATGAGGAGCTAGAGAAGAAGGGTTTAAAGATGATTGTAGTTGAAGAACCCATAGCTCAACTCATCATTAATGAAGAAGAAACACCTCAAGGCTCTTAAGATGAGTTTTTTTATGTTTTAAGAGGTCAAGGGCATGTTGAAAACTAAATTTTTACAGTTGGAAGGCACCTTTTTGAAACAAGGTAAAAATCTATAAATTGCACAGTTTTCCACAGTTTTGTAGCATTTCCTAGGCTTGAAGCCAGGAAAACGCTATAAAAATTTATGTAGCTTTATTTTGGCTTCTAAAACCACTTTTGGCAGATTTCAAGGAGAGGAAATGGTAGTGATGATGTGTAATGTTATGATGAACACCATGCAAGAGCAAAGAAGCAGAAATTTTAATTGCAAAGGTCATTTTTTGGACTCTACGAAACTGCCATGCTTTCGTAGCAAGTTGTTTTGAAGGTTTCTGAGTAGGTTTAAGAGAATTTTTGGATAGGTGGACATATTCAACAAGTCAAGGGACCTTGCCAGAAATCATCCATGAATTGAAGACCATGAAAGGGAGACAAATTATCAATTGAATACTTCCTTGAAGATAGGCCCTTATTTTCCTAAAACATAGGGTTTGTTTCCATATGTTGAGGAGGGTTATTAAGATGTCAAGTAGTGATGAGTTCTATCAAAGCGTATTCGAACATGTGACACATTAGTTGTCAGATGTGTAACTTTTTTAAGAGATAAGGTAGTTGATGTAATAAGTAGCAGTTTGAGTCCTATTAGGAAAATGACTATTTTATAGTGTAGCTGTCATTTTCTCATTAAAGGAAATGTTTTCCTGTTATGCAAGGTGTCATAAGAAAATTTCGATGAAGCTAGCCAAGAGGAAGATCATCTCTGATGTAACAAGTTCTATTAAAGGGCAGATATTCGAAATTGTAAAGGGTTGGAGATTTTTTTCACTACTACAGTTTTATGTAATTTGATGGATATCAGTAATACAAAGGACTTTTTCTTGACAGACCTAAGATTCTCATGGAGTTTTTAGTGCTTTTCTGATCTATATTTTTATGTGTACCACTTGCAGTGGATTTCATCCTTATTACTCAGAATTCATATGTGTATGCTATGACTTCCTTTATTGATGAAATGGTTGTGTTGTTTTATGTTCCATGTGTGATTTACCTTTGTTAAAAACTCTTACTGCCTTAGCTTCCATGTCAAGAGACCTTACCACTGAAACTACTGATTTTTTGACTCCATAAGCCTAATGGTTGTAGACTTGTACTCTTTTCAACCTACAAACATCACAATCAAGTTATTTTCCAAATAGAGTTAGCCATTTAGTTTCATCATTATCAAATATCATTAACCCCTTTGAGAGAGCCCTCTTAGACTGAAGAGGCTAAGCTTCAGTCACAAGCTGGTTTGAAAAAGTTACATAGAGTTGTCTAATTAGCAGCCAATCAAGTGCAATTTTGTGATAACATATATGATGTTTGTGTTTGAAAGTGTAGAGACTAAGAAGAAAGTTAAAGAGATTCTTGAGAAGGGAGTCATCAGACCTAGTTCCTCTCCATGTGCATTTCCTATTGTGATGGTATCAAAGAAGGATGGTACATGGAGAATCTGTGTTGATTTTTTTTCATTAAATAAGATAACGGTAAATAATTGATACCCTCTTCCTTATATCAATGATTTTTTAGATCAATTAAAAGATGCAGTTTAATTCACTAAAATAGAGTTGTGAAGTTGTTATCATCAGATTCAAAATGCAGAAGGCGATGTTTGGAAAACCTCTTTCAAAATAAAGCAAGGTTTGTTTGAATGGTTAGTGATGCATTTCGCGCTTTGCAACGCCTCAAAAAATTTTGTGTGATGAATGATGTTTTTCAGGCATTCATTTATGAATTTTTTATTGCATACTAGATGATATTATGGTATGTTAGGTCTCTATATTACTAGTATAGTCCCTTATTGTTGTTAGTGTAACCCACTTATTATTATTATTGTACCCCTGTAACCCCCATATTGTTATTATTGTTCCCTTAAATTATTATTGTTAGGTCGACTAGGATTACATTGTGGCCCCATGGAATCCTATATATAGAAAGGAGGTTTTGTAATTTGTATCATCCAAGAATTTTTCATTCATGTAATGTATTGGAGGTTTCCCCCTCAAAGTGGCTTACTTCTAAGGCGTTGATATCTCTTTTCTTCTATTTTTGGAGTTGGTTTCACAACATTTGGTATCAGAGCTCTGGATTCTAGGGTTTCGCTACTCCAAACAAGTCATCGTGGCATTTTCGCTATAAAATTTTTTTATACGAAGGTTCAGAAGCTGAAATTTTTATAGTGCGAAGCTGAAATCCTAAGAAACATCGTCATAAAATTTTAGATTTTGATTTGCAACAGTTTCAGAGATAGGATCTGTGGAAGTTAGGGTTTTTTGCAGGCTCCTAAATTTCACTTAAAAATTTCATCGCGGAATTTTCGCTATATTTTTTTTTTATATGAAAATTTTAGAGCGTGAAGCCGAAATCCTAAGGAACATCGTCACATAATTTCAGATCTTGGTTCGCAATATTTCTGGAGATATGATCTGTGGAAGTTAGGACTTTTTCAGGCTCCTTAATTTCATCTCAAAGAAGTGAGCGTGGGAAAATCTTCATAAATCTCTCTCTGAGCATCGGATTGGAATTCTGTAAAAAGTGACTAGAAGTACACAAACTGTAGTTTCCTGTCTATAAATTTCAGAGCCAAAGGAGCAAACAGTGATACGTGGCAAGTCGTACAAGTTTGATCTACTGAACCAGTCCATAATTAGGTCATTGTGGGAGATTTGAAACAACTTTAGCTTGAAGAATCCAAATCAAGTCAAACCTCTGGAATTTGAAAGAAGCTTCAGAGGACTAATACAGAGCTGAATTTTAGATATTGAGGATCTAAAAGTATAGATATAAGTCAATTTCAATATCGAGCTCCTCAAAATCAAGTAAAAGGTGTGTATTTTATTTTCCGAATTGCATAATTCTTGTTTGAAGAATCAAGTTGAATTGATTCCAAGGGCATATTGTAGAATAGATATCGGTATTGGATTCTCAAATGGCCCCTAAAAAGAATTCAACACCCATTAATCCTTTAGAAGGCTCTACTATGACTCATGAAGACGAAGAATGGCAACATGACATATCAAAATTACAAGAGCAAGGGAAACAAATTTCGCTCTCGCAAAGAGCAACAAAAAATGACATGGAATTTTTGAAGAAAGGCTTGGAATCTAAGATGGATGGTTTGAAGAATGGCATGGAAGCTAAGATGGATGGCATGGAAGCTGGCATGGAATCTAATATGGATGACATTGAAGCTAATATGGAAAACATGAAGAATGATCTAAAAGCAGACATGGAAGGTTTGAAAAAGTTGATACAAGAAATGTTTCCTAATGGTGAAAACATAGTAGAGGAAACTCATGATGAGAACAAAATAAATGTTAATCGTGACTTCATAAACTCTAATGCTGGCGGGAAGAACCACCATATTCCAAAAATGGATATGAGGAAGTTTGATGGAAAGGATCCTGTAACATGGATACTACAGATGGAGCAATATTTTGATCTCCATAATGTGCAAAACACACAAAGGTACGCATTGCAACTTTACATTTAGAACAAAATACATTTGTATGGTATCGATGGCTTTGCTCCCGTAAAAAAATTGTCACTTGGTCAATTTTTTACGGAGGAAATGATAGCACATTATGAGGATACAAAGAGCAACACCTTCTTTAGCCAATTGATAAATCTCAAACAAAAGGGTTTAGTGGGGCAGCACATTGAGGACTTCCAAAAATTGAATATAAGGGTAACTGATATTCCAGAGGAACACAGGATTGATCTCTTCATAGGTACTTTAAAGGATAACATCCAACATGAAGTTCACGTTTTGGAACCTGATTCATTGGAGAAGGCATTTAGGTTGGAAAGAAAAATTGAATGTAAAATTATGGCGACAAGGAAGCCTACCACTCACTTCTATAAAGAAGGAAGTGTTGCTACACCTAGATTTCCACAACCTACAAGGTTGACACAACAACAATTGGAAGAAAAAAGAGCAAAAGGGCTTTGCTATAGTTGTGATAGCAAATACACTAAAGGTCATAAGTGTGCTGAGAAGAAATTATTTTACATAGATTGTGAATAGGAAGAAGAAAATGAACAAGAAGAGGATATACACCAGGAACCAGCCATAGAAGGGGAAGAAATGAATCCGACCATATCGTGTAATGCACTAGAAGGAATTACCACTCCTCAAACTCTCAAGATAGAAGGACATATCAAGAAGAAAAAGGTAATAGTGTTGATTGATTCAGGTAGCACCCATAATTTTATTCATTGTAAGGTAGCCAAGGAATTGAATTGTTTCCTATACCCAGCACCAGAATGTCAAGTGATAGTTGCAAATGGAGGAACTATAAATTGCTCTGGAAAATGCCATAATATCAAGCTAACCATGGGGGAATATGTATTGACTAGTCCAATGCTTTCCATTCCTATGGGAGGTGTTGATGTTATACTAGGAGTACAATGGTTACAATCTTTGGGGACGGTAGCTTTTAATTTTCAAGAACTTTTCTTGAAATTTTTTTCAGAAGGAAAGGAAGTCAAATTACGGGGTATTGCAGGGAAGCCGGGAAAGATAATAAGCTCTAATGTCATGACAAAGCTTCTAAAGAAATAACAATGAGGTGTAATTGCACAATTATGCTCACTAGAAGTTCCAACATCAAAATCATCTATTTCTGCAGATCTCCAAAAAGTCTTGGACAATCATTCCAAGGTTTTTGAAACTCCAAAAGGACTCCCACCTATTATTGATCATGATCATGCTATTCATTTGATTCCAGGAAGTGTTCCTCCAAACATCAGGCCTTATAGATATCCTTACGTCCAAAAGAGCGAAATTGAACGTATGATTGCAGAAATGTTAGAGGCAGGTATAATTCAACCTAGTCAAAGTTCTTTCTCTGCTTCTGTAGTATTGGTACACAAGAAGGATGGATCATGGCGAATGTGTCCGGATTATAGGGAGCTCAATAAGCTCACCAATAAAGATAAATTTCCCATTCCTGTGATTGATGAATTATTGGATGAATTACATGGAGCAATTTATTTTACCAAGTTGGATCTTCGTTCAGGATATCATCAAATTAGAATGAAGACTGAAGATATTCCAAAAACAACATTTCGAACTCATGAGGTCATTATGAATTTTTGGTCATGCCTTTTGGCCTTACCAATGCACCTTCTACATTTCAAGGGTTGATGAATTCCATTTTCAAACCCTTCCTTAGAAAATTTGTGCTAGTACTTTTTGATGATATACTAATCTACAGCAGGTCTTGGAAGGATCATGTTGAACATGTTGACAGGGTGCTCAAACTATTGCAGGAGAAACAATTATATGCAAAAACATCCAAATGTTTCTTTGGAGTAAAAGAGGTGGAATATATGGGTCATATTGTATCTCGGAAAATACTGAGAGGGGGGGGGGGTGAATCAGTATTTAGAAATGATTGAGAATTTTTATTTCTTTTCTCTTAAGACCATATGTTACAGAATTGCATCAACGTGTATATCTAGATATCATAATATGTCTTTACTTAGAGCATTGCATCAGATAAGCATTAATCATGAACAGAAATAATAGAGAAAACCATCAAACATAAACTACACATATGGACACCAGGATTTAAGGTGGAAACCCAATTTGGGAGAAAACCACCGCTGCTGTAATCTCAGTCTTCAATAATTTATTATAGAGAAAACTTCTTACAATATATGCTGGTGAAGAATCAAACCAACACGTAGGCACCCACCTGCAGAAGGCTACAACCTTCTCTCATTTACCAGCCTCTCCTGGAAGGGAGCCACAACCCCCTGACTGAAGTTTAGAACCCTCAGACTCACAGCTCACCATGTTTCATCAATTTTCACACTGGATTAGGTAGTTTCCTTTGTGCACTTATCAATAAACATGTTTTGCCCAAGACTTCATAATGGAATCAGTAAGAACCCAGACATCAGAGAATATATACATTCAACATCCCGTGTATCCTTCGTCAGAAACCCCAACTGTCATATGCACCTTTTAATGTGGATGACCAGCATATATGTGCATTACTTGTATAGATTTGTAATGATTCGTTTTGCAGAGCATGCTAGATCTATAAAAACTTACCCAGAATCATCTGTGTTCGATAGCAGACATACGCTGGCTCCACATCGTTTCTTCTGTTGAAAGATCTCAAGATTTATCACATTTGCACCATGGACTCTGAATTATCAATTAAACACGTCGTCTGTCCATACAGAAATTCCGCAGCGGAATTCCTTCTTCGTTAATCTTTTCCCGCATCCACCATTCCGAATGATTCACTTTCTTCTTTATATAGTTCTCGCCTTTATAAGATCATGGGTCAAAACCCATTCAATGCTAATGGTATATCTTGGACAATATTTCCATTGGTTTTTGGTCCCTGGGGTTTCTATTTCTTTATATATATATATATATTTATTTATCAATTGATAAATAAATATAATTACATCGTTTTTATTCCTTGAGAATAACCCTTTGGACTTTATAAATAATATAATAATCTACGTAAGATGTCGCGCCAACAACCATTGCCCACCATCGTATCTATGTAAATGTCCATCAATATAAAACTTTGATCGATTCTTTTAAAATACTCCATCGAGCCTTATAAGACCATAATACGACCAAAACCCATAATTAAACCGAATTATTTACAAATATATAACTCCGCCGGGCCCCACACCATACCTTGCTAACCTTCGGGTGATTTCATTAAACCTCGGGCAAGTACGACGAGCGACCATTGTCCGATCGCCTTTTCCCAGATCAACGGTGTACATACATTCCGCTCGGCGTCCAATCGTCGAACTTTAATGCGTGAAATCGCGGCGGTATTTGAACAGTGGGCCAGCCACGTGTCGATTCCTGTATGGAATCGCTCCTCCTCCGGGAAAAACCACTAATGGTCGATAGGCGGTGCGAAATGGCAGGGTGGTTTTCGACAAACCGCGTTCACTGGTCTTGGTTCCGCTTCCCGCTCATGGTTCCAGACAGGGTTTATCTGTATGTATATATATATGATTTTCCACTGAGGGACCGTTATACTCTGAAGCAGAGTTTCGTCATAGAATTTGTATTTCTTCCACATTCCTGGTTCTTATTCGATAGACAATGCCGAGGCTTATAAACCTTACGTACGAATGCAGAAGCTTCGATGCGACATTAACACATATATCGTATCTCTGAAATGATCAACACCATGCTCCACTTATATAACATATATATATACCTTGAACCTTATAGCAGTGATATGTGTAGAATACGGCATGGTATATGTTCCCTTATTCATTACATGTCATCGGTAACATATTGGTTCGTCGAACAACCAATAACCAGAGCACCATTAAACCCTTTCATTATGTAGATTCACCTTATACAGAACATTCTTGCGCACAGAGACATAGTAACATCAGAACTTAATCATACACAGGATTTGCCATCAATGACAATATTTCCAACAATCTCCCCCTTTGGCATTGATGGCAATATTCTTCTGTTGTTCCTCCCCCTTTGACATCAATGGCAAAAGCCATGCCCCCCCTTTAATATAGCTCTCCCCTTTAACTGTGCAAACAGAGATGCCCGTTAGCACCTCACAACCAATGTAGGCTTCGGGAAATAAGTAGTCCTGATCTTCAGCATGTTCAGTCAACAATGCATTCTTTTCATATGACCAACACTCCCCCTTAGCCTATGCATTCAGAGATGTCCAACAGCACCTTTCAACCAATTTAATCTTCAGAAATTAAGTAGACCTAATCCTCTGCATGGCAGAGACTACTCCCAGTTTCTGTCTGAGATATTCGAATGCTTCCCTGGGTAGAGGTTTTGTAAAAATATCAGCAATTTTTTCTTTGGAGGAAACATACTCCAATTTCACCTTTTGCTCAAGCACTTGTTCTCGTAAGAAGTGATATTTGATGGGAATGCGCTTGGTCTTGGAATGCATAACAGGATTCTTTGAGATACTGATGGCACTTGTATTATCACACATAATAGAGATAGGAGGAGAACATTTGATTTGAAAATCTTGAAGCGTTTGCATCATCCAAAGAAGTTGAGTGCAACATGATGCTGCAGCCACATATTCTGCTTCTGTTGTAGATAAGGCAATGGAACTCTGTTTCTTGCTGAACCAAGATACTAACCGAGGCCCCATGTAGAATGCACCACCACTAGTGCTTTTTCGATCATCATCACTTCCAACCCAATCTGCATCAGTGTATGCATGAAGAGTAAGATCTGCATTCTTTGGATACCATAGTCCAAAATCTTGGGTTCCTTGTAGATATTTGAATATTATTTTCACTGCCTGAAGGTGAGACTCTCTTGGATTGGCTTGAAAACGTCCAACAATCCTGACTGCATGCATAATGTCTGGTCTTGTCCCAGTGAGATACAGTAGACTTCCTAACATAGATCTGTATTCTGGTTGATTTACCATGGGAGAATTATCATTAGAACTGAGATTGCATCCTGCTGTCATTGGTGTACTTACAGGTTTGTAATCTT
Source organism: Pinus albicaulis (assembly GCA_034641835.2). NCBI lineage: Eukaryota > Viridiplantae > Streptophyta > Pinopsida > Pinales > Pinaceae > Pinus > Pinus albicaulis. The sequence goes on from JAXQQM020088181.1 coordinate 20,248, forward strand.
CCATGCCATACTTCTTTAGGATTTGCTTAAGATATTTTGCTTGTGATAAGAAAATTCCATTTGTTGCTTGTTGCACTTGTAGCCCAAGAAAGAATGTCAGTTCCCCTAGTAAGGACATTTCAAATTCTTACTGCATATCAGAAGCAAACGTTTGACTCATAGATTCTTCATTACTTCCAAAAATGATATCATCAACATATACAACTACAATCAGTAGTTTGTCATTTTCAGTCTTTGTGTATAAATTGCTATCAACAGATCCTTTTGAGAATCCTTGTTGATGGAGATATTTGTCAAGGCGATAATACCATGCCCTTGGAGCTTGTTTGAGACCATATAGAGCCTTTTTAAGTCTACAAACAAGTTTTTCATCATTTGCCAAGATGAATCCTTCTAGTTGTTCTATATAAACTTCTTCTTCCAGGTCACCATTGAGAAAAGCAAATTTAACATCCATTTGATAAACTTTGATTTGTTGGAAGCTTGAAAAAGCAAGAAACATTCTTATGGCTTCAAGTCTGGCTACAAGAGCAAAGGTTTCTTCAAAGTCTATACCTTCTTGTTGAGCATACCCCTTGCAAACAAGTCTAGCTTTATTTCTTATAACATCCCCATTCTCATTTAACTTGTTTTTGAATATCAATTTAGTTCCAATGACATTTTTGTCATGAGGTCTTGGTACTAATTCCCAAGTGTGATTCTTTTCAATTTGATCAAGCTCTTCATTCATGGCTTGAATCCAACAGTCATCTTTGCTAGCTTGACTAACACTGTGAGGTTCAATAGTGGACAAAAATGCCAGATTGCTAGAAGATCCCATAAGAGTTCTTCTTGTTTGTACACCTGATCCCTTTTCTCCCAAAATTTGAGATTCTGGATGATTCTTTTGAACATATCTGGAGGGAGCCTTTTCAGACAAACCATCTTCGGGTTCTTCACTGGGTTCACTGTTTGTATCATTATTATTTGATGTAGCAGGATACGTGTCATCATCATCTTCAACTGTAGTTTGCTTTTCTTCTTTTGGAGCTGCAGAAGACTCATCAATAACAACATCAATACATTCAACAATCTTCCGAAGTCTTTTATTGTAACATTTATATGCTTTACTCCTAGAGGAGTAACCAAGAAATATTCCCTCATCTGCTCTAGGTTCAAATTTGCCAATTTTTTCATCATTATTTTTTATAAAGCATTTGCTTCCAAAGATTCTAAAATCCTTTACAGTGGGAGGTTTTCCATACCATAATTCATAAGGAGTTTTATCACTGTTTACACGAACATGTGCTTTATTAAGAATATTTGCTGCAGTATGTGCTGCTTCTCCCCAAAATGTATCAGGTGTTCCGGAATCATCAAGCATGGCTCTAGCCATTTGTTGAATTGTTCTATTCATCCTTTCTGCTACACCATTTTGTTGTGGAGTTCCTGCTACAGAAAACTGTCTTTTTATGCCATGTTGTTCACAGAATTCAATGAATTCATTGGATGTATATTCTCCTCCTCGATCAGATCTGAGACACTTTATTTTTAGATCTAATTCATTCTCGACTAGAGCTTTGAAGATCTAGAATTTCTCAAATGCTTCATCTTTGTGTTTAAGCAGCCCAATCCAACACATTCTAGAGAAGTCATCAATGAATAAGATATAGTATTCTTCACCACGTGGAGACTTTTTCCTCATAGGTCCGCATATGTCAGTATGAATGAGTTCAAGAGGCTTACTTGATGATCCTTCTTTGGCATTAAACTGCACTCTGGTTTGCTTGCCGAATTGGCAAGATTTGCATATGATATTTTTAGGTAGAGTGATACTGGGAAGATCACGAACAGCTTTACATCTGCTTAATTTGTAGATTTGAGAGAAGCTCAGATGCCCCAATCTTCTATGCCACAGCCAATTTTCTGAAGATTTAATTAAGTAACATTGTTCTTTGCAGTTCTTTAATATATATAGGTTGTTTGGAGTTCTTTTCCCTTTTATAATAGCTTTTTCCTGTATCAAGATCATGTACCACACATTCTTTTGAACTAAAGACAACTTCAGTTCCTTGATCACACATTTGACTTACACTTAACAAGTTATGCCTTAATCCATCCACATACATGACTTCATTAGCTTTCACATTTTCTTTTAGAAGAGCATACCCTTTTCCCTTAATAATCGCAGGAGTATCATTTCCAAATGTAACCTTCTTTTCCTTTTCTAGAGTACTATATGCAAGAAGTTGTCTTTATCACCTGTCATGTGTCTTGAGCATCCACTATCAATGTACCATTGGTTTTCTTCATCTTCTGCAAATAGTGCTATGCCACAATTTTCAACCTGTGATTCCTTCTTTTTCCATACTTTGGAGCTTGGAGGAACATGTCCTTTTAGCTAAATTTTTCTCCTGCATTCAGATTCTACATGGCCAAAGTTATTGCAATAAGCACATTCAACTTCATTTTGAAGAGGGGAAAAATTGTTGTAAGTATTCTTCTTTGTTTCAAATTCAATCCTTTTCTTTCTTGATTCTCTTGTCATGATGGTTTTATATGCAACACATTAAGCAGCTTTATGACCAAAATTGTGACATGAGAAGCATTGTCCATTGAAAAAGAAATTTCTGCGATCATAGAATCTTCTATGTGAATTTACTTGTTGATTGGTGTTTCCATGAAAGGCATTCCTGTTTGTGTTTTTTGAATTGAGAAGATTATGCTTAACCTGCAACGATTCTTTATTCTCTTGCTGAGTGGCAGCATTTTGTAAACTGGCTGTAACTGCTTTTAGATAATTTGGTGCTGAAGATTGAGAAGATTCCCCAGTATATCCAAGGCCTGTCTTTATGAGAGGAGAATGTTGTACCTTGATAATTTCATCTAAGGTTTCAGATCCTTTAGCAAATCTAAGATTCAGAGTTTTTACTTTCTCAAGTTCTTTTCTTAGAGTTACCACTTCACACTCTAATTTTTCATTATGTTTCTCCTTTTCTTCAAGCTGATTTTTCAGAGTTTCTATAGTGATTTTGTTCTCTTCTAAACAAATTTTCAGTTTATTGTTTTCATCAAGAAAGTCACTGTCTTCTAGAGCATCCATAAAAATATCCTTTTCTTCTCTAGATTCTTTTTCAAATGCCATGAGAAGTCTAAGGTCTTGTTCACATTCTTCCTCACTATCAGATAACCCATCACTATCTTCATGAGTATAGAAACTCTTTTTAGAGCTAAAGTGATTCTTATTCCTTCTTGCTACTTCCTTCCCCTTTTTATGTGTTTCTTTATAAGGGCACTTAGCAGCATAATGACCAACTCTTCCACAATCAAAACATTTGAAAGGAAGCTTACCTCTGAACCGTCCTGTCCCAAGTTGAAGTTTCTTTACGAAGTTTATCTCATCTTCCTCTGAGATATACCCTGATCCTTCTGTTATTTGTACTTCCTTCCCTTTTGTAGAAGTTCTAAAGACTGCTTCTTTGACTTCAGATGGTCCTCCTCTTCTCATTTCATATGCAGTTAGTATGCCATGTAGTTGTACCACAGTGAGATGTTGAAGATCCTGTTTTTCTTCAAGAGCTGAAACTTTTGACTCAAATTTTGTGGTTAGAGATCTTAAAATATTTTCAACCAAAGTAGATTCGGTTATTGTTTCTCCCAGATTTCTCATGCGATTTACAGTTTCATCAAGACGTAAAAATAAATTGGCAATGCTTTCCTCATTATTCATTTTAAGATTCTCATATTGAATTCTGAGGGTTTGCAGTTTAGCACTTTTTACCTTTGCATCTCCTTCATAGCTCAGAATGATCTTGTCCCATATGTCCTTTGTTGTATTCAGCTGCATAACTTTGACAAATTCTGATTCAGTCAGACTTCCTAACAGAGCATTGACTGCTTTTGAATTTGTTTCGTAGGTCTTTCTTTCTGTTGGATCTGTTGGTACTACAGGTGGATATTGATATCCTCCTTCAACAATAGCCCATACATCGGCTCCCAAAGACTGAAGATAAGATCTCATCCTTGTTTTCCAGAAGATTAAATTGTTTCCATTGAAGAGTGGAGGCCTGATAGATGTTGTTCCGTCTTGATTGCTCATATTGATTGAGCTTCCTTCTAGCGGCTAAGCTTTTTCATAAGGACCCCTGCTCCGATACCAATTGTTGGAAAAATACTGAGAGGGGGGGGGTGAATCAGTATTTAGAACTGATTGACAATTTTCTTTTCTTTTCTCTTAAGACCATATGTTACAGAATTGCATCAATGTGTATATCTAGATATCTTAATATGTCTTTATTTAGAGCATTGCATCAAATAATCATTAATCATGAATAGAAATAACAGAGAAAACCATCAAACATAAACTACACACATGGACACCAGGATTTAAGGTGGAAACCCAATTTGGGAGAAAACCACCGCTGCTGTAATCTCAGTCTTCAATAATTTATTATAGAGAAAACTTCTTACAATATATGCTGGTGCAGACTCAAACCAGCACGCAGGCACCCACCTGCAGAAGGCTACAACATTCTCTCGTTTACCAGCCTCTCCTGGAAGGGAGCCACAACCCCCTGACTGAAGGTTAAAACCCTCAGACTCACAGCTGACCACGTTTCATCAATTTTCACACTGGATCAGATAGTTTCCTTTGTGCACTTATCAATAAACATGTTTTGCCCAAGACTTCATAATGGAATCAGTAATAACCCAGACATCAGAGAATATATACATTCAACATCCCGTGTATCCTTTGTCAGAAACCCCAACTGTTATATGCACCTTTTAATGTGGATGACCAGCATATATGTGCATTACTTGTATAGATCTGTAATGATTCGTTTTGCAGAGCAGGCTAGATCTATAAAAACTTACCCGAAATCATCTGTGCTCGTTAGCAGACATGCGCTGGCTCCACATCGTTTCTTCTGTTGAAAGATCTCAAGATTCATCACATTTGCACCATGGACTCAGAATTATCAATTAAACACGTCGTCTGTCCATACAGAAATTCCGCAGCGGAATTCCTTCTTCATTAATATTTTCCCCACATAAGCCATTCCGAATGATTCACTTGCTTCTTTATATAGTTCTCGCCTTTATAAGATCATGGTTCAAAACCCATTCAACGCTAATGGTATATCTTGGACAATATTTCCATTGGTTTTTGGTCCTTGGGGTTTCTATTTATTTATATATATATTTATTTATTTATCAATTGATAAATAAATATAATTACATCATTTTTATTCCTTGAGAATAACCCTTTGGACTTTATAAATAATATAATAATCTACATAAGATGTCGTGCCAACAACCATTGCCCACCATCGTATCTATGTAAATGTCCATCAATATAAAACTTTGATCGATTCTTTTAAAAAACTCCATCGAGCCTTATAAGACCATAATACGACCAAAACCCATAATTAAACCGAATTATTTACAAATATATAACTCCGTCGGGCCCCACACCATAGCTTGCTAACCTTCGAGCGATTTCATTAAACCTTGAGCAAGTACGACGAGCGACCACCGTCTGATCGCCTTTTCCCAAATCAACAGTGCACATACATTCCGCTCGGCGTCCAATCGTCGAACTTTAATGCGCGAAATCGCGGCGGTATTTGAACAGTGGGCCAGCCACGTGTCGATTCCTGTATGGAATCGCTCCTCCTCTGGGCAAAACCACTAATGGTCGATAGGCGGTGCGAAATGGCAGGGTGGTTTTTGACAAACCGCGTTCACTGGTCTTGGTTCCGCTTCACGCTCATGGTTCCAGACAGGGTTTATCTGTATGTATATATATATGATTTTCCACTGAGGTACCATTATACTCTGAAGTAGAGTTTTGTCATAGAATTTGTATTTCTTCCACATTCCTGGTTCTTATTCGATAGACAATGCCGAGGCTTATAAACCTTACATACGAATGCAGAAGCTCCGATGCGATATTAACACATATATCGTATATCTGAAATGATCAACACCATGCTCCACTTATATAACATATATATATGCCTTGAACCTTATAGCAGTGATATGTGTAGAATACGGCATGGTATATGTTCCCTTATTCATTACATGTCATCGGTAACATATTGGTTCGTCGAACAATAATAACAGGCACCATTGGGCCTTTTATTGTACAGATTCACCTTATACATAACATTCTTGCGCACAGAGACAGAGTATCATCAGAACTTAATCATACATAGGATTTGCCATCAATGACAATATTTCCAAAAATCTCCCCCTTTGGCATTGATGGCAATATTCTTCTGCTTTTCCTCCCCCTTTGACATCAATGGCAAAAGCCATGCCCCCCTGTAATATAGCTCTCCCCTTTAACTGTGCAAACAGAGATGCCCGTTAGCACCTCACAACCAATGTAGGCTTCAGGAAATAAGTAGTCCTGATCTTCAGCATGTTCAGTCAACAGTGCATTCTTTTCATATGACCAACGCTCCCCCTTAACCTGTGCATTCAGAGATGTCCAACAGCACCTTTCAACCAAGTTAATCTTCAGAAATTAAGTAGACCTAATCCTCTGCATGGCAGAGACTACTCCCAGTTTCTGTCTGAGATATTCGAATGCTTCCCTGGGTAGAGGTTTTGTAAATATATCAACAATTTGTTCTTTGGAGGAAACATACTCCAATTTCACCTTTTTCTCAAGCACTTGTTCTCGTAAGAAGTGATATTTGATGGGAATGTGCTTGGTCTTGGAATGCATAACATGATTCTTTGAGATACTGATGGCACTTGTATTATCACACATAATGGATATAGGAGGTGAGAATTTGATTTGAAAGTCTTGTAGAGTTTGCATCATCTAGAGAATTTGAGTGCAACATGATGCTGCAGCCACATATTCTGCTTCTGCTGTAGATAAGGCAATGGAGCTTTGCTTCTTGCTAAACCAAGATACTAACCGGGGCCCCATATAGAATGCACCACCACTAGTGCTTTTTCGATCATCAACACTTCCAGCCCAATCTGCATCGGTGTATGCATGAAGAGTAAGATCAGCATTCTTTGGATACCATAGTCCAAAGTCTTGAGTTCCCTGTAGATATTTGAATATTATTTTCACAGCCTGAAGATGAGACTCTTTTGGATTGGCTTGGAATCGTCCAACAATCCCAACTGCATGCATGATGTCTGGTCTTGTCCCAGTGAGATAAAGTAGACTTCCTATCATAGATCTGTATTCGGGTTGATTTACTGTGGGGGAATCATCATTAGAACTGAGATTACATCCAGTTATCATCGGTGTATTTACAGGTTTGCAATCTTCCATGCCATACTTCTTCAGAATTTGCTTGAGGTATTTTGCTTGTGATATGAATATGCCATCTGTTGCTTGTTGCACTTGCAAGCCAAGAAAGAATGTTAGTTCCCCAAGCAAAGACATTTCAAATTCTTGCTGCATATCAGAAGCAAATTTCTTACTCATAGACTCTTTATTACTTCCAAAAATGATATCATCAACATATACAACCACAATCAATAGTTTGTCATTTTCAGTTTTTGTGTATAAGTTGCTATCAGCAGACCCCTTTGAAAATCCTTGTTGATGAAGATATTTGTCAAGACGATAGTACCATGCCCTTGGAGCTTTTTTGAGACCATATAGAGCCTTTTTAAGTCTACAAACAAGTTTTTCATCATTTCCCAAAATGAATCCTTCTAGTTGTTCTATATAAACTTCTTCTTCTAGATCACCATTGAGAAAAGCAGATTTAACATCCATTTGATAAACTTTGATTTGGTGGAAGCTTGAAAAAGCAAGAAACATTCTTATGGCTTCAATTCTGGCTACAGTAGCAAAGGTTTCTTCAAAGTCTTTACCTTCTTGTTGAGCATACCCCTTGCAAACAAGTCTAGCTTTGTTTCTTATAACATCCCCATTCTCATTTAACTTGTTTTTGAATATCCATTTAGTTTCAATGACATTTTTTCCATGAGGTCTTGGTACTAATTCCCAAGTGTGATTCTTTTCAATTTGATCAAGCTCTTCATTCATGGCTTGAATCCAACAATCATCTTTGCTAGCTTGACTAACACTGTGAGGTTCAATAGTGGACAGAAATGCCAGATTGCTAGAAGATCACATAAGAGTTCTTCTTGTTTGTACACCTGATCCCTTTTCTCCCAAAATTTGAGATTCTGGATGATTCTTTTGAACATATCTGGCGGGAGCCTTTTCAGACAAACCATCTTCGGGTTCTTCACTGGGTTCACTGTTTGTATCATTATTATTTGATGTAGAAGGATACGTGTCATCATCATCTTCAACTGTAGTTTTCTTTTCTTCTTTTGGAGCCGCAGAAGACTCATCAATAACAACATCAATACATTCAACAATCTTCCGAAGTCTTTTATTGTAACATTTATATGCTTTACTCCTAGAGGAGTAACCAAGAAATATTCCCTCATCTGCTCTAGGTTCAAATTTGCCAATTTTTTCATCATTATTTTTGATAAAGCATTTTCTTCCAAAGATTCTAAAATTCTTAACAATGGGAGGTTTTCCATACCATAATTCATAAGGAGTTTTATCACTGTTTACATGAACATGTGCTTTATTAAGAATATTTGCTGCAGTATGTGCTGCTTCTCCCCAAAACGTATCAGGTGTTTCGGAATCATCAAGCATGGCTCTAGCCATTTGTTGAATTGTTATATTCATCCTTTCTGCTACACCATTTTGTTGTAGAGTGCCTGCTACAGAAAACTGTCTTTTTATGCCATGTTGTTCACAGAATTCAATGAATTCATTGGATGTATATTCTCCTCCTCGATCAGATCTGAGACACTTTATTTTTAGATCTAATTCATTCTCGACTAGAGCTTTGAAGATCTGGAATTTCTCAAATGCTTCATCTTTGTGTTTAAGCAGCCCAATCCAACACATTCTAGAGAAGTCATCAATGAATAAGATATAGTATTCTTCACCTAGTGGATACTTTTTCCTCATAGGTCCGCATATATCAGTATGAATGAGTTCAAGAGGCTTACTTGATGATCCTTATTTAGCATTAAACTGCACTCTGGTTTTCTTGCCGAATTGGCAAGATTTGCATATGATATTTTAAGGTAGAGTGATACTGGGAAGATGACGTACAACTCTAAATCTGCTTAATTTGTTGATTTGAGAGAAGCTCAGATGCCCCAATCTTCTATGCCACAGCCAATTTTCTGAATATTTACTTAAGTAACATTGTTCTTTGCAGTTCTTTATTATATATAGGTTGTTTGGAGTTCTTTTCGCTTTTATAATAGCTTTTCCTGTATCAAGATCACGTACCACACATTCTTTTGAACTAAAGACAACTTCAGTTCCTTGATCACACATATGACTTACACTTAACAAGTTATGCCTTAATCCATCCACATACATGACTTCATTAGCTTTCACATTTTCTTTTAGAAGAGCAGACCCTTTTCCCTTAATAACTATAGGAGTATCATTTCCAAATGTAACCTTCTTTTCTTTTTCTAGAGTATTATATGCAAGAAGTTTGTCTTTATCACCTGTCATGTGTCTTGAGTATCCACTATCAATGTACCATTGGTTTTCTTCATCTTCTACAAATAGTGCTATGCCACAATTTTCAACCTGTGATTCCTTATTTTTCCATACTTTGGAGCTTGGAGGAACATGTCCTTTTAGCTGAATTTTTCTGCTGCATTCATATTCTACATGGCAAAAGTTATTGCGATAAGCAGATTCAACTTCATTTTGAAGAGGGTAAAAATTGTTATAAGTATTCTTCTTTGTTTCAAATTCAATACTTTTCTTGCTTGATTCTCTTGTCATGATGGTTTTATATGCAACACATTGAGCAGCTTTATGACCAAAATTGTGACATGAGAAGCATTTTCCATTGAAAAAGCAATTTCTGCGATCATAGAATCTTCTATGTGAATTTACTTATTGATTGGTGTTTCCATGAAAGGCATTCCTGTTTGTGTTTTTTGAATTGAGAAGATTATGCTTAACCTGCAACGATTCTTTATTCTCTTGCTGAGTGGCAGCATTTTGTAAACTGGCTGTAACTGCTTTTAGATAATGTGGTGCTGAAGATTGAGAAGATTCCCCAGTATATCCAAGGTCTGTCTTTATGAGAGGAGAACGTTGTACCTTGATAATTTCATCTAAGGTTTCAGATCCTTTAGCAAATCTAAGATTCAGAGTTTTTACTTTCTCAAGTTCTTTTCTTAGAGTTACCACTTCACACTCTAATTTTTCATTATGTTTCTCCTTTTCTTCAAGCTGATTTTTCAGAGTTTCTATAGTGATTTTGTTTTCTTCTAAACAAATTTTCAATTTATTGTTTTCATTAAGAAAGTCACTGTCTTCTAGAGCATCCATAAAAGTATCCTTTTCTTCTCTAGAATCTTTTTCAAATGCCATGAGAAGTCTAAGGTCTTGTTCACATTCTTCCTCACTATCAGATAACCCATCACTATCTTCATGAGTATAGAAACTGTTTTTAGAGCTAAAATGATTCTTATTCCTTCTTGCTACTTCCTTCCCCTTTTTATGTGTTTCTTTATAAGGGCACTTAGTAGCATAATGACCAAATCTTCCACAATAAAAACATTTGAAAGGAAGCTTACCTCTGAACCGTCCTGTCCCAAGTTGAAGTTTCTTTACGAAGTTTATCTCATCTTCCTCTGAGATATACCCTGATCCTTCTGTTATTTGTACTTCCTTCCCTTTTGTAGATGTTCTAAAGACTACTTCTTTGACTTCAGATGGTCCTCCTCTTCTCATTTCATATGCAGTTAGTATGCTATGTAGTTGTACCATAGTGAGATTTTGAAGATCCAGTTTTTCTTCAAGAGCTGAAACTTTTGACTCAAATTTTGTGGTTAGAGATCTTAAAATATTTTCAACTAAAGTAGATTCGGTTATTGTTTCTCCCAGATTTCTCATGCAATTTACAGTTTCATCAAGACGTAAAAAGAAATTGGCAATGCTTTCCTCATTATTCATTTTAAGATTCTCATATTAAATTCTGAGGGTTTGCAGTTTAGCACTTTTTACCTTTGCATCTCTTTCATAGCTCAGAATGATCTTGTCCCATATGTCCTTTCCTGTATTCAGCTACATAACTTTGACAAATTCTGATTCAGTCAGACTTCCTAACAGAGCATTGACTGCTTTTGCATTTGTTTCATAGGTCTTTCTTTCTGTTGGATCTGTTGGTACTACAGGTGGATATTGATATCCTCCTTCAACAATAGCCCATACATCTGCTCCCAGAGACTGAAGATAAGATCTCATCCTTGTTTTCCAGAAGATTAAATTGTTTCCATTGAAGAGTGGAGGCCTGATAGATGTTGTTCCATCTTGATTGCTCATTTTGATTGATCCTCCTTCTAGCGGCTAAGCTTTTTCAGAAGGACCCGGCTCTGATACCAATTGTAGAAAAAATACTGAGAGGGGGGCGTGAATCAATATTTAGAACTGACTGACAATTTTTCTTTCTTTTCTCTTAAGACCATATGTTACAGAATTGCATCAACGTGTATATCTAGATATCTCAATATGTCTTTACTTAGAGCATTGCATCAGATAAGCATTAATCATGAACAGAAATAACAGAACAAACCATCAAACATAAACTACACATATGGACACCAGGATTTAAGGTGGAAACCCAATTTGGGAGAAAACCACCGCTGTTGTAATCTCAGTCTTCAACAATTTATTATAGAGAAAACTTCTTAAAATATATGCTGGTGCAGACTCAAACCAGCATGCAGGCACCCACCTGTAGAAGGCTACAACCTTCTCTCGTTTACCAGCCTCTCCTGGAAGGGAGCCACAACCCCCTGACTGAAGGTTAAAACCCTCAGACTCACAGTTGACCACGTTTCATCAATTTTCACACTAGATCAGGTAGTTTCCTTTGTGCACTTACCAATAAACATGTTTTTCCCAAGACTTCATAATGGAATCAGTAATAACCCAGACATCAGAGATTGTATACATTCAACATCCCGTGTATCCTTCATCAGATACCCCAACTGTCATATGCACCTTTTAATGTGGATGACCAGCATATATGTGCATTACTTGTATAGATCTGTAATTATTCGTTTTGCAGAGCAGGCTAGATCTATAAAA
>JAXQQM020065510.1:0-60977 GCA_034641835.2 Pinus albicaulis
AGGAAAGATCTTATTACTTCAAAAACTAAAAAGAAACTGTGAAAACCTCATAAAGGAAGTAACTAGTATTTACTAGTTAAAAACAGTTGGTTTATTTTATTTAATTTTATTTAATTTTATTTTCTGAACAAACAAGACTCTATGAGGATATTTTGAGACAATCACTATTTTTAGATTTTATTTTTATTACTCTATTTCTGAATTAATGAAAGGAAAAACCAATGAAGGAAAAGAGAATCTCAAAAGCTGTTGGTAATAGTTTTCTCAGAATGGGAAGTGGTTGGAGACAGTTGGGAAAAAACAGTTACCCTCTCCTGAATGGATAAAATGGGAATCCAAGAGAGGAGAGGGGGTTCTGGAAATGTGGGCAAGAAAGGGGAAAGTACTGTCCTGAGCTGGAAACCCCAGTGGAAGTATCTTTCAAGAAACCCTTGAATGGCCGGATCACCTGCGTGTAACTGGAAGGGAATTCTAGAGGACACAGCAGTGCATATCCCACTGTAGAAACTCCGTGGCATTAAAACCCAGAGTTCTGAGACTAGGGGGCAAGTGCAGGACGCAATGGCCTCACTTGGTTGGTAGGGTGGACCACAGCTTTGGGAATCGATTTTCAATTTCAGATAAGTACACAGATTTTCTGATACTCGTACAGAATACAGGTTAAATGAATTTTGAATAATATCATCTTAGACTCTGTAAATAAATAGGTTAGTGCTATTATTTAATTTACAGTAATGTGTTTATACCGTACGGAAGGAATTTATTAGTTTTCTATTGGAAGAAAAGATTATATAGATGTGCATTAAATAGGTGGGTGTTCGAATTTAACTTTCTATGGGTTTAAGAGTCTGAAAGAATAAAACGAAAGTCGACTGTGTATATTTATTTATCCCTTTATTCTTCTATTTCCTATAGAAGCATGTATATATTTAAAGAACCGAAAATAAGCAGTGTTAACAGGATGCATGCATGAGTCTACTATTTAAATAGTTCACAGATTTAATTTCTTCCACTATGCCGATGTAATACTACCATTAGTATAATACAGAAGAGAAACATTGCGGGGTTAGGGTTTATAGGGTAGAGAAAGGGTCAGAATCACTACCGAACCCATTGCCCAGGTAACCCTGGCAGAGCTAATACTATACACGGTCTGAACAGTGGACCGGTCACCTTAGAAATTTCTAAGAAACATTAAAGAAAGACTTGAAGACGGAATAGTGTCAAACCGAAAAGCGACAAACCCTGGCTCGATGGTTTTAGACAGACACAGATAGCTAATTCCTTATTAAATTGAAATTTAGAACCTCCAAAGCGAGTGCTAATGCAAATACTGGGGTGAGCCTTAGCCAAGATTAAGAGAATTGCATAAGAAAACATAATTCTAAATCCTATTAAACGATTTCAGACAACATGTAGAATATATATATATTTAAATACAGTGACAACAGAGAAAACATGTTCGCCTCTTAACCATGTAAACATAAAGGAAAAACTTAACCGCGATTCGGTGAAACGAAATTAGCAACATAAAATAAAGAGTACTGAAAATGAAGGAACCAAAACCCTTGAGGGCTTTCCATGCAGTATTCCCGAAGGTCACATATTATATACCAGCACTACAACCTGAGTATCATCATGATAATGAGCTAGAACACTGACATATTACAAGATATTAAATGGCACAGTTCTGCTAATTGAAAACCTAGCTCGGGGTGGATAAATTCCCGAGTACATGACTAGACTTTTAAAAAGAAAAACAACAGAGCTAAGTCGATAAGACTGCAGCTGAACCCTCGGGGTTGACCTGAGGTACCTGTAACAAGGAATTGGAAATTCAGTCTTTCGCTGTCAGGAAAACGATAGCCTGTAGGAGGAAGCCAGGGTTACGTAATTACCTGCAAGCATAGTAAAATATAATTCAATCAGCAAAATGAAAGTAGTAACGTGATAAGGAATGCCTCTCTAAGCCATTTTAAACGCCAAAATGATTTTTTGTTTACCTGTAAGTCGGCGTTGATAGACCTGGAAGAGACAAGTAAGGAGTGTCAGATATGAGAGTGGGCACAGATTTGGATCAGAAGATTCGAGCAAGAACCAGCTACCCAAAAAGGGTGGAACCTTACCGTTCCTCACCAGAAAACCGGTGCTCATCTGTATTTTCCTGTAGCTGCACTCTCGGCCATCCTGTATACAAACAAAAGATTTCCGCAACGCAAATTAACATATGGACTGTGGATTAGAATCTCGCAGGAAAAACATAACAAAATTTCAGAAGGGATTTAACCCGGACAAGTTCAGAGGTTGCAGGGTGAGCACCGCTTACCTTCTCCTATATATAGTAAAGTTAAGGACGGAAACGCCGATGTGGAGTGCAACTCCCTCCTACGCGCCATGGAAGAACTCCAAGCACCACCCAAGAGGCTACCGAGCAATCCAGAAAGAATAACCCTGTTTCCCTCGCAAAGATCTCCAGGAAATCGAGACAGACTACACCTGTCACGAAGATTAATGCGGAAGAGCGGTGACACTGCAGATTTTGACACATATGCCTCGTTCCGAGGGAATCCCGTGCCAAAAGCTGGGATGGTAAATGCATATCAACCATTAAAAGTAAACGCGAATACGGAAAGTTCAACCATCGATCACCAAGATTTCACCGGACGCCGGAGTTATGTTTCCGATAAACCAAATTTATGTTTGATGAAATGTGTACTGACATGTGAATTAAAGTTGTATGAAGTGCATTTTATATTCGTAAAATAGTAACGTTAAAAGGGAATATCATTTCTGTGATGGTAAGGTGCATACGCTATATAGGTATAAACTTATATATAGATTTATGTATAACATATGAATAATTATGCCATGTGTAAATAATGAGTTAAGTGCAACACATACAACATAGTTACCAAGCTATTTACAACACTGAACAGTGTTGTTAGTAATTTTTTTATTTTTATTTTGAGTAAGTTTGTGTTAGATGATTGTGACAAGTGGTATCAGAGCCGGTTGCTACACTGGTGACCTAAGGGTCTACTAACAAAGCTGTGTATGTATTAGTGCACTGAGTAGATGCAGCAAGATATGACGGGAGGGACAACATCTCACTCGCAACCAGAAGAGACTCAAGGCCCAACAGTCATGAACCCAGAAATGTGGGTTCAACTCACGTTGGAGCAGCACCAGAAAACGAGTCAACTGTTGGAAGAACAACAACAACAAACTGCCTCTCTGTTAAATACAGTACAGCAGTTGCAAGAGGAAATGATTGGAGTCCAGAAGGACAATGAAAAGTTGTTGCAAGATCAGGAAAATATTTTGAAGAGTATATCTGATAAACAAAATCATGAGATGCGGCAACCTAGTGCAGAAAGAGAATTATCAACGGAACCAGAGGACCAGAAAACTAGAAAAAACACCACCGGGAAAACTGAAAAGAGTTTCTCTCACAGGAGCAAAAACCATAATTACAATGAAGCAGAATCGAAAAATCTATCTGACCAGCAGGATCATAAGAGACAGAAAGTTGAACTACAGGGGGAGTTTCGTAAGATTAAGCCGCCAATGTTTGATGGCGAGGCGAAAGAAGCAGCTGAAGCATGGCTAATTAATATTAATAAATATTTTCAGGTATATGAGTATAGAAGCAATCTGAAAGCCAGATTGGCTATATACCAGCTGCGAGAGAAAGCCACTCTGTGGTGGGAGGAGGTGAAGAATGTACGCAGCCTAGAGGAGCATGATATCACCTGGGAACAGTTTCAGAAATACTTCAAGGATAAGTAGTTAACGGAGAGATTTTATGATGATAAAGCCAAGGAATTCCATGATCTCCGGCTGGGCCAGATGACCATGGATGAATATGTCACGAAATTTACCTCCCTGCTACGCTATGTACCTTACCTCAGAGAGGAAAAAGCCAAGGTGCAGCGGTTTCTGAGCAGTCTGCCTGCTCCCATGAGGGAAAGAATAGAGTTTGTTAACCCCCAAACTATGGATGAATTTGTCCGGAAAGCACGCATGTGTTACCAGCAGTATAAGGTCAAGGGGGAGAGTGGGAAGAGTTGGCAACCCAAGAAAAAATCAAAAGAATTCATCTACTTTCAGAAGCAGTAAAAGCAGCCACTTTAAAGGGGCAGGACGGAACGCTGGAAGCAAGCAGTTTAATAGGAACCATCAAAGGATCAAATGGCCAGCTGAAGAAAAACCCACAGAAGCTTCAAGCAAACCTGAGCAGGGGCAGAATTCTAGACCTCCCCTACAGTGTTGGGGCTGTGGGGAAGCACACTACTACAAGAACTGTCCACAATGGATTAAGAGTGAAACTGTGGCAAATTTACAGGAGGCATCAACAGTGGGGGACGTGGCACGAAACATGCCACGTATAAACACAGCCTTGGAGAATCGACAGGCTGATTTTCAACCCACAATGATTGAATTGGAAGGTACTATATTATCTAAACCTGTTTCAATTTTAGTAGATCCTGGCGCTAGTTTAAGTTATGTAAATCCTAAACTAGTGGAAAAGTGCAATTTAAAAGAACAGAAATTTAAAAACTCCTGGTTAGTTCAACTAGCCACCGGAGCAAAATGCAAAGTGACTGCGAAAATTGTTGATTGCATACTGGAAGTTGCAGAACAGCAGCTGCAGGTAGATTTAAATATTCTACCCTTGGGATCGTATGATGTGTTACTAGGAATGGACTGGCTAGAAAAACACTGGACCATAGTGGACTGTAAGGAAAAGGCAATTCATTATATAACGCTTGATGGTACGCGTAAAGAAATTAAAGGAATCAAAAAGCCTGTGCAATTATGCCCCATAACAGCGTCTCAGATGAGCAAGTGTATCCGTCAGGGATGTCAGTTGTACGCAATTCAAGTAGGGTATGCTGAATCTAAGGGAAAGGCTGCAGATATAACAGATATCCCTGTGTTACACGAATTCCTGGATGTATTTCCAGAAAACATTCCAGGGTTGCCACCGAAAAGGGAAATAGATTTCACTATTGAATTACTACCCGGAGCCTCTCCTGTGTCAAGAGCACCTTACAGAATGAGCATACCAGAGTTAACAGAGTTAAAGATGCAGTTGCAGGAGTTGTTAGATAAAGGATACATCCGCCCAAGTGTGTCACCTTGGGGAGCACCAGTTCTTTTTGTTAGAAAGAAGGATGGAACATTACGGATGTGTATGGACTACCGACAACTCAACAAGCTGACGGTTAAAAATAAATATCCTCTACCCAGAATTGATGATTTATTCGATCAGGTGAGAGGCGCCAAGGTGTTCTCTAAAATAGACTTGAGGTCCGGATATCATCAGATTCGAGTCAACGATGAGGATATTTGCAAAACAACATTCCGTACCAGATATGGGCATTATGAGTTTGTGGTGTTGCCATTCGGATTGACGAATGCACCAACAACATTTATGAGATTGATGAATGGCATTTTTCATCAATATCTAGATCATTTTGTACTGGTCTTCATAGATGACATATTGATTTATTCCAAGAGCGAAGAAGAACATAAGGAGCATCTCAGGATAGTACTGGAAATGCTGAGGAAACATCAGTTGTATGTTAAATTCAGCAAATGCGATTTCTTTAAAACAGAAATTCAGTACTTGGGTCATGTTGTGATAGCTGAAGGGATAGCAGTGGACCCCGAAAAGATTAAAACTATCTTGGAATGGTAGGCCCCCTAGAATGTGGCTGATATCAGATCGTTTATGGGTCTGGCTGGATATTACAGATGGTTCATCGAAGGGTTTTCTAGGATTGCCTATCCTATCACATCCTTACAAAAGAAAGGCAAACCTTTTAAATGGTCAAAATATTGTCAGATCAGCTTTGAAAAGCTGAAACAACTTTTAACCACAGCACCAGTACTGAAGGTAGCTGACCCCAACAAGGACTACGAGGTATGCACGGATGCCAGTAAGGAGGGAGTCGGTGCAGTGTTAACACAAGAAGGAAAGGTAATAGCCTATGAGTCTCGAAAACTGAAAGAGCACGAGAAAAAATACTCTGCTTATGATCTAGAACTTACAGCAGTAGTGCATGCTCTCCGGGTGTGGAGGCATTATCTACTGGGCAAAAAGTTTGTACTTAAAACAGACCATAGCAGTCTAACTAATTATTTTAAGCAGGCCGATTTAAACTCTCGGCAAGCCTGGTGGAATGCCTTTTTGAGCGAATTTGACATGGACATACAACATCTTAAGGGTAAATAAAACCGAGTTGCATAAGCCCTGAGCAGGAAATTACATGGGATCTGTGCAATGTACTTCAGCCAACCTGTAAGCCAGCTATCCGAACAATTAAAGGAGGAGGCACTGAAGGACCCAGAATACATTTTTTTATGGCAGCAGATGGAAGAGGATAAAGAGCAAGGTAAGCCATATGAATATGACAGAAATGAAGAACAGATGTTAACTTTTCGTGGAAAAACCTATGTTCCTAATCGCACAAGTCTCAAGGAGTTGATCCTGAACGAGTACCATCGCAGCAACTACGCTGGTCATCCTAGTTATCAAAAGATGCTTACAGCGATTAGAAAAATATATTATTGGCCAGGTATGCGCGGAGACATTGCGAAATATTTGAGCAAGTGTTTAGAATGCCAACAGGTTAAAGTGGAGCATCGGCATCCAGCGGGGCTACTACAGCCCATACCCATTCCTGAATGGAAGTGGGAAGTGATCTCTTTGGATTTCATCACAGGCTTACCGCGAACCAGGAAGCAGAATGATTCAATCATGGTAGTGGTGGACATATTAAGTAAATCTGCCCATTTCATACCTGTGCAATCCACTTACAAGACGGTGCAAATTGCAGACATATTTATGAGGGAAATCTTTAGATTGCATGGTATACCTAAGACCGTGATTTCAGACCGAGACGTTAAGTTTACCTCCTCCTTTTGGAAAACCTTATTCTCGGGTCTAGGTACTCAGATACACTTCAGTACTGCCTATCACCCTCAAACTGATGGGCAGACCGAAAGGGTAAATCAAGTTTTGGAGGATATGCTGCGCATGTATGTAATGCGGCAGCCAAATAAATGGGAGGATTACCTACACCTAGTGGAGTTTGCATATAACAACGGGTATCAGGAATCTCTAAAGATGAGTCCCTTTGAAGCACTGTATGGACGACAGTGTCGTACACCGATAAATTGGGGCAGTCCGGAGACAAAATTAAAGTTGGGGCCATAAATGTTGGCTGAGCTAAAATTTGAAGTAAAAAGAATAAGACAGAATCTGAAAGCTGCACAGGACCGACAAAAGGTCTTTGCAGATAGGAAGAGGTCTTATCGTGAATTCGAAGTGGGGGACCACGTGTATGTCAGGATTAAACCAAAAAGAAGTACTTTAAGATGGACTTCTTGCGCCAAATTAGCGCCCCGTTACTGCAGACCCTTCCAAATTCTGGAAAGGGTGGGGCCAGTAGCTTATAGGCTGGCACTGCCTAGCCATGTTAAAGTACACAATGTATTCCATGTATCGTTGTTAAAGTGATACGTACATGATGAGAAACATGTAATTCATTGGCAAAACATTCAGGTAGGAAGTAAACATGGAAATAAATCCTAACTAAAGTCGAATCAAGTTTAACTCTACTGATTGATAAATCTTGTTCTTTCCTTTCAGGTAGAACCGGACGGAGAATTTCTGGTAGAGCCACTACGCATACTTGATCGCAGGGAAATTGAGCTCCGTAAAAGAGTAGTTGTCCAGGTGAAAGTGCAGTGGAAGCACTTTGGACCGGACGAGGCTACTTGGGAGGATGAAAAATTTGTGAAAGAAGCTTACCCAGAACTCTTTGCAGAGATGGGTTGAAAACACTGAGGATGGTGTTACTTCCAGAGGGGGGAGATGTGACAGCCTCATAAAGGAAGTAACTAGTATTTACTAGTTAAAAAAAGTTGGTCTATTTTATTTAATTTTATTTTCTAAAAAAACAAGACTCTATGAGGATATTTTGAGACAATCACTATTTTTAGATTTTATTTTTTATTATTCTATTTTCTGAATTAATGAAAGGAAAAACCAATGAAAGAAAAGAGAATCCAAAAGCTGTTGGTAATAGTTTTCTCAGAATGGGAAGTGGTTGGAGACAGTTGGGAAAAACAGTTACCCTCTCCTGAATGGATAAAATGGGGATCCAAGAGAGCAGAGGGGGTTCTGGAAATGTTGGCAAGAAAGGGGAAAGTACTGTCCTGAGCTGGAAAACCCAGTGGAAGTATCTTTCAAGAAACCCTTGAATGGCCGGATCACCTGCGTGTAACTGGAAGAGAATTCTAGAGGACACAGCAGTACATATCCCACTGTAGAAACTCCGTGGCACTAAACCCAGAGTTCTAAGGCTAGGGGGCAAGTGCAGGACGTGATGGCCTCACTTGGTCGGTAGGGTGGACCACAGCTTTGAGAATCAAATCCTTATTTCAGATAAGTACCCAAATTTTCTGATATTTATACAGATTACAGGATAAATGACTCTTGAATAATATCATCTTAGCCTCTGTAAATAATAGGTTAGAGCTATTATTTATTTTACAGTAATGTGTTTATACCGTACGGAAGGAATTTATTTGTTTTCTATTGGAAGAAAAGATTATATAGTTGTGCATTGAATAGGTGGGTGTTCGAATTTAACTTTTTTTTTTTTTTTTTCTATGGGTTTAAAGGTACGAAAGAATAAAACGAAAATCGGCTGTGTACATTTATCTATCGCTTAAATTTCTAGTTCTGGCAAAACATCTATACATCTAAAGGCAGAAAGTAAGAAGTGGTAACGGGATGCATGCATCGATCTCTTTTGTTTCAATAGTTTACGGAGCTTATTTTCTTGACCATGCCAATGTAATACTACCGATAGTACAATACCGAAGAAGAGTGCGGGATTAGGGTTTATAGGGCGGAAAAAGGATTAGAATCTATCTGAATCCATAGCCCGAGGGTAACCACCGCGGAGCTAACACTATACACGGTCTAAGTAGTGGACCGGTCCACCTTAGCAATATCTAAAAACATTAAGGAAACGTGTGAAGACGAATAGTGTTTCATGAACAACGGAAAGCAAACCCGTTCCGATAGTTTGGTCTGCCGCCTTAGATAAACAAATTCCTTCTTGGAGCGGGAAATCTAGAACCTTCAAAGTGAATGCTAATGCAAATGCGAGGTGAGCCTTGAATTAAAGAAATCCCGCATAAGAAACATAATTCCAAGTACGAAGCCAATGATTCCGAGACAACATGTAGAAGGCATACATAATTCAATACGATAACGACCAAAACACAAGAACGCCTCTTAACCATGAAAAACACGAGCAAACTTAACGAACGATTCGGTGGAAATGGGATTAACGACGGAGATATTAAGAGATCTTGAAAATGAAGGAACCAAAACCCTTGAGGGCTTTCCTCGCGGTAGTCCCGAAGGTCACATATTATATACCAGTACTACAACCCGAGAATCGTCATAATAATGAGCTGGAAATATTGACATATTACAAGATATTATATGGCACAGTTCTGCTAATTGAAAACCTAGCTCGGGGTGGATAAATTCCCGAGTACATGGCTAGACTTTTAAAACGAAAAACAACAGTGCTAAGTCGAAAGACTGTAGCCGAACCCTCGGGGTTGACTTGAGGTACCTGTAACAAGGAATTGGAAACTCAGTCTTTCGCTGCCAGGAAAAACGATAGCCTGTAGGAGGAAGCCAGGGTTACGTAATTACCTGCAAGCACAGTAAAATAGAGATCAATCAGTAAAACGAAAGTAGTAACATGTTAAGGAATGCCTTTCTAAGCCCTTTTAAACGCCAGAACGATTTTAGTTTACCTGTAAGTCGGCATTGATAGACCTGGAAGAGACAAGTAAGGAGTGTCAGATACGAGAGTGGGCACAGTTTTGGATCAGAAGATTCGAGCAAGAACCAGCAACCCAAAAAGGGCGGAACCTTACCGTTCCTCACCAGAAAATCGGTGCACATCTGTATTTGCCTGTAGCTAAACTCTCGGCCCTCTTGTATACAAGCAAATGAAATCCACGACGCATATGAACATATGGACTGTAGAATAGAAACTCGCAGGAAAAAAACATAACAAGATGGAGAAGGGTTTAAACCGGACGAATTCAGAGGTCGCAGGGTGAGCACTGCATACCTTCCCCTGTATATAGTAGAATTAAGGACGGAATCGCCGATGCGGAGTGCAATTCACTGCGGCGCGCCATGGAGAAACTCCAAGCGCCAAGCCAAGAGGCTGCCGAGCAAACCAGAGCGAATAACCCTGTTTCCCTCGCAAAATCTCCAGGAAATCGAGACAGACTACACCTGTCACGAAGGTTAATGCGGATGGGCGGTGACTTTGCAGATGTTGACACATATGCCTCGTTCCGAGGGAATCCCGTGCCAAAAAGCTGGGATTGTAAATGCATATCAACCATTACACGTAAACACGAATACGGAAAGTTCATCCATAGATCACCAAGATTTCACCGAACGCCGGAGTTATGTTTCCGATAAACCAAATTTATGTTTGATGAAATGTGTACTGACATGTGAATTAAAGTTGTATGAAGTGCATTCTATATTCGTAAAATAGTAACGTTAAAATGGAATATCATTTCTGTGATGGTAAGGTGCATACGCTATATAGGTATAAACTTATATATAGATTTATGTATAACATATGAATAATTATGCCATGTGTAAATAATGAGTTAAGTGCAACACATACAACATAGTTACCAAGCTATTTACAACACTGAACAGTGTTGTTAGTAATTTTTTTATTTTTATTTTGAGTAAGTTTGTGTTAGATGATTGTGACAAATAAGATCGTCATGTGGAGACAACAGGGTTTTCACAAAAGAACTAAAACAACAAATAATAACTGGAGAACAGAAAAACAAAAACTTCTATTATTATTCATGGAAGGACTTGCCTTGGCTTGCTTAGGCAGATGCAATATTACACATTTATAGCTGAAGAAGGGAGATCTAAATTTTTTGCATATGATTCACATGACTACACAGTGATTTTATTACGATAAGAGAAACCCAACTTTAACAGCGCTCAGAAAATTTTTGCGATTTGTTGAGAATAAATTTCAATTTCACAAATTGGACTAAGTTCTTAGATATTTTTCTACATTTCTTGTTATACTATTTTAGCTTCAGATTTTGGACATGTAAATTTGTTCCACAAAGTGGCTGATTCTGCTGGCCAATAAACTAGAATGAAGTTTCATGGACTCGTTAGTTTCCACATTCATGAAATTTAGCTGGACATAATTGACTTGAGTTTTTTTTTTAAATTACAATTCACAATTAAAAAAAATAAAAATAAAATGATTATTTTTTTTTTTAAATTTGATGGGACTATATCACCATTATGTCCAAGATATCACTTCCATTTGGAAAAAGAATTGAACTGATGACTACATTAAAGAGTATCTTAACATAGCACTTTATCATCGTTTATTCAAATCCCATGGACAAAATAAAATGATTATTTTAAAAATTATATTAAAAATAGACCAAAAAAAAAAATAAAAAAATTAAACGAATAAGAAAAATAAAACAAATGTAATATGCATACTTGCTACTTAGTACTTGTCTCTTATTCAAAATGAAATTAATAGAAGAAGTTATTTGTTGTACTAAAGATATCTATAACTTATGCTTTGATGTATAACTATCATGAACATACTTACAATTTTTGTCATTTTAAAAATGTGAATATTGATCATTGATTAAAAATGTCTACTTTCACTAATTCAATAAATCATACAAAAAAATACATATTTTAATTAATTCAATAAATCATATATATATATATATATATATATATATATATATATATATATATATATAGCTTTATTGATCTAAATTTAAATTTTAGATCTTTATTGATTCTAAAATCTAAAATATGGGATTTTTTTTTATAAAGCCTCCATCTAGCCATAGCGCTTAATCTAGCTCCAGTTAGCCACTTAAATGGTTCGATCTAGTGTTTACGAAACCATCGATCCAGTTATATGAATTTGAAATTTAAACATTCATGGAGCGCTTAAAGCCTCTTAAGTCCTAAAATCCACAATTTCATTGATTTCCTGCAACACCATTTTGTACCCAAGCTTACTTAGAGAAAAATTTGTCCTTAGGTGGAAGATTTGATCATGTTGGATTCATGAGAGAATCCTCTATCTAATGGCATATGAGTTTGACATTTTAGAAATCATGTGATATTTTTCATCTAATTTCTTTTAAACAAAATGTTTGATTTCTTTTTTCAACTGTTTTAAAGAGGTTGAATAAAAAATCAATATCATAAAATATACACAAAGAAAAAATTTGAAAAAATACTTCTATCTTCTCGTACTCTTCAAAAGGGTACTCTTGGTTTTTCAATTTATCTAAATAGTTATAAATGAAATGGGCACTATTGGTTTTTCAATTTATCTAAATATTTATAAATGAAATGGGTACTCTTGGTTTATAAATTTATTTAAATATTTGAAAAAAAAACCTACCCAGACACGTGTGTCGGGAAAATGCAATTGAAATATAATAAAAAATATATTTTTGAATTAAAAAAAAAACAATATGAAAAACTTAGCTCTCTCTCTCTCTCTCTCTGTAGATCATGCTCTCATATATATATATATATATATATATATATATATATATATATATTGTTGAGATTCAACAAGATGAGGATCTTAGTGAAAATTAAGCACCTTCACTAGGTGGGGCCCACAAGCTATTTTTAGGTGTATGTATATTTTTAGAATGGTGAGCATATTCTTGTTGGGTTTGTGTTATATTCTTTCCACGACTAGTCACGCTTGGGGCAGTTACATGGTGGGCAATAGCCCCCCATATACGTTGGTTGGGCGCAACGTATGCGGGGGTCACTAGGGGGCGATAGCCCCCCCTGTCAGGGTGCGAGGCAGTGCCCCGGGAAAAAAAAAATTTGGTATTTATTTTCCAATGGGCGGTCCCGCCCATGGTTCTGTGCATGGGTTTGCCCATGGTTTTGGGGCATGATGGTTTTCGGCCCCTCGTATTTTGTAGATTCGGTCAAGGGAATTACGGTTATGTTCTAATCGAGGGTTAATGGATTGGGGTTTATGTATGCTTTGACATGTTTATATATGTGTTGTAACACTAAAAGGAATATAATGAAAAATCAAGCTAGTTGTCTCGATTTAGGATCCGAGGGAAAATCTACGTATTTATACATTTTATGTTTTATGCTCTCGCTAGTGTTTATTTTCTATTTTTAAGATTTGTTTGAAATTAATTCTGTCTAGGGTTAAAAACTACTATTCTAAAATTAGTAGGAGACTAATTCTAGATGGTTGAGAAAATTATATCTTTAGATGAGTTTCTATTTTTAGATATATGGGCAAAGTCTATTTATAGATCACATATCTAAAAATAGAAATGTCGATTATTATTAGCCCTTAATAATAATCAGACAATAAATAATAACTTATTCTCTTGAAGCACTTGATTTTAGTTAACTGATGTGGAAAACCAGTTAGCTGAAAGAATTATGCAATCCAAGTTTGGTTGGTGAGACATGCATGGTGGACTTCGTTTTAATTGATTGTGGCAGAGTTGTAATAGAGTTGGAAGAGTAGTTATGGAAGTTGTTATTTAGTTTAACTCAGTTAAGTGAGTTAAACTCAGTTTTTCTTGTTATAAATGATGATACAATAGTGAGAGATGAGTGAATTAATTATTTAACTAATTCACAAGCAGTGTCTCACATGCAACTGAAGAAATACAACAGTTAACTACTTGCATGTCAGATCCAGTGGAGACCCAGTGGAGAGATAGGTGAAAGGGTCTGGTTGACTATTAGTTGTGACTATAGTCAAGCATTAAATGCATCTACACACACATTGGACATGCCAATGAGGATTGTGTAGTCAAGGAAGGTAAGATTGCATTCATTCAGGGATCTTCTTCAGCAACGATTGCACAGTGGAGGTAGGCTGTCAAGAGGCAGTAAATTGGTACATGTGTGGACCAATTTTTGTATGACAGTGTGAGATGATTGTATATTGTACTGAGAGCTCTATGAGCTGAGCTTTGTATGAGATTATTTCATGATCCATTGATATACATAATATATGATAGTTTGGGTTTTATAGTTTGGGTTTCTAGCTTTAAGCACCATTAAAACATCTTGTTATGTGCGATTGATTTTTCTTCATGTGTTTGCAATTGTATGACATTTAATTTCCGCAAGAATTAAGTGGAAGGATTATGTATCTAATAACGTGTATTAAAATTTTTAGATCGGGAAGTGGAAATACATCACAATATTTATAAGTTCGACTTTGTATCGAGCAAGGTTAATCAACTTGAATAGGGAAAATTTTTAGGGGCGAATTTTAGTCCAAAGGCAAATTTTAAGGGATTTTAAATTTTGGCAGGGCGAATTTTTTATATAAAACCCATTTTCTATAGTTTTATATAGATATCCCTATAATTATTTTAAAAATAATTAATTATTAAGTGTTAGCCTAACAAAATAAATGCGCTTAAAACTTAAACCATGAAATTCGCCTCCTGATTTTCTGGTTTGGAGCATATTTCAATGGAATTCGCTTGGATTTTACTGGGTCAGGGGAGAGATTGGAGTGATTCACCCCCATTTTCACTAGTTGGGGCTTGGAAGTTGGAGGTTCAACAAAAATTTAATGGCATTCGCCAGAATTTATTGGGTCGGGGAGGGATTCGCCCCCATTTCAACTGTTGGGGCTTGGAAGAGGCTTGGAAGTTGATTGTTGGAGGTGCACGGTGCCAGATTATATGCAGGATTCCAAGATCTGGTTCTGCACGCATTGACGAGGGCATTAGGGAAACAATAATCGAGTTCTAGTTCACAGGAGGTGCACGGTGCCAGATTCTATGCAGGATGCCAAGATCTGGTTCTGCACGCATTGACGAGGGCATTAGGGCAACAAGAATCTTCAATCGAATTCTAATTCCGAATAGATAGCAAGAATCGAACATAAACAATCTTCTTTACTTGCTCTGAATTCAACATTGGAGGATCAAGTCAACTGGCAGGCTAAGAAGGTCCTGCTAAAGTTCAGAAATTCCACAAGCCAAAAGATGGTTATAGGTGCAAATTCAATTGTTGACAAGCCCATAAAAAGATGTAGTAGATAAGGGGTGTTTAGGCCAAGGATTGTAGCACAACAGTTTTGCACACATGTGGCATCAGGAGCTGATATAGGTTTCCAAGATGATGGTATTGGATTAAGTGCACTTACATATGCCTCAAGGCCATCCAAATTGATGGAGTTTCTCACATCAGAGAGAGCCAAAGTTGTTGTTATGATGGCTCTGGGGTTGTCACTTTGTAATGCCAATAGAATTGTAATGTCTGTTGCCATTGTGCCTCTCACAACGACTCATGGATGGAGCAACTCTTTTGCATGAATTGTTAAAGTGTGTCTCTGTATTATTTTGTCCACCCTGAGATTGTTATGCATGGAATTTGTCTTTAGTGAATCTTCTGTCAACTATTTTACAAATTTATGGTCTTATTATTCTTTACCATTAAAAGCATTGCACCACATATAGCAGATTTTGTTTCACTCTAAGTGCAGGATCAGAGGTGTAACTATTCCACCAAAATTTCCCTGGACTTGCACCTGGCATCATCCCTTTGAAGTGCATCCTATTTGGCTGAGGCAGACCACAGAGTTGAATAGATCAATGGTGCTGGTTTAATATTCTATTGACCTCACCAGTGAACCAGGGTCCAGTTGGCCTGGCTTTTAGTATGCAACTTTGCTGATAGCATTGAGCCTTAGATATGATCTACACTTGTAGGCTGCAAGGGATAAAACTTTCAAATTTTATATAATGAATCCTTTGTTGAGATAGACAAGAAATTTTACAAGATACTTGCAATTGAACTTACAAAGTTCAATCCAAATGACATGTATGAAGGTTGTTCCATTTTTTCAATTCATCGACTTCCTGTTGTGCCTGGATTCAACAAAATCACTGAATTTCATTCTCTCATGATTTTGCATTAATTTGCATTTCCCCTTTCCAGGGAAGGGCTGGTACTAATGAATTTATTCAGTATTCACCTGCTCATGTATTGAGCTAAGAACAAAACACAAAATGTTTTTTCATATGCTTTCAAATCTAATCATGTTAGATTCAGTTTCAGATCAGGTCTTTGAGTTGCTGTTGAAAATATCCCTGGTAAAGACTAGAAACCCTTTGAATTGGGCAACCGGATTAATCAAAGATATATGTTGAAGCATCTGACTAGTATCATTGAGAATTAGCAAGTCGAGGTATATCAATAACCTTACTAGAGGGTATGTATCCTCTTTAATTTTACGTTATGGTATTAGCACTAGCTGGGCCATTTGTTGCCCAGAGGCTAGTAGACTTGTATTTCAGCATACCCATCTCCAATCTTTCTTATGCAGCGACTTGTATTTATAACAACAGTAAAAATCTTATATTTATAATTTTTATGTCTACACTGGTATCATCATCAAGAGCTTCAAGTAACTAGAGGAATAAACCAGTAGTTAATTCTGAAATGCAAATTAACTACTGGTATCATCATCTTATCTTAGCTTATGATGTTCAAATTTATTAGTAACAATTGTCTTATAAATATCATTGAATTACAAACCTACAAATTGACATGAGTAAAAGAGAGCCTCTTCGTTTTAAAGCCATCATATTTGTAAGAAACAATAAACAGAAGATAAACAGGTAGGTCATACTGTGCTGCTTTTGTTTTCCAAAAATCTTACATCAAAGAAGCTGATATGCATCCTGTCACTACAAGTTGATGGAAATTAATTTCAAGAGAGAAATGATCAAGGAAACAATTGCGATTGCATTGTAGGAATTGGAGTTTGGCGTTGTTGAATTGTTGTATGGAAGAAACCAAATAAATCCTAGCTGCTTGTAGTTGAACCCTTCCCTTTTTCTGTAGTATGGTACATATGCCTTTACATATATCTTATGTCTATTTCAAAAGTGAGAAACTGATGGAATCTAAGCTGCTTGCAGTTGCTGATCCACTAATTTACTTAGATCTATGATGCAGAATGAATGTTTTATATAAATCTCATAGGTTTAGAATCTTTTGCTGTGAAGGGAATCTCCGATGTTGTTTTGAATGCCATTCTACAAAATGTGTTCATAAAGTATGTTCTATTGAAATATGATACCCTTACTAATTTTTTTGAACTACAGTGTGGAGACCATCACTATTGGGGACAAAAGGATAGGGATCCAAACAAGTGTACTGGAAGAAAATGTTACTACATGTAACATGCTTTGTTGTTATGATGATGAACTGAAAGAAGGATTCTATCCATGGATTGGGTAGGTATTTTATGGAATTAATCATTGTTATTAAATGTAGGTGACACTTTTCTTTATTAAATTATGTAACCAATTTTGGTTTGATGACAGCTTGTGCCAATTCTTGTTCCATTATTGAAGTTCTATTTTCACGAGGAAGTTCGGATGGATACAGTTTCAGGTATTTTATATATTGTCTCTAATGGAGGACAAATATATTTGAGTCAAAGATGTCCAGAAACTTATCACCAGTTGTTCTTTTAAACATGCATGCCAGAACTTCTCCAAGCTGGAAAATTGGCCATGGATAAAGGACAAGCACAAGGATGTAATGAGTCATATGTTAAGCAACCCTCAGACTATATTATTTCATCCCTTGTTGAAGCATTACATAAGGTGAGAAAACAAGCTCTTTTAAAATTAAACTTTTCATTATGTATAGTTCATTAGCTTAAAGATATATGATTTCAACGCCTCTTGATAATGTCTATTTGCACTCGATTGGAGCTGACACAGTTTATGTGGCTTACCAGGAACCAGGAATAGAGGTGCTTACAAATATGTTAAGCTCACTAAATGAATGCATTCAAGTGATAACACAATTTTAATGCAACAATAAATATTATATGGGATATTCACTTTATTTACTTCACTGCCTATGTTGGTTACCTGTCTAGTGCCAGATATTGCATACTTTATTTTCTTCAAGGAAGTTGTCTATAGTGTTTATCTTCTTTTAGCTTTAATGATGATTCCATATCAAGAGTGCCTGTGCTGTCAGAAAGGTATTATTTCCTTTAACCTGGGTGCAAGCTTGTGGAGGCTTTGCTCTATTGTGAATATGCTAATGAAGGCTTTGCTTTATTGTGACTATGCTCGTGAAGGCTTTTAGTTTTTTCTGAATTGTGCTATTGTTGCTTTTGGTCACAATTGTAGGCCTCTAATTTGTTAGCCTTCTACGGATTAAAAGATTCATGGTGTGGAGAATTTCCAGTGGTCTTAAGAAGATTCAAAGTGGGCATAATTATTTTTTATAGTAATTCCAGGGAATTTGGCAACCAAAAATTGGTTTCTATGGATGCAACTGACTTTTATTTGGATTTAGTATTTAGGTTAACTTCCTTATCTAGTTAGAACTTAGATTGTATCCCATTGCAAATTAAACACTATTTTATAAGCTTGTTACGGAGCATGGTACTTTCCTTTGTCTTATTCTATTTTCTTTTTCTTAGCTGTGGATTTTATTAAGATAGTCCAATGTATAAGATCTAAGATGCATATGCATGCATCTACTTTCCCCTATCATGGGATGCAGACAAAGTACATAAGTTTATGCAATAAGGAAATAATAAAATTTGAGGATAATAATCTAGGAAGTATCCAAAAAACTCTAGGTCACACAGGAAAGGAAATGACTAAAGAGGAGTATCTACTTGTGTCTTTTTTGTTTTGAATGGGCTCTATTCACTTTCCCGTCAAGTTTGACAACGTTATGTCATTTGAAGGGGCCTATGATTTGTTATTCTTTCTGCAGGTGACCATGAATTCTACTCCATTAAAACTGCATTGTGAAAATAACATTTTTTCCTTGGTGATAGGACCTGAGGAAGTTTTCTTCAACATTAACATTTGTGAAGAACATTATACATATTTTCAGCAATTGTAGGAGCTTCCTTTTAGCCTTTTTTGGATTGGATAGGTCATAAAAAAAAATTGTGGGTCAGGACTCAGCCAACAATTGGTCAAGATTGATTAGCTGAAAAATAACATAACATTCCTTATAAATTCTTAGAATTGTGTGGTCTTTTCTTTCGCTCCTACAAGTATTTGCCTCATTTTATCAGAAGGAAACCACAGGACATGAGTTATTCCAGAACTTCATAATTTTTTCAGAAGGGCTGAGGTGGTTATAAGGCCCTGAAGTTGTAGTTTAAAGCTTTTGTTCAAGTTCAACTTAGGTTAATGTGTTTGTTTGGGCTCTTTACTGTCTTTTTGTGCCTAGTTTTAACTCTTCTTACTGCTTAGGATTCTATCAATAAGTAGACATGATTGATTGGCTTAAATCAAATTAATATTTCCTTTCCCTTAAAACTGTGCCATTTTTTTCTTCCTTGCAAGCAGCAATGCAAGCTTGTTAGAAAGAACTTACAAGATCTTAGTTATCCTAAAATAAAAAATTTCAGCATATAAAGCTGAGAAGATTTATAATTCTCTCTTTATATGTGGCAAGCTATGATTCTAGCCCAAATGTCTTTATGTGTAAAGGTTGTTTGTTTAATTTCAATTCAGTTTTGGCTTCTTTTGCTCTTGTACAAGATAGGGTTTAGTAGTTACATTTTATTGAATGCTATATAACTTTTAAGTACTGCTTTTGGGATTTTGCTGATGTGCAGATTTCAGGTTTGTTGCTTGAACCTGGGAAGATTAAGAAAATGGTTGACGAATTCAAGCAGGTTATTACAGCTAGCATGAGAAAAAAACAAGAGCGTACTGAGAGATCAAGGTCTGAGGATTTTGATGTTGAGGAGGGGGAGCTATTGCAAGAAGAGAATTATGAGGAGGAATTAGTTTTTGACCAGGTATATGATGTGCAACTTGCTTTTTTGGGGCATGGGGGTTAGTTGTGAAGTTTAGGCACCGATTTTTTCATTTTCATAGGGTCATTTTTATCTGGTAGGAAAGAAATCGTGCAACAGATTCAACTGTTTATCTGTGCAGTGCGTTTTATCAAATAGAGTTAACTGACCTAGTCCAGTTTTTCAGATTGGAGAATGCTTAGGAACAATTTTAAAATGTACATAGGCAAACTGTGATTTTATTGTACTGTACACCACTGGAGCTTTCAAATAATGAATAAGGAAATAGATAGGATATCCCAAAGAATTATTGCATGGTGTGATAGGTGAAAAAATATGCAAGAAATAATAAAGGGAAATATAGAACAGAGGAATACCTCGTGTCTATTTTTTTTTATTGGTGTCATCATCATTTCTACTTTCTTTTCCTCTACCACACAATTTATGTTATTTCCAACATGTTCTCTTGCTGTTATCCAGTGGTGGAGAATGCCTATGTACAGTACAACTCATGCATGCAATTTCTTCTTGTGTGTACCATATGTGGTACAATCCAGCCACTTTTCAAGGTCGTAGTCTATCTATTATATATTTTGGAGCTTTTTCGAACATATTTTACAGTCAGAATTTGCCCAAAATCTGGTCGGGATTTATTGCAATCACAAGTATGAGTTGTGAACTCTTCTCAATCTGAGTGCCGCAGGAGACTTTCAGGGTGTGGAATCTATATGTGCACTCAAAAACACATTTTAAACAACAAAATATCACGAATTAACTTAAAATTGTTTCATTGAATTGCGACCAAAAACTCCAAAACGTATAATAGTTAGACAATGCCTTTTTCAAGTATATGACTAGATCATAAAACATTGACCCATATTAGCAACTGTATGTTTAAAATTAGGTGTTGCACATTTCGACTAACTTCATCAACTTTTGTTCACTTACCAATGATCTGTTCTGGTTATGGACCAAAATTGCAAGAAATAGCAAACCAAAGCTGAGCACAAGCTCACAAAATAAAGAAGAGACTTTTAAATTCAAGTTATAACCAACAATGTTCAATATGTTTTAGCATGCTTATAATTTATGATAACAAACCTTGTTGGGAAACATTGTTCATTGGTCTACCAAGCCCTTGTACTCCAATACCTCCAGCTCTAGCGTTACTCGATCCTGATACAGGAATTTGTCCAGCACTAAGATTTATGGTCCTCCCAAGGTTGGCTCCAGCTGCACCCATAATGTTTCCAATAGATCTTGTTATCCTAGGCCCTGCATTGCTTGTAAGAGGAGATACTCATGATCCTGGAATAGTTTGCATCATGATCAAAATTACTACTGAAACAAGGAATGAGCCTTGAGCGTACGTGCCAATCCCATTCATGCTAGTACTAAAAAATAATATTTTGTTGTTCATACTAATAGTGAACATAATAAATTATTACTAGAATAGTACCTCCTCGGTTTGTTATCCCTGTATGGCCATGCAATCCACCATGTGATAACTTCTAGTACCAAACATGTCATATAGATAAAAGTCGGAAAATATTGCAGAAGGTCAAAATGTTCAGTTTCTAGCAAACATTCAACAAAGTAGTCCCATGGGAAATCAGTAGATTATCTACTAACTACAGCAAAATTGACCTATTGAGCACACTATCATAACTAGAACAAGAAGACCCGGGAGAGAGCAACTGGAAGGTTGTTTGATGCAAAGTGTCCAGTAGAAAGGCTCCTAGAGGGTTGATGGACTCCGCTAGAGGGAAGTCCTCCAAATCTCGAATTGCATGTAGATATAATGGTCCGCATATTTGACATACCGTAATTACCATGCACATTATTCAATCTCTATATACTACCTACTTTAATGCAAGAAATACATTGTCAATTTTTTTCTTGAAGCTAATCATTCTTATTAAATATATCCTTGAAACACATTACATATCAAATGAGTCCTCACCAGAGTGATGGAAAACAGGGTTTGATCCCGATTGTGTAGAAAATTTTGTCGCAAAAGACCATCCTGTGCTTGTAGAATCGAACAAGTTTGAGGATGGACTATTTAGCATAGAATACATACATAAATTTCCATTGACCAAGTAATATGCAGCAACTACACCTCATTCAAAGTTTGAAAGAAACCATAATTTTTGCTAAATTTTCTAAAGAAAACCACCAAAAGGCCCAAGTACACATCATTATCCGAAGGAAAGTAATTAATTATATGCTTGCAATTTTTTATGAGGATAAGATTAACCCTTGTATTTGGTTGGTGGCCACCATAGGTTTCTGTGTAGGCATTGATGAGATCAGCAGGATCAGTCACACTGCTGCACAGTAGTAGGTTTCCTGCCAGCATTCTGCTCATCCATCTCCATGGCCAAAAAGTAGTCCATTTCTGGAAACCACCAGGTTTCCCCTGCCTAAATAGAATGCCAAATGTGGCCTAGGAGAGTGTTTCAAATGGAATATTTGATTGCATTATTTTGGTTCTAAAATCAACGATTGTGTATCATGTATGGTAATGTGTTTGGCCTGAATGCTTGTGATTACAATTTGGGATCTTCGCATTTTTAAGTAAAAACAGATCAAACATTTTGTTTGTTTTTATGAATTTATGTTTATTTTTGATCTAGTGGAGATGGTTGGTGACTTGGGTTCCTTTTAATCAGGCTTCACCATGTGGCCTTACCTAGTGATATACAACTCGTCTCTTGATGTTTTCTTCCCTTATAACTATGTCACATTATTCATACCATAGCGAAAAGTATTGGTTTAATACTGATGGGTGCTTGTACAGTTTTTGGAATTTTTGAGTGCTTCATTTGGTGCTACAAACAAGTTTGGATGTGTGTTAGTTTGGCACGACTCATGAGTGTTTGGGATATTTTGTTTGGATTGAATACCTTTGATTATAGTTCGATGCTTCTAGATATGGATTATTTTCAAGTATTGAATTTACTTCAACATCAATATAGAAACTGATAGAACCCTATTGTTTGTTGCTTCATTTGTGTTTAACTATCTCTTGCAATATCTAGTAGATATTGATATCAATATTTGTTTATCTGTTGTAGGTCAATGAGATTGATTCCAGTGTAGCTCTGAACATGTCTGGGTGTTTAGACTTTGGAGATGACATATTTACCATTAGTAGTTGGGAACATAAAGTACTGGTTAGCAGAGATGGAAAAATGAAGCTATCAACTGAAGTATTTTTTTTCTTCAATTGACCAACAAAATGAACGTGTTGCAGGGGAGAGTGCTTGTATTGCTTTGGTAGCAATTATTACTGATTGGTTACAAAACAACCCCAATTTTATGCCAATAAAATCACAGTTTGACACATTGATATGTGAAGGATATCTGGACTGGGGAAAGTTGTGGGAACTAGAGGAATATAGAGAGAGGTTCTCCGATGGGCACTTTGATTTGGAAACAATATTGCAGTCAAACACGTTTTATAACTGAGATTGAACCTCCACATATTTTTAAATTGTAGCAATTGTTTTAAGATTAGATTGGGATGCATGGACTCTGAATTGGTTTTGATTGTAAATATTATTTCTTTTAACATTATCGATTATGCACACAAGTGTCAAGGCTCTTGTGTGATGTTCCAGTGATATTTCAGTATTGTTTTTAAAGACTTTGTTTTTCCTATGAAAGCTCGCATCCCCTAAAAGTTAGACAAGAAGGTGGGTTGGAATTGTTGATTGGCTTTGAGACTCGAAAATATCATAATAATACGAAACAAAATTAGATGTTAGTAGAATAGTATTCTAAAATGTGATATTTACATATTAATACTGCTGTGTTGTTAAATAATAGACTTTATTAGATGAACTGAGATATTTGTGATGCATATCCTCATTCTCATTTTTTAGGTTTCTTGAAAAAGCTACAGTTGAAGATGATTTGGACGATGAGTGTAAAACAACCTTCAATTGGCGACTATGCACAATCCAAGAGTTTGAAGAGGTGAAATATTTTCTTGGGCAGTTACCAATTTGGATGGCATGTTTGATGTATAGGGTTGTCTTTGCACAATCTTCAACATTTTTCACAAAACAGGGGAGCACAATGGATAGAAAGATTGGAACACATTTTCAGATCCTTGCTGCAAGCTTACAATGTTTTACTAGCCTATCTATTCTCCTATTGGTGCCTGTTTATGACCGCATCTTTGTTCCAATCGCAAGGCGCTTGACAGGGAATGAACAGGGGATTACTATGCTGCAAAGGATAGGCACTGGCATGTTTTTCTCCATTATATCAATGATTTTTGCCACATTGATAGAGATTATAAGAATCGAGGTAGCAAAGGACAATGGATTGATATACCTGTCCAATGCAAAAATTCCCTTGAGCATTTTTCTGCTGCTGCCACAATATGTGCTATTTGGCATAGTGGATGTATGTGCAATGGTAGGAATGCAAGAATACTTTTATGATCATATGCCAGACACTATGAAAAGCCTGGGTATTGCTCTGAATCTGAGTGTTGTAGGAGTTTCTAGTTTCATTAGCAGCTTCCTTATTTCAGTTACTATGAAGGTTAGTTTAGAAGCAAGGGGGGTTGCTGGTTCACAAAAAACTTGAACAAAGCTCATTTAGACTACTTTTATTGGCTTCTAGCCTCTTTGAGTGCGACACTGTGATCAATCTCTACATTTACATGTTCTTAGCCACATGCTATCAGTATAAAAATGCCCAAAAGGATATTTATTATGAGGACGAGGAATCCTTTAGCGGAAGGCCACTTCTTCCTTCATGAGCATATGTTGAGATATTTAAGGGAATTGTAAAGGTATCTCTGTTCAAGCAGAGTGGCATTACTCTCGGGCAAGAAAAATTGTAAAGCTAGGTACAATACATGCTATCCTTGTTTTCTATGTTGAAAGTGTCCCATCATAAATGACTGTTTATTTGCAAATTCCTTAGTTATAAGTGGTGCATTTGTATCTTGGAGCCCTTCTTAGGATGATTAGGTAACCCTATATACAAATATCACAGTTACTTGCGTAAAGAGAGTGGCCTTCACTGTTTAAAGAGAATGAGATTAACAAGAATTCTGTTAAACATTGGAGCTTTAATACAAAGTTAGTTGAGATTATGCTCTTTGATTCACTAGAGAAAGTTTGGTGTCTAGCTCACTTAAAAGAACCATTCAACATTTCTCACTTGGCTCCACTTCTAGCCCGTATCAAAAATTGATATTGAAGAAATGAGATATCTAAAATATATATTGTTACAAGCGAAGCTATTGTGCAAAAGAACCTAATGGTAGATGCATCATTAGTTGACATGCATTTTAAAATAATTAATGATGATTTTAATGAAGGTAAATAAGGTTAGGTTAATCTAAGAAGGCACTCTTCACTACTTGTGTTTGTTATGAAAGCACCATCTTAGTTGGTTCTGATTGGGTGAGTTAAATCACATGGTTCAATAATAGCCATGAGCTTGTTCAATTTAAAGAACTACAATATATAACTCTCATTTATCAATTTTGTCAACATGCTCATTATCTATTAGTATTTATTGTGTTATGCCTGGGTCTTTGGTCTCCATAACCGGAGTAACATGCACTATTTCTAGGTTTCACTTGGGATGAAAGGATGATTATGAGTTATGATTGTTAAACTTTGAGTGAAACCTATAACAAATGGACAAATAATTTACAATGTAAATATCTTCAACATAAATATGAAATTTAATTAGTATAACAACCATAGCAAAGAAGCACATACAACAACCAAGATTTTTTTCCCATCAGGAACGAATTCTTGCTCACCTTGTTGATTTGTCTTCTTTTATAAAGAATGTGCAAACACAGAAATGATGTTGCT
Source organism: Pinus albicaulis (assembly GCA_034641835.2). NCBI lineage: Eukaryota > Viridiplantae > Streptophyta > Pinopsida > Pinales > Pinaceae > Pinus > Pinus albicaulis. The sequence continues at coordinate 25,823 of JAXQQM020065510.1, forward strand.
TCTAAAATTCTAAATGCTATTTTATGGCTTGATGACATCCCATTGGTTTATATTTTTTTTGGTGTTCCAGCATTAAACAATGGATAATTTAGTATCTTTATAATTGTTTTCCAGTGGATTCGTGCAAAATTTCGATGGACACAGGAAGATTTTTCTATATATTTGGTTGAATTGAACCCATGTTTAAAAGGACAATAGGGTTTGAAAATGATTGTTCCTTTTCTTCTTTAATCTCGTGCATGGAATCCTACTAATAAACACTACATGAGATGGATTTTTACAGGGATTTATATTGGCCACTTTGTCCGCCTCTTTGACGAGTCTGAAGCAGGCTGGGATTTTCTTCGTCTCAATCTATTTGGTTGCTTCGGGTCAAGGAGGCTTCAAACCCTATTTACAAGCATTTGGTGCCGATCAGTTTGATGAGGATGACCCGGAAGAGAATAAGTGCAAGAGTTCATTCTTTAATTGGTGCTATTTTAGTATTTACATTGGTACTCTTACAGGATTTGTTGTACTCACATATATTCAGGACGACATAGGATGGGACCTAGGATTTGGCATTCCTGCTGTGACTATGGCAATAGCACTGTTTATCTTCTTGTGTGGGAAAAAAATTTACTGGCATAAACTACTTGGTGGTAGTCCTCTTACTCTAATTGTCCATGTCTTTGTTGCAACATTTTACAAATGGAGCGTTTCCACCTATCAAGAAGAAAAGAACGTAGATTGCATTGAAGAAAAATAAGTTTTGATTTTTGGACCAAGAAGACGGCAATTGCGTACTGATTAGTTTAGGTAATTCCTCTCTAGACTTGCTCAATTTACATCTAGTTATATTGCATTTATTAGTAAAAACCTATGGGAAATAATTTCCACAAAATTTGTCTTACATTGCTAAAAGTGGCCAATGTCGTGACTCAATTTGTTGGAGTCATAGTGGTTTTTCCATTTGACATGGAAAATATTGAAATTCTTGGTAATTGAAATAATATTTTGTAGGAAGAGGGTGGACTGAAAATTTGGTTTAAGGATATAGTATAGGATATAGCTACTTCCTGACCACGGGTAAGGTATATTCTATCCTTAAGTCATATTTATATTTTATTTCAGTCTTGTCCTTGTTGCTTCTTGTGGATTGCACTTTGTTATGTTCAATTTTAGATGAACTGAGATATTTGTGATGCATATACTCATTCTCATTTTTAGGTTTCTTGAAAAAGATACAGTTGAAGATGAGTTGGACAATGAGTGTAAAACAACCTTCAATTGGCGACTATGCACAGTACAAGAGGTTGAAGAGGTGAAACATGTTCTTGGGTTGTTACCAATTTGGATGGCATGTTTGATGTATGGGGTTGTCTTTGCACAATCTTCAACATTTTTCACAAAACAGGGGAGCACAATGGATAGAAATATTGGAACACATTTTGAGATCCCTACTGTAAGCTTACAATGTTTTACTAGCCTATCTATTCTCCTATTGGTGCCTGTTTATGACCGCATCTTTGTTCCTATCACAAGGCGCTTGACAGGGAATGAACGGGGGATTACTATGTTGCAAAGGATAGGAACTTGCATGTTTTTCTCCATTATATCAATGATTTTTTCCGCATTGATAGAGATTAGAAGAATCGAGGTAGCAAAGGACAATGGACTGATAGACCTGCCCAATGCAAAAATTCCCTTGAGCATTTTTCTGCTGCTTCCACAATATGTGCTATTTGGCAGAGCGGATGTATTTGTAATGGTAGGAATGCAAGAATAATTTTAAGATCAGATGCCAGACACTATGAAAAGCCTGGGTATTGCTGTGAATCTGAGTGTTGTAGGAGTTTCTAGTTTCATTAGCAGCTTCCTTATTTCAGTTACTGAGAAGGTTAGTTGCAGAAGCAAGGGGGGTTGTTGGTTCACAAAAAACTTGAACAGAGCCCATTTAGACTACTTTTATTGGCTTCTAGCCTCTTTGAGTGCAACACTACGATCAATCTCTGCATTTGCATGTTCTTAGCCAGCTGCTATCAGTATAAAAATGCCCAAAAGGATATTTCTTATGAGGACGAGGAATCCTTGAGCGGAAGGCCACTTCTTCCTTCATGAGCATATGTTGAGATATTTAAGGGAATTGTTAAGGTATCTCTGTTCAGGCAGAGTGGCATTACTCTCAGGCAAGACAAATTGTAGAGCTCGGTATAGTACATGCTATCCTTGATTTCTATGTTGAAAGTGTCTCATCATAAATGAGTGTTTATTTGCAAATGCCTTAGTTATAAGTGGTGCATTTATATCTTGGAGCCCTTCTTAGGATGATTAGGTAACCCTATATACAAATATCACAGTTACTTGCGTAAAGAGAGTGGCCTTCACTGTTTAAAGAGAATGAGATTAACAGGAATTCTGTTAAACATTAGAGCTTTAATACAAAGTTAGTTGAGATTATGCTCTTTGATTCACTAGAGCAAGTTTGGTGTCTAGCTCAGTTAAAAGAACCATTCAACATTTCTCACTTGGCTCCACTTCTAGCCTGTATCAAAAATTGATATTGAAGAAATGAGATATCTAAAATATATGTTGTTACAAGCGAAGCTATTGTGCAAAAGAACCTAATGGTAGAGATGCATCATTAGTTGACATGCATTTTAAAATAATTAATGATGATTTTAATGAAGGTAAAGAAGGTTAGGTTAATCTAAGAAGGCACTCTTCACATGGGTACTTGTGTTTGTTATGAAAGCACCATCTTAGTTGGTTCTGATTGGGTGAGTTAAATCACATCGTTCAATAATAGCAAGGAGCTTGTTCAATTTAAAGAACTACAATATATAACTCTCATTTATCGATTTTGTCAACATGCTCATTATCTATTAGTATTTATTGTGTTATACCTGGGTCTTTGGTCTCCATAACCGGAGTAACATGCAATATTGCTAGGTTTCACTTGGGATGAAAGGATGATTATGAGTTATGATTGTTAAACTTTGAGTGAAACCTATAAAAAATGGACAAATAATTTACAATGTAAATATATTCAACATAAAGATGAAATTTAATTAATATAACAACCATAGCAAAGAAGCACAAACAACAACCAAGATTTTTTTCTCATCAGGAACAAATTATTGCTCACCTTGTTGATTTGTCTTATTTTATAAAGAATGTGCAAACACATAAATGATGTTGCTTCAAAAATTCTGAATGCAATTTGGAAACCCTTTCTTTGTTCTACTATGGTTTCTTAGTTCTAATGGGCCATAGTAGAACTTGGAAACCCTTTCTTTGTTCTAATATTTTTTCTTGTTCCATCTCAGATTTAACCTGTTATATATTAAAGTTGGCATTGATGTGGATAATATTTTTCCATTTGGATTAATTTTTTCACACTAACATCATTTGGATAATTTTTTCATATTGTAATTCCTCATTTCTTGTTGAATTATATTTTTATTGTTATTTTTTGCAATGAACTAATTACTATGAATGTGTAGGAGAAGTCAATATTTAGTGTGCATCACTATTAGTTTATATAATCATAAAGACCTTGTTCATATATGATGACTGCCCATATCAAGTAGTTGTGGAGGATGCCATATCGAAAGCACTAAGAGAACCCGCATTTGTAAAAACATTTTCTACTCCACTTGTTAGATGGTCATTTAATTTTTAGATGGTCATGTCTTGATGTAGGGGCATAATTTAATTTTTTGATTTTACCTTGGTAATTTCTAGAGAATTTAGTTTGTTAGATTGAATGGTGATGTGTGTCCAATAAATGGCTTTATTTCCAGGTGGAGCGCGAGATCATCCGGAGGATCATGAGATAACTATTGTCATGATAATTTATGTTCCTATTTTGGGTTGATTGGATCCTATATTTTTGGATCTAAAACGAATTGTAATTAATGTCGAAACATATTAATAAAAAAATGTGTTAATTTTTAGTTAACAATGGTATTTTCTATGCTTGGAGTAATTTACTTCAATATTTTAGCCCAATTCAATTTCCTATTTAGAAATCATATTAACATTGACAATATCTGTTGATAGAACATAAGAAAATAACTAGAAGACAAGCCAAGACAAGAGGATACAATATTTTGGCGGATGCCAGGGAAAAACTCCAATGTGGGAAAAACCCTTTGATCAAATCTTCTTATTATTCTTCAAATTCAACAGAGAGAGAAAGTACAAGCTATAAAAGTGAACATGATACAATACATAGGAGTGCTATGGCTATGAAGTTCAATATGAAATAATCTATTGATTGCTACTATTACTATTATATAAGGGATGCTCTTCCAATGGCCATTTATTAGCTATGTGAAGAAGGATTTGTGGAATTTGTATTTACTATAAGATTATGTATAGTTGAGTTGCATACAACTAAGTAGAATTTGGTAAGAAGTTTGAAGTATGTGTAATTCATAATGATATTTTCTTCTCTTCATTGACGACTTTTCAATGTGTGAGTTTTGACCTAAGACATTGCATTATCAATGTGTCAAGGCTCAAAACTCGACCTATATGTCAACTACTTCTTATGATTGTTCCTAGGAACATGAATCCTAATTTTTGTAGGTTTAAAATTTATCACAAGTTTTCTCTATTGTGGTCGAATTTGTGGATGTTATCTCAAAATTTATTTAAGGTACCATGGATCTAAATTTCTTATGAACTTTCAACACTATAACAAACTTTGGTGCAAATTGTTGATCAATTCTCACTTGGTTAGGGTTATAGATGTTAATGAAAAATTTGTGTGCATGCATGAGATTTTGGTGCAAATGCACAATGTTGTGTAGCATTAGTGTGATAAATATGGGATAGTGCAAAGCATATTTTTGAAGATTAGTCTAAGGTTGACTCGTACCTAATCAACTCAGTCAAGTTGATTGTTGGTTGAACGGCTAATTGTTGGTTCAATGGACAGAAGGTCTTGCAGGCACAAATACCAAAGGGAAAAATGTAGCCCATCATGGGGTACTCTTTGTAATTCTCCACCACTGCTACCTTTCCTCAAACTCCTCTCCAACCTCAATATCAGTGCTAGTAGTAGCATGACAAACAACACTACGCTTAGTAGAACTAGAAGAACGTGTTTTCCAAACTACACGAGAACTACTTCCCTCATGAGTCACCATGTGCCATGCTTGGTCTTGGTGGTTCTCTTCCTTCTACTCCTGGTTCAATTACCATATCTTCATTGGAACCAACACTCTGAACTCCACTAGACAACGATTCACCATTTTGTAGTAGTGATTCGCCATTTGTACTGGTGATTCGCCATGATTTTACAGGATAATATAATCTTGTGAGAGATTCGCCAAAAAATTATATATACATATTATATTATTAATAAAATAGCCTTCCATTTTTCCTATGTATCATGGGGATTCGCCTATTTTTTATATATATAAATTTAGGGAGGTTCTTAAAATTTTCTTTATCCTTTGAAGATTGCAATATTGAAGTAGTGCTGAGTTTTGTTGGTGGAACAATTCAAATTTGCTGCAAGAATTTCTTGGTACGACAGTTGAGTAAACATCGAAATGGATTTCAATGGTTTGCGGTTGGAGTATGCACTCGAGGGCAGATCGAACTAAATTGAATGGAAGGATAGGATGGAGGTGGTGCTTGAAGATAATGGCTTGAAGGAGTTCATCGATAGCGATGTTCCTAAGCCCACTTCGATGGATGCTGCATTACTTGACACCTGGAAAAAGAAAGTAGCGAAGATGAGAAGGATTTTATTGGAAGATGTGAGAGACCATATTGTCTCAAGCCTTCATGGGAAAGCCACTCCATTTGAAATGTGGAAGGCTTTGATAGATATTTTCCAAAGCAGCAACGACCATAGGAAGTTGGCGCTGAAGGATAAACTCAGAAAAATCAAAATGGAAAAGGGCGACAGTATTCCAAAGTATCTCACATAGTTTTTCCAATGTCGGGATGAACTAGGGAGTGTGGGAATCATGCTTGTTGATGATGATTTGGTGATTTCAGCTCTCTTGGGACTTCCTAAGAGTTGGCACAGCTATCAAGACTATGTCAATGGACGGGAAAAACTGTCAGATTGGGAACGACTGTGGTTGAACCTAGTGCAGGAGGAGTTTAGGCAGAACACCAGGGATGGCTCTTCATCAAAGCATGATGATGAATAGGATTGTGCTTTGGCTGCAAAAGTAAGGAAAGGGAAGGGGAAGAAATTTCACTCAAAATCCGAGGCTAAAGGCAAGAAGCTAGATTTGTCCAAGGCTGCTATTTTCACTGTCTAAACATGAACGTCTAGTCATAACTACCCACAAGGAAAAGAAGAACAAGAAGGCTACGATCTGCAGGTGGTGAGGGCCTTGCCTCGCAATTTTGAACTTGAATTTCTCTTTGATCGCATGCTTGGTTTCAAGTGAAATGGGATCAGTGTGGTATCTTGATAGTGGTGCTTCCTTCCAAATGACAGGAGATAAGGAGCTTTTCAGTGACTTGGAGGAGAAAGATCTCCAAATGCATATAGAGATGGGCGACGATGGATGATACAGTGCAACCAACATTGGTAGCATTACCTTTGAGAGGGATTCAAGTAAACCATTTATGTTAAAATATGTTATGCATGTTCCAGGTCTAAAGAAGAACTTGGTATCAGTCGTGATGTTGGAGTACAGAGGTTATGGCGTTGTTTTCAGCGATGGAAAAGCTTTCTCATGACTAGAGTTCTTATAACAACCAAGAAAATAGGGATTTGAGTCAAGAATCTATACAAGCTAGAGGTAGATGGCTACGGCTATGATGGTGAGCTAAGCGAAGAAGTGAGTCAAGATGAGAGATTGCGTTACTGGCCTGGTGAGGATTGGTATCTTCACCATGGTGCCACTGAAGATTTTGCGGTAGATTTCTCTGCCGGACTTCCCAGTACACTTGCATAGTTAGATCAGTGCAAGGGATGTACTATGGGTAATTTTTTGAAGACCACCTTTCATGAAATGGAGAACCATGCTTCGATGATCCTAGATATAGTTTACATAGACGTGTGTGGACCATTCTCGGTTGCTTCAACAACAAAAATAGGTATTATGTTATTTTTGTTGATGAATATTCTCATATATGATGGATCTTCTTCATGAAGAATAAGGATCAAACATTCTCAAAGTTATGTGAGTTTAAATCATTGGTGGAGAAAGAGTTGGGGAAGAAAGTGAAGTCTCTTAAGAGCGATAATGGTGGTGAATATATCTCGAATGAATTCAAAGACTTCTATAGCAAAGAAGGAATTCGAAGAGAACTCATAGTGCCATAACCCACAACAGGATGGGGTCGTGGAGAGGAAGAACATAACGATCATGGGTGCTGCATGAGATATGTTGCATGATCAGGGCCTACCAATGTAGTTGTGAGTGGAAGCATGCAACACTGCGGTTTATGTGCAAAACCGTTGTCCTCATAAAGTACTTGGCATGAGTACACCTGAAGAAGATTTTACTAGTAAGAAACTGGATGTTTCTCACTTTAAGATTTTTGGCTCATATGTTTATGTTCATGTGACCAAGAACGCTAGGAAGAAGCTCGAGACAACTGCTGAAGTTGGGATATTTGTGGGGTACACATAAACACCCAATAATTATCGTGTGTATTTTCCAAATAGCCGAATGACTATGGTGCGACGGGATGTAAAATTCAATGAGGAGAAAGCCATGAAGTTGTCACTTGAGAGGGAGCTACACTTGCATGTAGAGGAGAAACTACTTGTTCCCGAATGAGCCTCCCTTTGTGGATCAACAACGGGGAGTAGATTCATGGAGTGGAGAAGTCCACTCACATAGAGCCAAAAATTCGTGGCGGAAGGCATATCTCGAAGCGGGAAAATTTGGAAGCTTGTGGACGACCATGGGGAGATATTGTGAGTCTAGTTTCATAGCACAAACGGGGAAACGTCACGAAGCCGATTCCCAGCTTTGGATACATGGCTCTCATGAGAAAATGTATTATGACATAGCCATCTTCTTCTTAGGCAGCAATGCAGGAGCCCACATGGGTAGATGCAATGGTGGAGGAGTATGACTCCATTGTTAGAAACAATGCTTGGGAAATTTGTTCCAAGGTCGGTTGATAAATCAGTGGTAGGTTTAAGATGGATCTACAAGGTAAAGCAAGCTGCTGATGGGAGTGTTGAGAATTATAAGGCAAGATTTGTTGTCGGGGCTTCTCACAGATCAAGGGGATTGATTATGAAGAAACCTTTGCACCTGTCACACGGTATTATTCCATAAGGACCATCCTTGCTCTCTCAGCGCAGATGGGTTGGCACATTCATCAGATGGATGTGAAGACTGTGTTCCTTAATGGGATCATTGAGGAAGAAGTGTACATTGAGCAGCCTGAAGGATTTGAGATCTTCAACAACAAGTCACATGTGTGCAGACTCAAAAGAGCGTTGTATGGGTTGAAGCAAGCACCCCATGCTTGGTAGACTTGGATCAACAGCTATTTAACTAGACTTGGCTTCACCAAGAGTGAGGCGGATGCAAACTTATACCCGGACGTGTGGTGGAGGGTAAGCTTTTAATCATTTTCTTTATGTTGATGATTTAATAGTGATTGGTGATGAGCATACGATACACTTATGTGCAAGGAGGACCTTGCAAAGGAGTTTGAGATGAAGGATATGGGCCTCCTTCACTATTTCCTTGGATTGGAAATATGGTAGCGAGATGGTGAACTATTTTTGTCTCAAGGAAAGTATGCTCGGGAGATACTTAGTAAGTTTCACATGGAGGACTGCAAACCCGTGGATACTCCTCCTCTAGGAAACTAGAGGAAAGAGGATGCTACATCAACAGAGGTAGTGGATTCTACTGTCTATTGACAGTTGGTGGGTTCGCTCATGTATTTAGTTAATACAAGACCAGACATATGATATGCGGTGAACCAGCTTAGTCAAGCGATGGTTAAGCCTACCAAGCTCTTTCGGAAGGCACGAAAGCATGTCCTGATATATCTCAGGGGCACATCTGAATATGGCTTATGGTACAGACAAACAGATGAGGTGAAGTTGCATGGCTTCACGGATGCAGATTGGGAAGGCAGCCCAACAGACAGAAATAACACATTAGGAGGGGTTTTCAGTATCGAATCTACAACTTTTTCTTGGTACATCAAGAAACAAAGGTCCATGGCACTCAGTTCAGTGGAAGTGAAATACATGGCAGCAATTCAAGATGCATGTTAGGCTATCTAGATGAGGAAGATCCTGGTCGGTTCGCTTGGTTCTCATTTAGATCCTACAGTGATTCATTGTGATAATCAGAGTTGCATTAAACTCTCGATTAATCCTATGTTTCATGATAGATCTAAGCATATAGATATCCGATATCATCATATCAGATATTATGTGCAACAGAAGATCATGTTGCTTTAGTACATTCCTACTGAAGATCAGGATGTATAAATTTTGACGAAGGTGCTCACCAGGAGCAAATTCAAATACCATAAAGGCGGGATTGGGGTGAACGATAATCCCTTTCTTGTTGAGAGGGAGTGTTGAGATTCAACAAGATGATGATCCTAGTGAAAATTAAGCACCTTCATTAGGTGGGGCCCGTAGGCTATTTTTAGGTGTATGTCTATTTTTAGAATGGTGAGCATATTCTAAAATTAGTAGGAGACTAATTCTAGATGGTTGAGAAAATTCTATATTTAAATGATTTTCTATTTTTAGAGATATGGGCGAAGTCTATTTATAGATCGCATATCTAAAAACAGAATGAATGTCGATTACTAGTAACCCTTAATGATAACCAGACAATAAATAATAACTTATTCTCTTGAAGCACTTGATTTCAGTGAACTGATGTGGAAAACCAGTTAGCTGAAGGAATTACGCATTCCAATGTCGATTTATGAGACATGCATGGTGGACTTCGTTGTAACTGATTGTGGCAGAGTTGTAACAGAGTTGGAAGAGTAGTTATGGGAGTTTTTATTTAGTTTAACTCAGTTAAGTGAGTTAAACTCAGTTGTGCTAGTTGTAACTCATGATACACTAGTGAGAGATCAGTGAATTAATTATTTAATTAATTCACAAGCAGTGTCTCACATGCAACTGAAGAAATACAGATGTTAACTCCTTGCATGTCAGATCTAGTGGAGACCCAGTGGAAAGATAGGTAAAAGGGTCTGGCTGACTATCAGTTGTGACTATAGTGATGCATTCAATGCATCTACACACACATTGGAGATGCCAATGAGGATTGTGCAGTCAAGGAAGGAAAGATTGCATTCATTCAGGGATCTTCTTCAGCAAGGATTGCGCAGTGGAGGCAGGCTGTCAGGAGGCAGTAAATTGGTGCATGTGTGGACCAAATTTTGTATGATAGTGTGAGATGATTGTATATTGTACTGAGAGCTCTATGACCTAAGCTTTGGATGAGATTGTTTCACGATCCATTGATATACATAATATATGATAGTTGGGGTTTTTAGCTTTAAGCTTTCCCGGTAAAACATCTTGTTATGTGCGATTAATTTTTCTTCATGTGTTTGCAATTGGCGATTTAATTTCTGCGAAGAATTAAGTGGAAGGATTCTGTATTTAACAGTGGATTAAAATTGTTAGATCGGGAGAGTCCAGAAATACATCATAGTATATATATATATATATATATATATATATATATATATATATATTAATTAAAAATTGCACATTTTAGACTAAGTTATGTTAGGTGAAAACACACATAACTCTTAAGATGTGTGGAAATTTGGAAGGAAATACATTTTATTTAATGGAAAATTGACACATTATAGGACACTAATTTTTTTTGCAAAAAATATTATTAGGATAAAACATAATTCTCCAAAATTTCTCTTTTCATTCCTAATCAAAATTCATAGTTCTTATATGAATTTTGAGGGCTTCAATTCTATAAAAGAGGAAAAAATTGAAATTTCATCTCCATATTTGGCTTATAGGTGTAACCTATCTTCATGCACTCACCCAAATGAGTGATGACTAGATAAATCCATAAACAAAGAAAACATAAAATAAATCCATACACCGTCCAAAGGTGGAAACTATGAATTCCAAAATCCTCTTGCAACCTTGGGATTTGGTTAAATCAGCCAAGCAAACAACACCTTTAGCCCTGCATTCTTTGGCTACTTCATGTAGTCAATTCTGTCCCTTGTTACCACCACCAGATTTACACTTCTGGTCACTTGAAATTAATGGAGAAATGTAGATTATTATAGAGTGGCATTATTAGATGTTTGTTGAGATTATGGTGTCTCAGTCAAGTTATGGGGTGTATTTAGGATATAGATCTTATTTATGAAGAAGTTGTTCCAAAACCTCAACAGATTTGTAATACCTTAAATGTATGTAATTTATTGCTTATGTATGCAGAGTGTGTTGAGTGCAGAAACTCTTCAGGTTGAGCTGGTCTCACCTGGAGCTGCACATTTCTTTCATGTTTGGTTCATCTTAAATATTTAAGTTGGTATCAGAGAGTCAGGTGAAAGCTGTGTGAGTTTCAGCAGGTTCGCTTTGATGAGAGACTGAGAATTGTTGGTGTTTCTCGTGCTTGTGATTGTTGGAGAAACATGATTGGCACTGTTGTTGGATATGTCCTGTGTTGGGGGCGCAAACCTCCTATGATCGTGGATCTGTCGTTTGAAAGCTGTGAGGTAGCGCTGAAAACTGCGGTGATCACTGTGTGTGGAGATATTATTGTAAAGGGGTGGCTGCAACCTGCATTTCGGAACTATCAGATAGTGATAATCTAGGAACAATTATTAGCGGGTTCACCATTTTAATCACTGTCGAAGATCGTGGTACTTGATGCAAGAGTGGAATATGGCATGAAGTTGTAGCCTAGAATGTTTGGGTCGTTGATTGGGCCCCTGTTGAGACTGCGCCACCTTGAGAATCGAAGAGATCATTTGTTTGAGATGTATTCGATATAGAGAACAGCATGCAACGTGCGAGATGATTTAAATACGTGGGGATTTTTGTTGTTGGGAGAAGTGCACAAAACTTTGTTGATCGAGAGTTGTTTGAAGAAGTTGGTGATAGAGAGTTGTTTTGAAGAATTTATTAGTGTGATCAAGCCTTATGGAATGTGAAAGGTGTGGTAAGTGCCAGCAGAGATTCAGGTGTGATTAAAGGCAGTTGAAGGAAGTCGTTTCCAATCAAATGATGTTTGGTGTAGATGAGAGAAATCAGCCTCTATTGTGTGAAAATTTGGAAGGAAAAACATTTATTTAATGGAAAATTGACACATTATAGGACTAAATTTTTTTGAAAAAATTATCATTAGGATAAAAACATAATTCTCGAAAATTTCTCTTTTCACTCCTTATCAAAATTAGTAGTTGTTATATGAATTTTGAGGGCTTGAATTCAATAAAAGAGGAAAAACTTGGAATGTCATCTCCATATTTGGCTTATAGGTGTAACCTATCTTCATGCATTCACCCAAATGAGTGATGACTACATAAATCGATAAACAAAAAAAACATAAAATAAATCCATACATCGTCCAAAGGTGGAAACTATGAATTCCAAAATCCTCTTGCAACCTTGGGATTTGTAAATCAGCCAAGCAAACAACACCTTTAGCCCCGCATTCTTTGGCTACTTCATGTAGTTGATTCCGTCCCTGGTTACCACCACCAGATTTACACCTCTTTTCACTTGAAATTAATGGAGAAATGTAGATTATTCTAGAGTGTTATTATTAGATGTTTGTTGAGATTATGGTGTCTCAGTCAAGTTCTGGGGTGTATTTAGGATATAGATCCTATTTATGAGGAAGTTGTTTCAAAACCTCAACAGATTTGTAATACCTTAAATGTATGTAATTTGTTGCTTCAAGTTGTGGGGTGTATTTAGGATATAGATTCTATTTATGAGGAAGTTGTTCCAAAACTTCAACAGATTTGTAATACCTTAAATGTATGTAATTTATTGCTTATGTATGCAAAGTGTGTTGAGTGCAGCAACTCTTTAGATTGAGCTGGTCTCACCTGGAGCTTTACATTTCTTTGATGTTTGGTTCATCTTAGATTTTTAAGTTGGTATTAGAGAGTCAGGTGAAAGCTGGGTGAGTTTCAGTAGGTTAGCTTTAATGAGAGACTGAGAATTGTTGGTGTTGTTCGTGCTTGTAATCGTTGGAGAAAGATTATTGGCACTGTTGTTGGAAATGTCCTGTGTTGGGGTGCAAACCTCCTATGATCGTGGATCTGTTGTTTGAAAGCTGTGAGGTAGCGCTGAAAACTGTGGTGACCACTGTATGTGGATATATTGTTGTAAAGGGGTGGCTGCAACCTACATTTTGGAACTATCAGATAGTGATAATATAGGAACAATTATTAGCGGGTTCTCCATTGTAATTATTGTCGAAGATCGTGGTACTTGATGCAAGAGTGGAATATGGCGTGAATTTGTAGCCTAGAATGTTTAGATTCGTCGATTGGGCCCCTGCTAGGACTCTGCCACCTTGAGAATCGAAGAGATCATTGTTTGAGATCTGTTCGATACAGAGAGCACTGTCTGTTGTGCAGATGATTTGAAAATCGTGGATTTGTTGTTGTTGGGAGAGGTGCACGAGCTTCGTTGATTGAGAGTTGTTTGAAGAAGTTGTTGATAGAGAGTTGTTTGAAGAATTTGTTAGTGCGATCGAGCCTTATGGGTGAAGGTGTGGTCAAGCTTGGCCCGAGGAGTCAAGGTGTGACTAAAACCGTTGAAGGAGTCGTTTCCAGTCAACTGATGTTTGGTGTAGGTGAGAGAGGCATCGACCTCTATTGTGTTCAACCCATGGGTGATTAAATGTTCTGTGAAGTCATTGGAAGGAGACAAAGTCCATAAAATTGTTGGTCTTCCTAAAAAAAATCCGGCCACCCTCTACACTGTATTGACCATTAAAGTGAAAAACCGTGTGCTCGAGTTTGAAGTGTAGCGAGCAGTGCATATTTTATCTGGTCTCTATTCGTCAACGGAGATACATAGAGAGGCGTATTTGCAAAGGAGGAGTGTCAATCAAGAAGAGTGAGTTGTGTATGTGCAAGGTCGAGAGCGAGTTGTGTTGGCAGTCTCGTGGCCTTCCAGTGGAAGGTTGAGAGCGAGTTGCATTATGTAACCCTGCATCGATTGTTCCCTAATCGAGTTGGAGGGCCCAACCAGCTGTGGCAAGAGCTGAGATGGTGTGAGGGTTTGAAAGGATTAGGCTGTATTTTTTAAAATCTGGTCCCTAGAATGAACTGTTGTAGAGGCTTCGCTTTATGCAGAAAGTCAAGTTTGAAAGGGAAAGGATCCGGATCAAGATCTGATAATGAACCAGCCTTTATTGTTTGTGAAATCTTTAATTTTTTTTTTTTGGTTAAAATAAAGGTTGGGATCTTGTTTGAGCTGGAGCTATAGACTTGTTACATTGGTTGGCTTCAACCCTGTTGAATTTCTGTAGTATATGTGGCTACGGATATTACTAGTGCAGTGAGCAACAGATATATAGAGTCTCGTGATAGAGGCTCTGAGATTGGTAGACTGTGCACGCGAGATTAGTAGACCAAATATATGTCTGTTGTTGCACAACAAAAGCGTGTTGCAGTGAGTGTGGATGTGAGCATATGTGCGACCAGCCTAGCCATGTGTGGAGACCTTTAGACTGTTTACAGGAGGAGCTATGACCCATTGAACATTGTGTGTGGTCCTTCAAGCTAAGTTTGTGCGACTTGTGGTGCTTGGTGCGACCTATTTTAAAGTGATTCCAAAGCTGTGGTCAATTGTGCTTGAGGAGCTACAACCACAAGAGAAGGAGAAGCTTGCTATGATGAGGAACTGTGAGAAGGAGTTGTGATAGTTGTTTGAAGACGACGATGTTTGATTAGTTTCTCGAAACCAATATTAGGTGATCCAATATATCACCTAGAGCAAAAAAGAACCCATATATTGGTGAGGAATAGCGTTGGTAACTGCTCATGAAGGGTCCTGGATCGATGCAAATTAAATTGTATATTGATATCTGTTGCTAGCAATTTTAAAAATTGTATATGTTGCTTTTGAAGGTGAGACCACTAGACACACATCATATTTAAAGAAGAAAAAAAAGTTATAAAAGGAAATAATGCGTAGGAAAAGTAAAATCAAACAATTCCTAAGAGAATTTAAATAATTCAGGAGGAAGTCTCACTGGGCAGAGGCAAAATATGAAATGCCAAATATATATTTGAACCATCCCGAAATGGAATAAAATGAGATAGCTGAAGATGAAGGTGGATCTTTTGCAGAGAAAAGCTATGGAGGACTCAAAGATAATTCATGAATTGAAGAAAGAGGAATTTGCAATTAAGTTTGATAATGGATATTTGTGTTATGAAAATGAATTACATGCTATCTCTGAAAATAAATTGGTTGGTAAATTGTTGTTTGCCTTTGATGATCCAGCGGAAGAACATGAAGAGGAAATTGTAGCAGCAATTAAAGGAACAAACAATTTTGGAGATGTCAAGCTTGATTATGATGCATAGATAAAGCTAATTGAAGGATGGTTGAGAAACCCTTTGACCATATTGATGTAGGTTTGAAAGAAGCAACCAGAATGGTGAAGAACCTTGAAACTCAACAAAATGGAGAATCCATGAATGATGCAGGTGACATGGAGATTAAAACAACTATTGGTACAATTGAAGAAGTTCATGGGATTCTTATGGAGTGTAGTCTTGAAGAAATTATGTATTACTATAGGTTAATGTGGCAACAATCCACCTAACAAGGTATAGACAAGGGTAATGTTAAAGCACAACAACCCACTTATACATGCATTGAAGAATTTGCAACTATTGAAGACAAATTCTGGCCTCCTGAATGTGATAGATTATTTCCAAGTTACATCATGCAGTTGAAGAAATTAAGAAACATCATTTAGCAAGAAAAGTAAAAATGAAATCGTTAAGGTCAAATTGTAAGCCTGACTTACACTCAAACCCGCGGGCATGTTTTCTATGTTATGCTTTGATCCATTTCTCCACTAAGAGAGGAAAATGGAATTGATGGACAAATGTAGATTATTATACACTGTTATTATTAGATGTTGTTCAGATTATGGTGTCTCTGTTAAGTTGTTGGGCTTATTTAGGATGTAGATCCTATTTATAAGGAAGTTGTTCCAACTCCTTAATCAATTTATAATATCTTAAATGTATGTACTTTCTTGCTAATAAAAGAAAAGTATGCTTAGTGCAAGAACTCTCCAGGTTAAATTGGTCTCACGTGGAGGCACACATTTATTTCATGTTTAATTCAGGTTTCATTTTTAAGTTCTACATGTACTCACACACCATGAGCTCTCAATATATACCCTCTTCACTATCAATTACTTTGTTTCCTCGTTATATTTCCAGGAAAAAAAAACCTTTCAAAGATTAATGTAGTGATAATGTTCCTGGTTACACTCAAGGAAGAACTTCAAGAATCAATGTAATTCTGAAAAATGCATTACAAAGATAGTTTAAAAAACACCACCACCATGTTTTCACAAGGGAGCACATACGCATTATGCCTTTTATTGGCCTTTCTTTTTCCTTTCGGTTCCATTTTCTCAGAATGTAATTGTAATGGTGGTATTATAAGGACTGGAATAGTTAAAGGAGCGAAATAACATGGTTGTCAGGTGTTTCTATGTGTCATGCATTCTCTGAGGAAAATCTATTTATCAGTCTGGCAGTTTATTGGTCAGTTTTTAAGATATAATATAATGTAATGGAGTTGTTAGTCGCTCATTGGGCAGAAAGGGTTTTATGAAATCTAAATTTTATTTAATTGAAGATTTTGGTAACATTGTGGAAAAATCTTATTTATAAAAGGAAAATAAATTGTTTTATCTCATTCATGGTCTGATTCTTATCTATCACATTTTGAAATGTTTTCAAAATTTAAAATCTATAATGGTCACCCATGAATCTGAAGAGAAATTAAGGACAATTGCAGTGCTTAATCTCCAGAAAAAGAAATGTGTGGGAAAGTGGTCATAACCACCAGGAAGTAATTAAAGAAAGAATTAGAGGCAATGACATCAAGACTTCGAAGAACAAAAGATTCTAGAAGCCATCCTCCAACGTAATGGCGAACCTGATTATTTGAAAAAGTTGTGCGTTTTCTTATATTTACAGCCAGATCCAGTTTAGCATTTAAAGTCTTGTTTTCTTCTCGTGTCAAATTCCGATCTGGCGCCTTACATTCAAAAAATTGCAGATGAGGATGCCTCCCCCTTTTTAACAGATATAATCACTGCATTCTCCATAACGTATTACTTCATTACAGTTTATTCCTGCTCTCAGTTTTTTTTTTCTTACTTCATTACAGTTTATTCCTGCTCTCCATTTTTTTTTTTCTTATAACATTGAATCTCACCAATTTAATACTTGTCTCTGTATGATTTTATACACAGGGAGGTAGATGCCAAAAATATTTCGGGCTTCAAAAGATTTGAATTACAAGCAGTAGAGATGACTTTATCATTATGTATTTTTTTCACAGCATGTTTTGTGTTTCTGACAAGATATTAAATTTAAAATATTTAGTAATTTGAACATCCGTTTTATGTTCTTGAATGAGCGTCATTATGATATTAAATAAAGGGAAAATAATTTTTAATTAATAAAATAATTTAAATCATATTGTATAATTAAATTTCTTTGATTGCTCTAATTTCATAAGTAAATCCATAAAATATTATCTAATTGAATTAATATAACAAAGTCTAATTATTTTATAATATTTTTCTATTTAAATTGGTTTATATTTTTCAAAAATTAAGTTAATTAATTAGTTCAATACTTTCTATTTTATTATAACTAGCAATTGCACCTAATGTTGCAAAGGAAACGCCGTAAGGAAGATGGTAGAATGAGAGTAGCTGTAATTGTGTTGATATATTATATGTCATTGGAGATATGTATACATAATGTATAATGTTTGATATAGACATTGCATTTTCATAGTTGAAAAGAAAGTTATATTATAATGTCATTGGAGATATGTATATAGAATGTATAATGTTTGCAATGGAGATTGCATTTTCATAGTTGAAAAGAAATATGTCAATTTATTTATAATACGTGAAATTTTAAGAATGTACAATGTTTGAAATGTAATTTTGAAGAGTGTGCAGAGAACTTTACATTGCATGTTAGTATTTTGCAAAGAAATTGTATTTTTTGTAAAAGATTACAAGTATATAATGAAGAGGAGGATGATTGATGCTGATGTTGGTGAAGAGGCAGGAGATATGCTGATGTAGTAAGGAACCTGCAAAGGAAATTTTTTTTTTTAGAGAAATTAGAGGAATATATATTTATTTGAAAATGTAGAAGAATTTGTTCAAGTTGACTTCAATGAGGTGTTGTGTGAATTCTATTGTAAAGAAGTTATATTGATTGAAATTTAAGTTACCTGTAATATGTGATTGGAAACGTTCAGTCATAGATGCAGGTCGATCGATGGCAGACAGAACACCATTGGAGATTTATTCGGAATTGTAGATGCCTATTTCTGGATTTCCATTCTGCTCTTGCTTTTCTCAATTTATCTCGTTCGTGTATGTGGATTATACGTTTGATAGTGGATTTTATTTTGAGTAATAAATCTATTTTTGGTCGCGGTCTGTATAGTGGCACATTTGGATTTCGGACTGGCAGGAATCTTTTCTGTATCTCCTACAATGAATGAATTGTTGCATCTATCTCTGTGCTGTAGTTATGTAGTTGCAATATCAGGGAGTCCATCTGTTCTGTTTCAAAACAAAGAAACTGTTAGATGCAAATAGGTAAGCATTATATCAAGAATGTATATTTTGAACCATTTATTAATACTCAGTAAATCAGGTTAATGTTAGTAGGTAGAAATGTTGTGTGCTTAAAATTTTATGGAGTTGATAATATTTGGAAACCTTTAAGAGATGCTATATATGGAATGCAGTGGTTTTGTAGCTGTGATATCTTTGAGTCGATATGTTCTGTGTCAAAAGATAGAAAATGTTAGAAGCAAATAGTTAAGAAATATAAAACAAATGTAATAATTTAAACTATTTATTGATAATGACTGAATTAAGTTTTGGTAATAGGTAGAAATGATACGCTATGAAAGAAATATGGAGTTGATGATATGGAAACCTTTTGGAGATGTTAACATATGGAATGGAGTTGGTCGTCTGTAGCAGACATTGAACGGAGACGTTCTTCTACTTGTTTTCTACGAGCAATATTTTTGTTGTCTTTCAGTTTCATGAAACGGTCGAAACTGAATGCAGGGAAAATTCGGATATTCTATAGTGAAGGGACTCTTGAAATTGTTGTAAACGTGAGGCCTTGTCGTTTAGTTTTTCTAATGTCTATCGTTGCTTGTGGCAGAGTCAAACCTTGAGATTTATGTATAGTTAAAGCCCAAGCCATTTTGAGTGGAATTTGCGTGCGACCATTTCTTTTTATTGCAGGAATCGGCAAGTGAGTGGGGTTTGTTTCATCCCAAGTAGGGCCGATGTATTTTGGAAATTCAACTACTACAAATGTTGGAAGCTGTGGAGGTGAAGTTGCTTCTTTGTAGAAGATGGATATGATTTCCCCGAGGGAACCATTAACAAGCCCTGCTGAAACCCAAAGGTTGGAAGTCAACATTAATTTTTTCCCTTTGCAAAGGTATACAATTCGCTGTAATTGCTCTTCGTCTGAAGAGAATGTAGAGTATGTTGGATCTGTGGTATTGGAATGGTGAAGGGATGAGGAGATATCGGTAGGGAGTTCTGGTAAGGATGATAGTGCATTGTTATCAATGCAAGCATTCCTATAGTAAGGATCATTTCTCAATTTGTATTCTAATGCGGCGAGAACTTGATGTCTAATTACAATGCAGTCATAAGCTTGACGGTCATTACTTTGACGGGTAACGATTAAAATATCCAAGTCTTCAACACGTCGTGGCAACATGCATGCTATTTCTGTAATGTCTTGCGGAAAGCAAATTGTGTGGCCAATGTATTTATACTGGCCACCACGTGCATGTGTTACTTGGAGGATAGGGTTAACCCTAGCAATAAGCATTTCTTCTATTTGTGAAAGAGCAGCCAGGACAGGTGGTTGAGGACCAGGGTCCATGTTGTTTGCTAATGAGAAACGGTGAATTTTTTTTCAGCCATGCATCTATAGCAACAATAGATTTGGTTTGACATGCGGATATGGATTCCAGGATAGGATTCAAGACAAATGGAGCAAGGTGATTTTGGTGCAAGCCTATCAATTCTTGCACGGAATTCACGTTGTGCAACATTAGTATGAATGTTGTTGAAAGCATGTGTAATGGATGGAGGGGTTGAATGAGGTATGGATGAATTTGTTTGAGCATCATTATCATGAGCATCGTTGAAAGCATGTGGAATGGAGGCTGGCGGCAAATGAGGTTTGGATGAATTTGGTGGAGTGGTTTGCTGAGAAGATGGTCGATTTGTAAAATGGGAAAGAGAATTGATTTCAGAGTGAGAATGGTTTGATGGTAATTGTGAATTTCCATCGTATGTTGTTGATGATAAATTTTGAATTTTCTTTTGCCTTTTGTTTGTTTCAGAATCTTTGAGGGCTTTCTTAGCATGGTAAGCTGCACGTCGACGTGCATTTATTTGTTCTTTATTTGCTGCATAGTATCTTCGCGCACGTTCATCATTAGAAGTAGTAGACATTCCGATAAGTTAATGCACCTATAGGAAAGAGAGATGGAGTGACGATGTTAGTTGGGAAGACAACAACCATGATATTTTATGGAAGGGGAAAAAAGAAATTGAAGTTTGAAATGAAGTTTTAGTAATTTGTAGCTGTAGAGGGAGATAATAAGATGTGTAACGAGTTGATAACAATATGTTTGAGATTGTATCTAAGTATTTTAAAGATGTATATGAATGTAATTGGACATGTAATGTGTAAAGTTGGTTGATTTGTTAATAGGGAAGAAGTTAAAGTATTGTGAATTACCTTAAATGAAATTATATACAATTAGATGTTTTGTTCGAAGATATATGAGTAAACAGTAAGAGATATGTTTGGAAAGGCATATGAAAGAATATTGTTTATAGACGTATTTTTAGAATAAGATAATACAAATTATAAATAAGGCAAGAGTACTTGTAATCATATTTATCTATGATATTGAGATTTTATTGATTGCTTGAATGATGTTGTTGCATTCTGTTGAGAATTGCAAGCTCTCTTCTTTGATGATAACACATTTCAAGCGTGGTATGTCTCTAAATGTTTCTGTCTTCATTGATAGTGTGAAGATGTGGTCTGTCCATAGTACTTTGGAGACAATTTCCTTTATTACATCAATATCCTCGGATAACAAATAGAAGTCCTTTGCATTAACTCCAAGAATTGTAGATGTTGCGTCTTCAAAAGCAACTGTTGAAAGCAACTGACTAGTGTGATCTTGTACATCTATCTTTAGTAAGTATCTGTAATCACAGTCAGTTACTTCGGTGTTGCATTTAGGGCAATACCATGTCTTTGCATTCTTTGGAATAAGTTTCTTCATTCATTTTTTCTTATCAACAATAGATGGGCATGATAGGTAGTACAAATTGTCCATGTATACTTTTGTTATTGTCCCCTTGACTTGGTAGAATGCAGGTATATCTGAGGGGATGATATTGTGAATATCCGCAATCGTTATTTTCTTCGGTTGATGGCCAAAATAGGGTGAATATTTTTTTGTCATTGGTGTAGAAATTGTAGTGGAACCTTCTTTTCTAAACCATGACTTTAGGATATTAGCCTCTTCGATGTCAGGATCTACAAGAATAATTGATCTTGTTGTAGTACCGACATTTTTCCCATTGAATTCAACAACACGAGCGGACTTGATTGCTATGATGGGATTATTTCCTGTAGCACATAAGTTGGAAATTTCTTTTGATACTCCATCAAAATTATCTCCCCAAAAGATTGCATCCATGTTATATCCAGACATGTCTTCAAGATTTACTATTTGTTTCGTAACTTCTGAGCCGTCTTTTCTATGTATGGTGCATGGATTGGAAATGCTAGTAACAATACCAAGAACATCAACAATTGAGTTGACGTTTGTTGTTCTGATATCATTGATTGATTTTATATTGAAATGCACCGTTGGATTGGATCTTCTTTCATTCGCAACATGATCAACTATAGATGTAGCATTTAACAAAATTTCCCACTCATTGTTTAAGTGGTTGTATTGTTTATTAGCCATTTTCACATTGCCTTTTGAGACAATGTACATATTTCCAACTTGGATCTTATCAAAGAAAGAATCAACAACATTGTTGAAACATGTAATGTGTATTTCCCCACCTTCTGCATCGTAGAGGTCGAAGCCAAACACTTTACCAGGACCATATTGATTTTGGAATTGTCGAAGAGGTGTCTTTCTTTGAACATATCCTTTTATGCACCAGTTTGAATGGTAAGGGTTTATTGCTTTGATTGGAATTTGGACTGGTGTAATGGATGCAGTAGGAATGTCTGAAACGGTGCAGTGCCTTTTCGACGAAGGTTGTTGTTTCGATGACGACGCATCTTCTTCTTCAGAAGTGATGGGGATACTCAGATTTTTTGGAATACCAAATAAAGGTGCAGATGTAGTACAAATTTCAAAGTCTAGTAGCGTTATAGACCTACATGGTAAATGATAGTAATAAGAGGAATTGTTAGAGTGAAAAGTGATATGAAGGAAATATGTAAAGTTTAAGTAAAAATTTTGTAACAAACTTACATTGATGGACCAATAGTTGACGTAGTCCAATTTTTGACATGTATAATTGAACCTTTCTGAAGCAAGCTTCTTTCAACGAGGTCATTGTAGGTTATCAGAAGCATAAGGCGCTTCATATGTGTGCCATCAGAGATGGCAGTGCGGTATCGTACTGTTGAACTTTGCATTGATGCAATACGTTCAAGTTCAACGATTTGTAAAAATGGTTGAATATCAGTTTTCCCCGAGAGCATGGAGGAAATAGCATTTTCAGTAAGCTTCGTTGCCATTTTCTGAAAAGGAATATAAAAGAATAATTAAAATTGTTTATATGTCGTTTTTAGTTAGATGTATAATTACGATTCCTATAGAACTACATGAGAAGTTAAAGAGAGCCGAAGTGGACCATTATTAGGTAGATGTAAGTTAAAAATTAATAATGTATGTGATTTAAAAAAATATGCCTATATGTAAAACTAATGTTTTTCCTAGAAATCATGGATGAAGCTATAGTTATTGCTTGAAAAGTTAGTTTCTATAAATTAATCTAAATTTTAATATATAAAAATTATGGATAATTTGTATATAAATATTAGTTAAATTAAAACTAATGATTTATGTTGAATATAAAAACTAAATCATAAAAATGTTGATGGTGTTAGAAAGAATGTTGTACAATACATAGGAAAATAGTATTTCTTCAGTTTATTAATATGAAACTGTAATTATTATTCAAAGTGTCAAAATAAAATTTAGATTAAGTAATTCAACTAACAATGGACCTTAAGGATAACCTAAAACTTAATCCAAATCTTAAGTTGTAATAAAGATAATGATTGTGTTAGAAAGAATGTTGTACAATACATAGGAAAATAATTTTTCTTCAGTTTATTAATATGAAACTGTAAATATTATTCAAAGTCTCAAAATAAAATTTAGATTAAGTAATTCAACTAACAATGGACCTTAAGGATAAGCTAAAACTTAATCCAAATCTTAAGCTGTAATAAAGATAATGTTAAAGCTATATTTTAAAATGATAGCTTATTTTCTGAATTTGGCATATAAAATGTTGAAAAAATGAAAACAAAACTTAGGTTTTTGACATTATAAAAATGTATGAAATTGATGTTTTGTCATCAATTCATGTAATACTGAAATGTCATACCAACTATCATGTCTATATATAAAATTGAAATTTTGACCAAACTATCATAATTTTTCTCTCAAATATAGTATTCTCTCTAATGTAGTAATGGTTATTTAAGGATGGCAGTAGGCAGCCAAAGCCCATTGAAATAGGAGACATTACTCTTCAACAATATAGAGACAAAATCCATAATTCATAAATATAGAAGTCATTATTGGTTTTCAAAATCCATAAATATGGAAGACATTATTTGTTTTCAAATTCCCTAAATATGGAAGACATTATTGGTTTTCAATAAAGATAAATGATACCACAATATTCCCAACATCCTTCCTTTTCTTTTCATCTCATAAAAAGTTGATCAATTGTAAAATGGCTTTGGAGAATTGGGAAGGATAAATCTATGGAAGCATAAGTAAGCCAAGGTGTCTTATATCAAGTTTACCGAACTATAAAAGTGGCACTCAAAGGAAAGGTTTCAAAGTACAGCACTTCCTAATAACTTCGTTTAAAAGAATTGATCCGATTCACTACTGTCTTAATGTTCACTTACTTGAACCTCAGAAGAATATTGTTTAGCTTGCATTCTACAAGGATCATTCCCACTTAAGAATTTATAAATTTATTGGAAAGGAATTTGTCCTAAACTGGACAGCTGTAACTCGAAATGGAGGGAACTAAAGGCTACTTCTCAAAAACCAGAAACTATGTTTTCTAAACAGTTTTGAGGCACAGGTATTCTGTAACACATGGTGTTACATTTAATAGGCCTTGTAGGCCTTGTAGGTATGGACAGATATGGATCCCCTGTTTTAATACCCTGCAGGTGGAATAGTCCTTTTGCATGTAGACAAGTAATTAAATCAGTGAAGAACTTGTAGACTCGGGCACTGCCTATGAATGTGTATTTCCCAACTACCACCTGCTTGCCATCTCTGATTTTCCATTTCAAGAGGAAAGGGAATGAAGCAGTGAGAGATTCCAAACAATGTAGGCTTTTTTATCAGGTTTCTCCAAATAAAATCAGTTCATTTTGTCAGAGTTCAACTACTTTTAAAGAGATTAACATTAAAGTTGTTTAAAACTATAGTAAAGTGTAAATATAAACTGCCACATACTTCGGATAGTGATAGTATCCTTTGAACTAACAACATTTTGATCCAATGAATCCTTTTTTTTTGGAGGTTCTCCCAACTCAATATTTCTTGGAGGACAGATATGGATCCCCTGTTTTAATACCCTGCAGGTGGAATAGTACTTTTGCATGTACATAATTAATTAAATCAGTGAAGAACTTGTAGACTCGGGCATTGCCTATGAATGTGTCTTCCCAAAACAAATGAAGTTGGCAAAAACCCCAATATAGATAAATTTGAGGAGGAGACAAATTTGACACTCCTTTCATACTGTTTTTTCACAAATTTAACTAACGCAATTTCATAGATTAAAGAGCCAGAGTCGAGTGCCTCTGGAAGCATGTCAAGCATGCGGCATCATGCAAGATGCAGACTGCTTACCTTGTAGTAAGAAATCCCCAGCTGGTAAAGAAGAGGCCTATGATAACTTAGACAGAGGTACTGATTATATGGGAATTTATAGTTCCAAGTACATGCTTCCAGGGTCATTTGAAAATGCCCCAGCTTCAAGACTTGTTTATAAGATTGAAATGTAAAAAATATGGAAAAGAGGAATCATGAACATTGTGGAGATGTGTTTATAAGATTGAAATATATATAGAAAGTTTTGTCACTGGGCAACAACATAGTTGGATAAACCATCAGATAATGCTCAAAGAAGGCTTGAATGATTGCATAGGTATGCTCATGCACTTCGAGCTAGCAAAGGAGAAACTTAAGGAAGGGATGAAGGGTAACAACATGCATTCTCCTCGTATAGTATGCCTAGAAATATGGAAAGCAAGAGATATGAATGATGGTTTCTATATAATAACTTCCGAGGTGTGTTTTTAATTGTTTAGTTGAAATTTTACTGACGTGATAGGTATGCTCATGCAATCTCGAGCTAGAAAAGGAGAAACTTAAGGCAAAGTAACAACATGCCTATCAAGCACTCCGTATAGTATGCCTAGCAATATGGAAAGCAGAGGATATGAATGATGGTTTGTATGTAATACTTCTGAGGTGTGTTTTTAATTGTTTAGTTGAAATTTTATTTTATTTTTATAAATTTGAGGAGGAGACAGATTTGACATTCCTTTCATACTGTTTTTTCACAAATTTAACTAAGGCAATTTCATAGTCTAATAAAAAAAAAAAAAAAAAAATCTACAATGCTTCTTTTTAGTTTACCAAAAATTCAAGTTTTAAATGCCCAAAGATGAAACCCTGTGTAAATATTCAAGAAAACACACCCAACAATGTTTCTAACAATTTTTACTTGAATTATATATTTGTTTCTAGGTTATGAGCAATTTCAATTTCCTTGATTTGCAAATATATTGCCATGGTGGTTGTATATGCACTGGCACGCTATCACTTAATTTGTTTATTATTTACTTCTATATTCAGTGTGTGGAGTATACAAGACAATCCATTTTTGCATGGAAAATAGCAAGTTTTTCCATAGCTGAAAATGCAAAGAGCCAGAGTCCAGTGCCTCTATCTAAATTTCCATTTCCATTAAACTAATTTTACATATCATTCATATATTCATATTATCTCGATATTATGTTCAATGGAATTAAAAATATATTGGATATTTGTTTAGAAGATCGAAATGTAGAATTAGGGAATTATAAATATATCAGAGACTTGTTTATAAGATTGAAATGTAAAAAATACGGAAAAGAGGAATCATGAACATTGTGGAGATGTGTTTATAAGATTCAAATATATATAGAAAGTTTTGATGCCTCTGGGCAACAACATAATTATAAAAAGATCATACCATTATGCTTGTATGGTTGACTTCTTAGGCCGTGATGGACTTCTGACAGAGTTTCTCAGTAGTAATTTCCTTGATTACAAATATATTTCCATCGTGGTGTGTATGCCTGGCACGCCAGTATAATTGCATCAATGCAACTTTTTGGGAAGGAAAATAGTAGGGATTCTCTAAAGAGCCAGAGTCCAGTGCATGCATGTTGATTTCTTTCTTCAACCAAAAACAGATCTCTATCATAATTTTTTTTTTTTAAATTGTGAACAGCAATTAGCATAATCTACAATGCTTCTTTTTAGTTTACGAGAAATTCAGAAGTTTTAAGGAAAAGAGTAGGGATTCTTTAAAGAGCCAGAGTCCAGTGCCTCTGGAAGCATGTCAAGCATCTGTTAGTTCACAAGATGTGTTGGATAAACAATCAGATCAAAGTATATTTGCATCAATGCAAGTTTTTGGGAAGGCAGGTTGTAGGGATTCTTTAAAGTGCCAGAGTTCAGTGCCACTGGAAGCATGTCAAGCATCTGTTACTTCACAGGATGTGTTGGATAAACCATCAGATAATGCTCCAAGAAGGCTTGACTGATTGCATAGGTACGCTCATGCAATCTCTGAGCTAGCAAAGGAGAAACTTAAGGCAGGGCAACAGCTACAGGCATTGGCACTCCAGATAGTATGCCTAGCATTATGGAAAGCAGAGGATATAATACTTCTAAGGTGTGTTTTTAATTATTTAGTTGAAATTTTACTGCTTGCATAGGTATGCTCATGCAATCTCTGAGCTAGAAAAGGAGAAACTTAAGGCAGGGCAACAGCTACAGGCATTGGCACTCCAGATAGTATGCCTAGCAATATGGAAAGCAGAGGATATGAATGATGGTTTGTATATAATATTATGAGGTGTGTTTTTAATTGTTTAGTTGAAATTTTATTTTTATTTTTATAAATTTGAGGAGGAGACAGATTTGACACTCCTTTCATACTGTTTTTTCACAAATTTAACTAACGCAATTTCATAGATTAAAGAGCTAGAGTCCAGTGCCTCTGGAAGCATGTCAAGCATGCGGCATCATGAAAGATGCAGACTACTTACCTTCCAGTAAGAAATCCCCAGCTGGTAAAGAAGACGCCTCTGATAACTTAGACAGAGGTACCGATTATATGGGAATTTATAGTTCCAAGTACATGCTTCCAGGGTCATTTGAAAATGCCCCAGCTTAAAGACTTGTTTATAAGATTGAAATGTAAAAAATAGGGAAAAGAGGAATCATGAAAATTGTGGAGATGTGTTTATAAGATTGAAATATATATAGAAATTTTTGCTGCCTCTGGGCAACAACATAATTCTGAGAAGATCAGACCTTTATGCTTGTATGGTTGACCTCTTCGGCTGTGATGGACCTCTGACAGAGTTTCTCAGTAGCAATTTCCTTGATTGAAAATATATTGCCATGGTGGTGTATATGCCTGGCATGCTATCACTTAAGTTGTTATTATTTACATCTATATTCGGTGTGTAGGTATACAAGACAATCTATTGATTGAAAATATATTGCCATGGTGGTGTATATGCCTGGCATGCTATCACTTAAGTTGTTATTATTACTTCTATATTCAGTGTGTGGAGTATACAACACAATCCATTTTTGCATGGAAAGTAGCAAGTTTTTCCATAGCTGAAACTGAGAGAGGCAGATTCTAGTGCCTCTGTCTAAATTTCCATTTTCATTAAACTTATTTTACATATCATTCATATATTCATATTATCTTGATATTATGTTCAATGGAATTAAAAAATATATTGGAGATTTTTTTAGAAGATATAAATGTAGAATTAGGTCTTGGATCATATGCCCATTTCCTATGGAATGTAGAAGATGGCGAAGAGGATCGGGATGATACACAGCATCAGAAAATGGCACCCCCAAGCTATTTTGGTACTGCAACTACATCAGTGCCCTGATCACATCAGAGGACTAATTGCAATTTGGTTTCAATGAACGTAACCATTATATTTTCCAAGTCAGTCTAGTTTTGCAAGTATCAATGTTCAGTTCAGATTTTGGTAGTTACTTAATTCAAGTCTAGAACCACGATTAAGAGGCAGAGTCTTTGAAATTTTTTTCCTATTTCTTAATTTAACAGTGGTAAAGCATGTGTCGGATTCTTACAATTTCCCTCTCCATGGTTGCCTGCTATGAAAATAACATCACAAGCACCAGAGATCCTAGCTGTCAGAAAATCACCACACGCATGCATGGCTGGAGTAGTAATTCCTAATCGGCACCTCTCTCTTCAGTAAGAGACGGCTATCACATATAAAGCCCTAGAGAAATGACCCAATATAGGAAGTGAAAAATGGTCCGCCAAAGGGCCAGAGAGGGCATCAGTAAAGAAAAGCATAATAGAGAAATGAAAGACAAACTTGTAGCTCTAAGACCACTTTTCTTTGTTAGTCAATTCCTAACTACCAAGATTTATTAAAAGAGGATGGTCTTGGAACAAGAGGCAGTCTGAATGGACGAACATAGGGAAAGGAAAGATGTTGCATTCATGCCATGGCTCAGCACAAAGCAAAGGATGTCAACGTTAAGTTCCAAGAAAATCACTAAATTCTATAATCTGTTCTCAAATGAAATGTACGTATAGTTCTTCTATTCTGCAATGAACATGCTCTGTTCCTATAGAACATATCTAAGAAGTATTCATAAACTGCACCAATGAACAGATGATATCAATGCACCTCTATCTAAGACTTATGTTACCCTATGAGAGGTAGTAGTGTTTTTGTTGCAGAGTAAACTTCTCGGATATAATTTTCAAAAATTCATGAGATCTATGTTCAATTTTGAATGTAGACTAAGTTCAATTTTTTTAGTAGAAAATAAATAGTACAAGTCATTTATTCATATTATCTCGATATTATGTTCAATGGAATTAAAAATATATTGGAGATTTGTTTAGAAGATCGAAATGTAGAATTAGGGAATTATAAATATATCGGAGACTTGTTTATAAGATTGAAATGTAAAAAATAGGGAAAAGAGGAATCATGAACATTGTGGAGATGTGTTTATAAGATTGAAATATATATAGAAAGTTTTTTCTGCCTCTGGGCAACAACATAATTCTGAAAATATCAGACCATTATGCTTGTATGGTTGACCTCTTAGGCCGTGATGGAATTTTGACAGAGTTTCTCAGTACAATCCATTTTTGCATGGAAAGTAGCAAGTTTTTCCATAGTTGAAACTGTAGAGAGCCAAAGTCCAGTGCCTCTGTCTAAATTTCCATTTCCATTAAACTTATTTTACATATCATTCATATATTCATATTATCTTGATATTATGTTCAATGGAATTAAAAATATATTGGAGATTTGTTTAGAAGATCGAAATGTAGAATTAGGGAATTATAAATATATCGGAGACTTGTTTATAAGATTGAAATGTAAAAAATAGGGAAAAGAGGAATCATGAACATTGTGGAGATGTGTTTATAAGATTGAAATATATATAGAAAGTTTTGCTGCCTCTGGGTAACAACATAATTCTGAAAAGATCAGACCATTATGCTTGTATGGTTGACCTCTTAGGCCGTGATGGACTTCTGACAGAGTTTCTCAGTAGCAATTTCCTTGATTGGAAAATATATTTCCATGGTGGTGTATATGCCTGGCACGCCAGTATAATTACATCAATGCAAGTTTTTGGGAAGGAAAATATTAGGGATTCTTTAAAGAGCCAGAGTCCAGTGCACGCATGTTGATTTCTTTCTTCAACAAAAAACAGATCTATATCATAATTTAAAAAAAAAAATTGTGAACAGCAATTAGCATAATCTACAATGCTTCTTTTTAGTTCTGAAAACTGGAAGTTTAAGGAAAATAGTAGGGATTCTTTAAAGAGCCAGAGTCCAGTGCCTCTAGAAGCATGTCAAGCATCTGTTAGTTCACAGGATGTGTTGGATAAACCATCAGATCAAATTATAATTGCATCAATGCAAGTTTTTGGGAAAGTGAGTTGTAGGGATTGTTAAAGTGCCGAGTTCAATGCTGCTTGGAAGCATGTCAGCTTATCATTTACTTCACGGGATGTGATAACTTAGACAGAGGTACTGATTATATGGGAATTTATAGTTCCAAGTACATGCTTCCAGGGTCATTTGAAAATTCCCCAGCTTCAAGACTTGTTTATAAGATTGAAATGTAAAAAATAGGGAAAAGAGGAATCATGAACATTGTGGAGATGTGTTTATAAGATTGAAATATATATAGAAATTTTTGCTGCCTCTGGGAAAAAACATAATTCTGAGAAGATCAGACCATTATGCTTGTATGGTTGACCTCTTAGGCCGTGATGGACCTCTGACAGAGTTTCTCAGTAGCAATTTCCTTGATTGAAAATATATTGCCATGGTGGTGTATATGCCTGGCACGCTATCACTTAAGTTGTTATTATTTACTTCTATATTCGATTATTGTGGAGTATATAAGACAATCCATTTTTGCATGTGGAAAGTAGCAAGTTTTTCCATAGCTGAAGCGCCCAGAGCCCGAGTCAGGTGAACAACGGTCAGCGAAAAGGGCCAGAGAGGGCATCAGCTAAGAAAGGCATAATAGAGAAATGAAAGACCAGCTTGTAGCTCTAACAACCACTTTTCGTTGTTAGTAGTGAATTCCTGACTGCCAAGATTTCTTAAAAGAGGATGGTCTTGGAACAAGAGGCAGTCTGAATGGACGAACATAGAGTAAGGAAAGATGTTGCAGTCACGCCATGGCTCAGCACAGAGCAAAGGATGTCAACATTCAGTTCCAAGAAAATCACTAAATTCTATAATCTGTTCTCAATTTAAATGTACGTATAGTTCTTCTATTCTGCAATGGACAGGCTCTGTTCCTATAGAACATATCTAAGAGGTATTCATAAACTGCAGCAACGAACAGATGATATCAATGCGCCTCTATCTAAGACTTCCATTACATGCATTACATTAGAAAATGGCACCCCCAAGGTATTTAGTGCGCAACTACTTCGGTGCCATTACATCACATCGAGAGGACTAATATCAATTCGTTTCAATAGGCAGTAACCATTATATTTATGATCAGTCTGGTTTTGCGAGTATCAATGTTCAGTTCAGATTTTGGTAGTTAGATAATCAAGTCTAGAACCATGATTAAGAGGCAGAGTCTTTGAAAATTTTTTCCTATTTCTTAATTTAACAGTGGTAAAGCATGTGCGCATTCTTACAATTTCCCTCTCCATGGTTGCCTGCTATGAAAATAACATCACAAGCACCAGAGATCCTAGCTGTAGGAAAATCACCACACGCATGCATGGCTGGAGTAGTAATTCCTAATGGGCACCTATCTCTTCAGTAAGAGGCGGCTATCACATCTAAAGCCCTAGAGAAATGACCCAATATAGGAAGTGAACAACGGTCCGCCAAAGGGCCAGAGAGGGCATCAGCTAAGAAAGGCATAATAGGGCTAGAGAGGGCATCAGCCAGCATAATAGAGAAAATAGAGCTAGGAACTTTTGAAGTTTAGTTCATTTAAAATTAGAAGCATATTCATTCCTGGTTTTCCAAGCTTGTCGTGAATACCTCTCTGGATCACTTGGATTAGCACCGTATTTGTTTCACCATTATCTAGCAATTTCAAGACAAAATGAGTAAGAAATTTGTGAATGGAAACACCTACAGAGGTGTCACAAACATCACTTTATTTGCAATATCAATTTATTTTGTGAGTTGTTGTGATTTTTTTCTTGTAGCTAAAACTTAGTTTTGGTTGTCACCTAGTTATCATGATTCAAAGAAGTTTTAAGGAAAATAGTAGGGATTCTTTAAAGATCCAGAGTCCAGTGCCTCTAGAAGCATTTCAAGCATCTTTTAGTTCACAGGATGTGTTGGATAAACCATCAGATCAAAGTATAATTGCATCAATGCAAGTTTTTGGGAAGGCAGGTTGTAGGGATTCTTTAAAGTGCCAGAGTTCAGTGCCACTGGAAGCATGTCAAGCATCTGTTACTTCACAGGATGTGATAACTTAGATAGAGGTACTGATTATATGGGAATTTATAGTTCCAAGTACATGCTTCCAGGGTCATTTGAAAATGCCCCAGCTTCAAGACTTGTTTATAAGATTGAAATGTAAAAAATAGGGAAAAGAAGAATCATGAACATTGTGGAGATGTGTTTATAAGATTGAAATATATATATAGAAAGTTTTGCTGCCTTTGGGCAACAACATAATTCTGAGAAGATCAGACCATTATGCTTGTATGGTTGACCTTGTAGGCCGTGATGGACCTCTGACAGAGTTTCTCAGTAGAAATTTCCTTGATTGCAAATATATTGCCATGGTGGTGTATATGCCTGGCACGCTATCACTTAAGTTTTTATTATTTACTTCTATATTCAGTGTGTGGAGTATACAAGACAATCCATTTTTGCATGGAAAGTAACAATTTTTGCCATAGCTGAAACTGCAGAGAGCCAGAGTCTAGTGAACAACGGTCCGCCAAAGGGCTAGAGAGGGCATCAGCTAAAAAGGCATAATAGGGACAAAGAGGGCATCAGCAAAGAAAAGCATAATAGAGAAATGAAAGACCAACTTTTAGCTCTAGCAACCACTTTTCGTTGTTAGTGAATTCCTAACTGCCAAGATTTCTTAAAAGAGGATGGTCTTGGAATAAGAGGTAGTCTGAATGGACGAACACAGGGAAAGGAAAGATGTTGCAGTCACGCCATGGCTCAGCATAGAGCAAAGGATTTCAACATTCAGTTCCAAGAAAATCACTAAATTCTATAATCTGTTCTCAAATGAGATGTACGTATATTTCTTCTATTCTGCAATGAACATGCTCTGTTCCTATAGAACATATCTAAGAGGTATTCATAAACTGCACCAACGAACAGATGATATCAATGTGCCTTTATCTAAGACTTCCATTACATCAGAAAATGGCACCCCCAAGCTATTTTGGTACTGCAACTACTTCAGTGCCCTGATCACATCAAAGGACTAATTGCAATTTCATTTCAATGAACGTAACCATTATATTTGCCAAGTCAGTCTGGTTTTGTGAGTATCAATGTTCAGTTTAGATTTTGGTAGTTACATAATCAAGTCTAGAACCATGATTAAGAGGCAGAGTCTTTGAAATTTTTTTCCTATTTCTTAATTTAACAGTGGTAAAGCATGTGTCGGATTCTTACAATTTCCCTCTCCATGGTTGCCTGCTATGAAAATAACATCACAAGCACCAGAGATCCTAGCTGTCGAAAAATCACCACACACATGCATGGCTGGAGTAGTAATTCCTAATGGGCACCTATATCTTCAGTAACAAACGGCTATCACATCTAAAGCCCTAGAGAAATGACCCAATATAGGAAGTGAACAACGGTTCGCCAAAGGGCCAGAGAGGGCATCAGGTAAAAAGGCATAATAGGGCCAGAGAGGGCATCAACAAAGAAAAGCATAATAGAGAAATGAAAGACCAGCTTGTAGCTCTAACAACCACTTTTCATTGTTAGTGAATTCCTAACTGCCAAGATTTCTTAAAAGAGGATGGTCTTGGAACAAGAGGCATTATGAATGGACGAACACAGGGAAAGGAAAGATGTTGCAGTCACGCCATGGCTCAGCACAGAGCAAAGGATGTCAACATTCAATTCCAAGAAAATTACTAAATTCTATAATCTGTTCTCAAATGAAATGTACATATAGTTCTTCTATTCTGTAATGAACAGGCTCTGTTCCTATAGAGAATATCTAATAGGTATTCATAAACTGCACCAATGAATAGATGATATGAACGCCATACCTAACAGCGGTGACCACTAGTAGAGGAAAACTAGAACAGACTGCAGCAGTTAGCAGCACTCACAGTCACAGGCAAAGCAGCAGTCAGCAGCACTCACAGGAAATGCAGCAACACTCGCTCAGCAGCAAGTTTCTTCACTTCAGTTCTTCACTGTAACAGACAACAGGAAATCAGATAGATAACAATGAATAAACTAAAGAGATTTAAAAGACAATGTCAAAACTACCAGAAAAAATAATAACTACCACTGTTGCTAGTTCTTCCAACTGCAGTTGCAGCTCTCCCTCCTCATTCTTCCAGCTGCCCCTTCTCAGCAGCAAATGCGGCTCTGCAGCGAATGACTGACTGATTAATGTTGAAAATTCCATATTAAGGTTTTGGGTTATGTTTTTTTTTTAACTGTTTTATATCTACGGCTCATCTTTCTTCAATCGTCTAACAACACATCTGACGATCACCAATTGTACGCATAGGCAGGTAGCAAAGTTGATTTCAAATAAATACGCCTTACGGCGT